>CM028699.1:62172772-62580201 GCA_016771965.1 Brassica carinata
TAAATTGGTGGACTAACCACTATAAAATCGCTATTTTCTAGAGAAACGGAGACAACAAAAGTTCCACACATTTTTGACCTTCATCGTATGTTAGTGAAGAATGCAACTATTCATTAACAAAGTATCTTCATATTTTTGAATTTTTCTCAAAATCTGTGTGTTAACCCCTACAAAAATATTGAGTTTTTGGGTAAATGTTTTATATACTGAAGCCTACGGTGTTTAGTGTTGTTTTAAAATTTCTAAACACATTCTACATTTGTATTAATGTATATTAAACTATCGTTCATGGTACATGGGCATCGTTTTAATTTTTGTCAATCTATTTAGTAAAACTTCATAATACTCCTAAATTGGTGGACTAACCACTATAAAATCGCTATTTTCTAGTGAAACGGAGACAACAAAAGTTCCACACATCTTTGAACTTCATCATATGTTAGTGAAGGATGCAACTATGCATTAAAACAGTATTTTCATATTTTTGAAATTTTCTCAAAATCTGTGTGTTAACCCCTACAAAAATATTGAGTTTTAGGTAAATGTTTTATATACTGAAGCCTATGGTGTTTAGTGTTGTTTTAAAATTTCTAAACACATTCTACATTTGTATTAATGTATATTAAACTATCGTTCATGGTACATGGACATCGTTTTAATTTTTGTCAATCTATTTAGTAAAACTTCATAATACTCCTAAATTGGTGGACTAACCACTATAAAATCGTTATTTTCTAGAGAAGCGGAGACAACAAAAGTTCCAAACCTCTTGACCTTCATCATATGTCAGTTAAAGATGCAACTATGCATTAAAACAATATTTTCATATTTTTGAAATTTTCTCAAAATCTGTGTGTTAACCCCTACTGAAAATATTGAGTTTTAGGTAAATGTTTTATATACTGAAGCCTATGGTGTTTAGTGTTGTTTTAAAATTTCTAAACACATTCTACATTTGTATTAATGTATATTAAACTATCGTTCATGGTACATGGGCATCGTTTTAATTTTTGTCAATCTATTTAGTAAAACTTCATAATACTCCTAAATTGGTGGACTAACCACTATAAAATCGCTATTTTCTAGAGAAGCGGAGACAACAAAAGTTCCACACATCTTTGACTTTCATCATATGTTAGTGAAGGATGCAACTATGCATTAAAACAGTATTTTCATATTTTTGAAATTTTCTCAAAATCTGTGTGTTAACCCCTACTGAAAATATTGAGTTTTGGGTAAATGTTTTATATACTGAAGCCTATGGTTTTTAGTGTTGTTTTAAAATTTCTAAACACATTCTACATTTATATTAATGTATGTTAAACTATCGTTCATGGTACATGGGCATCGTTTTAATATTTTGTCAATCTATTTACTAAAAACTTCATAATACTCCCTAAATTGGTGGACTAACCACTATAAAATCGTTATTTTCTAGAGAATCGAGACAACAAAAGTTCCAAACCTCTTTGACCTTCATCATATGTCAGTTAAAGATGCAACTATGCATAAAACAGTATTTTCATATTTTTGAAATTTTCTCAAAATCTGTGTGTTAACCCTACGAAAATATTGAGTTTTAGGTAAATGTTTTATATACTGAAGCCTATGGTGTTTAGTGTTGTTTTAAAATTTCTAAACACATTCTACATTTGTATTAATGTATGTTAAACTATCTTTCATGGTACATGGGCATTGTTTTAATTTTTGTCAATCTATTTAGTAAAACTTCATAATACTCCTAAATTGGTGGACTAACCACTATAAAATCGCTATTTTCTAGAGAATCGAGACAACAAAAGTTCCAGACCTCTTCAACTTTCATCATATGTTAGTGAAGGATGCAACTATGCATAAAACAGTATTTTCATATTTTTGAAATTTTCTCAAAATCTGTGTGTTAACCCTACGAAAATATTGAGTTTTAGGTAAATGTTTTATATACTGAAGCCTATGGTGTTTAGTGTTGTTTTAAAATTTCTAAACACATTCTACATTTGTATTAATGTATATTAAACTATCGTTCATGGTACATGGGCATCGTTTTAATATTTTGTCAATCTATTTAGTAAAACTTCATAATACTCCTAAATTGGTGGACTAACCACTATAAAATCGCTATTTTCTAGAAGCGGAGACAACAAAAGTTCCAGACCTCTTCAACTTTCATCATATGTTAGTGAAGGATGCAACTATGCATAAAACAGTATTTTCATATTTTTGAATTTTTTCAAAATCTGTGTGTTAACCCTACAAAAATATTGAGTTTTGGTAAATGTTTTATATACTGAAGCCTATGGTCTTTAGTGTTGTTTTAAAATTTCTAAACACATTATACATTTGTATTAATGTATATTAAACTATCGTTCATGGTACATGGGCATCGTTTTAATATTTTGTCACTTAATTTAATAAAACTTCATAGTACTCCTTAAATTGGTGGACTAACCACTATAAAATCGATATTTTCTAGAGAAACGGAGACAACAAGTTCCACACATCTTTGACCTTCATCATATGTTAGTGAAGGATGCAACTATGCATTAAAACAGTATCTTCATATTTTGAATTTTTTCAAAATCTGTGTGTTAACCCTACGAAAATATTGAGTTTTTCGGTAAATGTTTTATATACTGAAGCCTGTGGTGATTAGTGTTGTTTTAAATTTTCTAAACACATTCTACATTTGTATTAATGTATATTAAACTATCTTTAATGGTACATGGGCATTGTTTTAATTTTTTGTCAATCTATTTAGTAAAAACTTCATAATACTCCCTAAATTGGTGAACTAGCCACTATAAAATCGCTATTATCTAGAGAAACGGAGACAACAAAAGTTCCAGACCTCTTCAACTTTCATCATATGTTAGTGAAGGATGCAACTATGCATAAAACAGTATTTTCATATTTTTGAAATTTTCTCAAAATCTGTGTGTACCCCTACGAAAATATTGAGTTTTTCGGTAAATGTTTTATATACTGAAGCCTATGGTCTTTAGTGTTGTTTTAAAATTTCTAAACACATTCTACATTTGTATTAATGTATATTAAACTATCGTTCATGGTACATGGGCATCGTTTTAATATTTTGTCAATTAATTTAGTAAAACTTCATAATACTCCTTAAATTGGTGGACTAACCACTATAAAATTGTTATTTTCTAGAGAAACGGAGACAACAAAAGTTCCACACATCTTTGACCTTCATCATATGTTAGTGAAGGATGCAACTATGCATTAAAACAGTATCTTCATATTTTGACATTTTCTCAAAATCTGTGTGTTAACGCCAAGCTACTAGGTAATAAAGGTTCTGGATAATAAGATCTCAAATCCATTGGATCCCCTACGAAAATATTGAGTTTTTCGGTAAATATTTTATATACTGAAGCCTATGGTGTTTAGTGTTGTTTTAAAATTTCTAAACACATTCTACATTTGTATTAATGTATGTTAAACTATCGTTCATGGTACATGGGCATCGTTTTAATTTTTTGTCAATCTATTTAGTAAAAACTTCATAATACTCCCTAAATTGGTGGACTAGCCACTATAAAATGTTATTTTCTAGAAGCGGAGACAACAAAAGTTCCACACATCTTTGACCTTCATCATATGTTAGTGAAGGATGCAACTATGCATTAAAACAGTATCTTCATATTTTTGAAATTTTCTCAAAATCTGTGTTATTGCCAAGCTACTAGGTAATAAAGGTTCGGATAATAAGATCTCAAATCCATTGGATCCCCTACGAAAATATTGAGTTTTTCGGTAAATGTTTTATATACTGAAGCCTATGGTGTTTAGTGTTGTTTTAAAATTTCTAAACACATTCTACATTTGTATTAATGTATGTTAAACTATCGTTCATGGTACATGGGCATCGTTTAATTTTTGTCAATCTATTTAGTAAAACTTCATAATACTCCTAAATTGGTGGACTAGCCACTATAAAATGCTATTTTCTAGAAGCAGAGACAACAAAAGTTTCAAACCTCTTTGACCTTCATCATATGTTAGTGAAGGATGCAACTATGCATTAAAACAATATTTTCATATTTTTGAAATTTTCTCAAAATCATGTGTTAACCCTACGAAAATATTGAGTTTTTCGGTAAATGTTTTATATATTGAAGCGTATGGTCTTTAGTGTTGTTTTAAAATTTCTAAACCCATTCTACCTTTTTATTAATGTCTATTAAACTATCTTTCATGGTACATGGGCATAGTTTTAATATTTTGTCAATTAATTTAGTTAAACTTCATAACAATCCTTAAATTGGTAGACTAAGCACTATAAAATCGCTATTTTTTAGAGAAACGGAGACAACAAAAGTTCCACACATCTTTGACCGTCATCATATGTTAGTGAAGGTTGCAACTAAGCATTAAAACTGTATCTCCATATTTTTGATTTTTTTCTCAAAATCTGTGTGTCCCCTATAAAATATTGATTTTTTCGGTAAATGTTTTATACACTAAAGCCTATGGTGTTTAGTGATGTTTTAAAATTTCTAAACACAATCTACATTTGTATTAATGTATATTAAACTATCGTTCATGGTACATGGGCATCGTTTTAATTTTTTGTCAATCTATTTAGTAAAAACTTCATAATACTCCCTAAATTGGTGGACTAACCACTATAAAAACGCTATTTTCTAGAGAAACGGAGACAACAAAAGTTCCACACATCTTTGACCTTCATCATATGTTCGTGAAGGATGCAACTATGCATTAAAACAGTATCTTCATATTTTTGACTTTTTCTCAAAATCTGTGGGTTAACCCCTACAAAAATATTGAGTTTTTCGGTAAATGTTTTATATACTGAAGCCTATGGTGATTAGTGTTGTTTTAAATTTTCTAAACACATTCTACATTTGTATTAATGTATATTAAACTATCTTTCATGGTACATGGCCATCGTTTTAATTTTTTGTCAATCTATTTAGTAAAAACTTCTTAATACTCCTAAATTGGTGGACTAGCCACTATAAAATCATTATTTTCTAGAAGCGGAGACAACAAAAGTTTCAAACCTCTTTGACATTCATCATATGTTAGTGAAGGATGCAACTATGCATAAAACAGTATTTTCATATTTTTGAAATTTTCTCAAAATCTATGTGTTAACCCTACGAAAATATTGAGTTTTTGGTAAATGTTTTATATACTGAAGCCTATGGTGTTTAGTGTTGTTTTAAATTTTCTAAACACATTCTACATTTGTATTAATGTATATTAAACTATCTTTCATGGTACATGGGCATCGTTTTAATTTTTGTCAATCTATTTAGTAAAAACTTCATAATACTCCTAAATTGGTGGACTAACCACTATAAAATCGCTATTTTCTAGAGAAACGGAGACAACAAAAGTTCCAGACCTCTTCGACTTTCATCATATGTTAGTGAAGGATGCAACTATGCATAAAACAGTATTTTCATATTTTTGAAATTTTCTAAAAATCTGTGTGTTAACCCCTACTAAAATATTGAGTTTTTCGTAAATGTTTTATATATTGAAGCCTATGGTCTTTAGTGTTGTTTTAAATTTTCTAAACCCATTCTACCTTTTTATTAATGTCTATTAAACTATCGTTCATGGTACATGGGCATCGATTTAGTATTTTGTCAATTAATTTAGTAAAAACTTCATAATATTCCCTAAATTGGTGAACTAGCCACTATAAAATCGCTATTTTCTAGAGAAACGGAGACAACAAAAGTTCCAGACCTCTTCGGCTTTCATCATATGTTAGTGAAGGATGCAACTATGCATTAAAACAATATCTTCATATTTTTGATTTTTTCTCAAAATCTGTGTGTTAATAACCCCTACGAAAATATTGAGTTTTTCTATAAATGTTTTATATACTGAAGCCTATGGTGTTTAGTGTTGTTTTAAAATTTCTAAACACATTCTACATTTGTATTAATGTATATTAAACTATCGTTCATGGTACATGGGCATCGTTTTAATTTTTTGTCAAACTATTTAGTAAAAACTTCATAATACTCCCTAAATTGGTGAAATATCCACTATAAATTCGCTATTTTCTAGAGAAACGGAGACAACAAAAGTTCCAGACCTCTTCGACTTTCATCATATGTTAGTGAAAGATGCAACTATGCATAAAAACAGTATTTTCATATTTTTGAAATTTTCTCAAAATCTGTGTGTTGAGTTTTTCGGTAAATGTTTTATATACTAAAGCCTATGGTGTTTAGTGTTGTTTTAAAATTTCTAAACACATTCTACATTTGTATTAATGTATATTAAACTATCTTTCATGGTACATGGCCATCGTTTTAATTTTTTGTCAATCTATTTAGTAAAACTTCATAATACTCCCTAAATTGGTGGACTAGCCACTATAAAATCGCTATTTTCTAGAAGCGGAGACAACAAAAGTTCCAGACCTCTTCACTTTCATCATATGTTAGTGAAGGATGCAACTATGCATAAAAACAGTATTTTCATATTTTTGAAATTTTCTCAAAATCTGTGTGTTAACCCCTATGAAAATATTGAGTTTTTGGTAAATGTTTTATATATTGAAGCCTATGGTCTTTAGTGTTGTTTTAAATTTTCTAAACCCATTCTACCTTTTTATTAATGTCTATTAAACTATCGTTCATGGTACATGGGCATCGATTTAGTATTTTGTCAATTAATTTAGTAAAAACTTCATAATATTCCCTAAATTGGTGAACTAGCCACTATAAAATCGCTATTTTCTAGAGAAGCGGAGACAACAAAAGTTCCAGACCTCTTCACTTTCATCATATGTTAGTGAAGGATGCAACTATGCATTAAAACAGTATCTTCATATTTTTGAAATTTTCTCAAAATATGTGTTAACCCCTATGAAAATATTGAGTTTTTCGTAAACGCTTTATATACTGAAACCTATGGTGTTTAGTGTTGTTTTAAAATTCTAAACACATTCTACATTTGTATTAATGTATATTAAACCATCGCTCATGGTACATGGGCATCGTTTTAATTTTTGTCAATCTATTTAGTAAAACTTCATAATACTCTAAATTGGTGGACTAGCCACTATAAAATCCCTATTTTCTAGAGAAACGGAGACAACAAAAGTTCCACACATCTTCGACTTTCATCATATGTTAGTGAAGGATGCAACTATGCATAAAAACAGTATTTTCATATTTTTGAAATTTTCTCAAAATATGTGTGTTAACCCCTATGAAAATATTGAGTTTTTCGTAAATGTTTTATATACTGAAGTCTATGGTTTTAGTGTTGTTTTAAAATTTCTAAACACATTCTACATTTATATTAATGTATATTAAACTATCGTTCATGGTACATGGGCATCGTTTAATTTTTGTCAATCTATTTAGTAAAACTTCATAATACTCTAAATTGGTGGACTAGCCACTATAAAATCACTATTTTCTAGAGAAACGGAGACAACAAAAGTTCCAGACCTCTTCGACTTTCATCATATGTTAGTGAATGATGCAACTATGCATAAAAACAGTATTTTCATATTTTTGAAATTTTCTCAAAATCTGTGTGTTAACCCCTATGAAAATATTGAGTTTTAGGTAAATGTTTTATATACTGAAGCCTATGGTGTTTAGTGTTGTTTTAAATTTTCTAAACACATTCTACATTTGTATTAATGTATATTAAACTATCGTTCATGGTACATGGGCATCGTTTTAATTTTTTGTCAATCTATTTAGTAAAAACTTCATAATACTCCCTAAATTGGTGGACTAGCCACTATAAAATCGCTATTTTCTAGAGAAACGGAGACAACAAAAGTTCCAGACCTCTTCGACTTTCATCATATGTTAGTGAAGGATGCAACTATGCATAAAAACAGTATTTTCATATTTTTGAAATTTTCTCAAAATCTGTGTGTTAACCCCTACGAAAATATTGAGTTTTTCGGTAAATGTTTTATATACTGAAGCCTATGGTCTTTAGTGTTGTTTTAAAATTTCTAAACACATTCTAAATTTATATTAATGTATATTAAACTATCGTTCATGGTACATGGGCATCGTTTTAATGTTTTGTCAATCTATTTAGTAAAAACTTCATAATACTCCCGAAATTGGTGGACTATCCACTATAAAATCACTATTTTCTAGAGAAACAGATACAACAAAAGTTCCAGACCTTTTCGACTTTCATCATATGTTAGTGAATGATGCAACTATGCATAAAAACAGTATTTTTATATTTTTGAAATTTTCTCAAAATCTGTGTGTTAACCCCCTTACGAAAATATTGAGTTTTTCGGTAAATGTTTTATATACTGAAGCCTATGGTGTTTAGTGTTGTTTTAAATTTTCTAAACACATTCTACATTTGTATTAATGTATATTAAACTATCGTTCATGGTACATGGGCATCGTTTTAATATTTTGTCAATCTATTTAGTAAAACTTCATAATACTCCTTAAATTGGTGGACTAACCACTATAAAATCGCTATTTTCTAGAGAAACGGAGACAACAAAAGTTCCACACATCTTTGACCTTCATCATATGTTAGTGAAGGATGCAACTATGCATAAAAACAGTATTTTCATATTTTTGAAATTTTCTCAAAATCTGTGTGTTAACCCCTACGAAAATATTGAGTTTTTCGGTAAATGTTTTATATACTGAAGCCTATGGTCTTTAGTGTTGTTTTAAAATTTCTAAACACATTCTACATTTGTATTAATGTATATTAAATATCGTTCATGGTACATGGGCATCGTTTTAATATTTTGTCAATAAATTTAGTAAAACTTCAAAATACTCCTTATATTGGTGGACTAACCACTATAAAATCGTTATTTTCTAAAGAAACGGAGACAGCAATTTCTAAATGCATTCTACAATTCTATTAATGTATATTAAACTATCGTTCATGGTACATGGGCATCGTTTTAATATTTTGTCAATCAATTTAGTAAAAACTTCATAATATTCCTTAAATTGGTGGACTAACCACTATAAAATCGCTATTTTCTAGAGAAACGGAGACAACAAGAGTTCCACACATCTTTGACCTTCATCATATGTTAGTGAAGGATGCAACTATGCATTAAAACAGTATCTTCATATTTTTGAATTTTTCTCAAAATCTGTGTGTTAACCCCTACGAAAATATTGAGTTTTTCGGTAAATGTTTTATATACTGAAGCCTATGGTGTTTAGTGTTGTTTTAAAATTTCTAAACACATTCTACATTTGTATTAATGTATATTAAACTATCGTTCATGGTACATGGGCATCGTTTTAATATTTTGTCAATTAATTTAGTAAAACTTCATAATACTCCTTAAATTGGTGGACTAACCACTATAAAATCGCTATTTTCTAGAGAAACGGAGACAACAAAAGTTCCACACATCTTTGACCTTCATCATATGTTAGTGAAGGATGCAACTATGCATTAAAACAGTATCTTCATATTTTTGAATTTTTCTCAAAATCTGTGTGTTAACCCCTACGAAAATATTGAGTTTTTCGGTAAATGTTTTATATACTGAAGCCTATGGTGTTTAGTGTTGTTTTAAAATTTCTAAACACATTCTACATTTGTATTAATGTATATTAAACTATCGTTCATGGTACATGGGCATCGTTTTAATATTTTGTCAATTAATTTAGTAAAACTTCATAATACTCCTTAAATTGGTGAACTAACCACTATAAAGTCGCTATTTTCTAGAGAAACGGAGACAACAAAAGTTCCACACATCTTTGACCTTCATCATATGTTAGTGAAGTATGCAACTATGCATTAAAACAGTATCTTCATAGTTTTGAATTTTTCTCAAAATCTATGTGTTAACCCTACGAAAATATTGAGTTTTTCGTAAATGTTTTATATACTGAACCCTATGTCTTTAGTGTTGTTTTAAAATTTCTAAACACATTCTACATTTGTATTAATGTATATTAAACTATCGCTCATGGTACATGGGCATTTTTTTAATTTTTTGTCAATCTATTTAGTAAAAACTTCATAATACTCCCTAAATTGGTGGACTAACCACTATAAAATCGCTATTTTCTAGGGAAACGGAGACAAAAAAAGTTCCAGACCTTTTCGAGTTTCATCATATGTTAGTGAAGGATGCAACTATGCATAAAAACAGTATTTTCATATTTTTAAAATTTTCTCAAAATCTGTGTGTACCCCTACGAAAATATTGAGTTTTTCGGTAAATGTTTTATATACTGAAGCCTATGGTCTTTAGTGTTGTTTTAAAATTTCTAAACACATTCTACATTTGTATTAATGTATATTAAACTATCGCTCATGGTACATGGGCATCGTTTTAATATTTTGTCAATTAATTTAGTAAAACTTCATAATACTCCTTAAATTGGTGGACTACCCATTATAAAATCGTTATTTTCTAGAGAAACGGAGACAACAAAAGTTTCACACATCTTTGACCTTCATCATATGTTAGTGAAGGATACAACTATGCATTAAAACAGTATCTTCAAATTTTTAATTTTTCTCAAAATCGTGTGTTTTATATACTGAAGCCTATTGTGTTTAGTGTTGTTTTAAAATTTCTAAACACATTCTACATTTGTATTAATGTATAATAAACTATCGTTCATGGTACATGGGCATCGTTTTAATATTTTGTCAATTAATTTAGTAAAACTTCATAATACTCCTTAAATTGGTGAACTAACCACTATAAAGTCGCTATTTTCTAGAGAAACGGAGACAACAAAAGTTCCACACATCTTTGACCTTCATCATATGTTAGTGAAGTATGCAACTATGCATTAAAACAGTATCTTCATAGTTTTGAATTTTTCTCAAAATCTATGTGTTAACCCCTACGAAAATATTGAGTTTTTCGGTAAATGTTTTATATACTGAAGCCTATGGCATTTAGTGTTGTTTTAAAATTTCTAAACACATTCTACATTTGTATTAATGTATATTAAACTATCGCTCATGGTACATGGGCATTTTTTTAATTTTTTGTCAATCTATTTAGTAAAAACTTCATAATACTCCCTAAATTGGTGGACTAACCACTATAAAATCGCTATTTTCTAGGGAAACGGAGACAAAAAAGTTCCAGACCTCTTTGACTTTCATCATATGTTAGTGAAGGATGCAACTATGCATAAAAACAGTATTTTCATATTTTTGAAATTTTCTCAAAATCTATGTGTTAACCCTACTGAAAATATTGAGTTTTTCGGTAAATGTTTTATATACTGAAGCCTATGGTCTTTAGTGTTGTTTTAAAATTTCTAAACACATTCTACATTTGTATTAATGTATATTAAACTATCGTTCATGGTACATGGGCATCGTTTTAATATTTTGTCAATTAATTTAGTAAAACTTCATAATACTCCTTAAATTGGTGGACTACCCATTATAAAATCGTTATTTTCTAGAGAAACGGAGACAACAAAAGTTTCACACATCTTTGACCTTCATCATATGTTAGTGAAGGATACAACTATGCATTAAAACAGTATCTTCAAATTTTTAATTTTTCTCAAAATCTGTGTGTTTTATATACTGAAGCCTATGGTGTTTAGTGTTGTTTTAAATTTTCTAAACACATTTTATATTTGTATTAATGTATATTAAACTATCGTTCATGGTACATGTGCATCGTTTTAATTTTTTGTCAATCTATTTAGTAAAAACTTCAAAATACTCACTAAATTGGTGGACTAACTATTATAAAATCTTTATTTTCTAGAGAAACGGAGAAAACAAAAGTTCCAAACCTCTTCGACCTTCATCATATGTCAGTTAAAGATGCAACTATGCATAAAAACAATATTTTCATATTTTTTAAATTTTCTCAAAATCTGTGTGTATAACCCCCATGAAAATATTGAGTTTTTCGGTAAATGTTTTATATACTGAAGCCTATGGTGTTTAGTGTTGCTTTAAAATTTCTAAACATATTCTATATTTGTATTAATGTATATTAAACTATCGTTCATGGTACATGGGCATCGTTTTAATATTTTGTCTATTAATTTAGTAAAACTTCATAATACTCCCTAAATTGGTGGACAAATCACTATAAAATCTCTATTTTCTAGAAGCGGAGACAACAAAAGTTCCAAACCTCTTTGACCTCATCATATATTAGTGAAGGATTCAATTATACATTAAAACAGTATTTTATATTTTGAAAGTTTCTTAAAATCGATGTGATAACCCCATGAAAATATTGAGTTTTTCGGTAAATGTTTTATATACTGAAGCCTATGGTGTTTAGTGTTGCTTTAAAATTTCTAAACATATTCTATATTTGTATTAATGTATATTAAACTATCGTTCATGGTACATGGGCATCGTTTTAATATTTTGTCTATTAATTTAGTAAAACTTCATAATACTCCCTAAATTGGTGGACAAATCACTATAAAATCTCTATTTTCTAGAGAAACGGAAACAACAAAAGTTCCAAACCTCTTTGACCTCATCATATATTAGTGAAGGATTCAATTATACATTAAAACAGTATTTTTATATTTTTGAAAGTTTCTTAAAATCGATGTGATAACCCCTACGAAAATATTGAATTTTTCGGTAAATGCTCTATATACTGAAGCCAACGATGTTTAGTGTTGTTTTTAAATTTCTAAACATATTCTATATTTGAATTAATGTATATTAAACTCTCTTTCATGGTACATGGACATCGTTTTAATTTTTTGTCAATTAATTTAGTAAAACTTTATAATACTCCCTAACTTGGTGGACTAACCACTATAAAATCGCTATTTTCTTGAGAAACGGAGACAACAAATGTTCCAAACCTCTTTGACCTTCATTATATGTTAGTGAATAATGCAGCTATGCATTAAAACAGTATCTTCATATTTTTGAATTTTTCTCAAAATATATGTGTATTTTTCGATAATACAAAAATATTAATTTTTCGGTAAATGCTCTATATACTGAAGCCTATGACCTTTAGTGTTGTTTTAACATTTCTAACACATTTTACATTTGTATTAATGTATATTAAACTCTCTTTCATGGTACATGGGCATCGTTTTAATTTTTTGTCAATCAATTTAGTAAAAGATCATAGTATTCCCTAATTTGACCTTCATCATATGTTAGTGAAGGATGAAACTATGCATTAAAACATTGTATTCATATTTTTGATTTTTTTCTCAAAATCTATGTGTTAACCTTAACCCCCTTACGAAAATATTAAGTTTGTTCGGTAAATGCTATATACTTAAGCTTATGATCGTTAGTGTTGTTTTAAAATTTCTAAACAAATTCAACATTTGTAGTAATGTATTTTAAAACTCTCTTTCATGGTACATGGGCATCGTTTTATTTTTTTGTGAACTAATTTAGTAAAACTTCATAATACTCCTTAAATTGATAGACTAGCCACTATAAAATCGATGTTTTCTAGAGAAACAGAGACAACAAAAGTTCCAAACCTCTTTGACATTCATCATATGTTAGTGAACGATGCAACTATACATTAAAACAGTATTTTCATATTTTGAAATTTTCTCAAAATCTAAGTGTTAATACCTACAAAAATATTGAATTTTTGGTAAATGCTCTATATACTGAAGCCAACGATGTTTAGTGTTGTTTTAAAATTTCTAAACATATTCTATATTTGAATTAATGTATATTAAACTCTCTTTCATGGTACATGGACATCGTTTTAATTTTTGTCAATTAATTTAGTAAAACTTTATAATACTCCCTAAATTGGTGGACTAACCACTATAAAATCGCTATTTTCTAGAGAAGCGGAGACAACAAAAGTTCCAAACCTCTTTGACCTTCATTATATGTTAGTGAATAATGCAGCTATGCATTAAAACAGTATCTTCATATTTTTGAATTTTTCTCAAAATCTATGTGTATTTTTCGATAATACAAAAATATTAATTTTTCGGTAAATGCTCTATATACTGAAGCCTATGACCTTTAGTGTTGTTTTAACATTTCTAACACATTTTACATTTGTATTAATGTATATTAAACTCTCTTTCATGGTACATGGGCATCGTTTTAATTTTTTGTCAATCAATTTAGTAAAAGATCATAGTATTCCCTAATTTGACCTTCATCATATGTTAGTGAAGGATGAAACTATGCATTAAAACATTGTATTCATATTTTTGATTTTTTCTCAAAATCTATGTGTTAACCTTAACCCCCTTACGAAAATATTAAGTTTGTTCGGTAAATGCTATATACTTAAGCTTATGATCGTTAGTGTTGTTTTAAAATTTCTAAACAAATTCAACATTTGTAGTAATGTATTTTAAAACTCTCTTTCATGGTACATGGGCATCGTTTAATTTTTTTGTGAACTAATTTAGTAAAACTTCATAATACTCCTTAAATTGATAGACTAGCCACTATAAAATCGATGTTTTCTAGAGAAACAGAGACAACAAAAGTTCCAAACCTCTTTGACATTCATCATATGTTAGTGAACGATGCAACTATACATTAAAACAGTATTTTCATATTTTTGAAATTTTCTCAAAATCTAAGTGTTAATACCTACAAAAATATTGAATTTTTTGGTAAATGCTCTATATACTTAAGTTTATGATCTTTAGTGTTGTTTTGAAATTTCTAAAACATTCTATATTTGTATTAATGTATATTACACTCTCTTTCATGGTACATGGGCATCGTTTTAATTTTTTGTGAACTAATTTAGTAAAACTTCATAATACTCCTTAAATTGATAGACTAGCCACTATAAAATCGATGTTTTCTAGAGAAACAGAGACAACAAAAGTTCCAAACCTCTTTGACATTCATCATATGTTAGTGAACGATGCAACTATACATTAAAACAGTATTTTCATATTTTTGAAATTTTCTCAAAATCTAAGTGTTAATACCTACAAAAATATTGAATTTTTTGGTAAATGCTCTATATACTTAAGTTTATGATCTTTAGTGTTGTTTTGAAATTTCTAAAACATTCTATATTTGTATTAATGTATATTACACTCTCTTTCATGGTACATGGGCATCGTTTTAATTTTTTGTCAATTAATTTAGTAAAACTTCATAATACTCCTTAAATTGGTGGACTAACCACTATAAAATCGCTATTTTCTAGAGAAACGGAGACAACAAAAGTTCCAAACCTCTTTGACCTTCATCATATGTTAGTGAATGCTGAAACTATGCATTAAAACAGTATTTTCATATTTTTAAATTTTTCTCAAAATCTATGTGTATTTTCGGTAATACGAAAAATATTGATTTTTTCGTTAAATGCTCTATATACTGAAGCCTATGATCTTTAGTGTTGTTTTAAAATTTCTAAACACATTCTACATTTGTATTAATGTATATTAAACTCTCTTTCATGGTACATGGGCATCGTTTTAATTTTTTGTCAATTAATTTAGTAAAAGATCATAGTATTCCCTAATTTGACCTTCATCATATGTTAGTGAAGGATGAAACTATGCATTAAAACAGTATTTTCATATTTTTGAATTTTTCTCAAAATCTATGTGTTAACCCCTACGAAAATATTGAGTTTTTCGGTAAATGTTTTATATACTGAAGCCTATGATCTTTAGTGTTGTTTTAAAATTTCTAAACACATTCTACATTTGTATTAATGTATATTAAACTCTCTTTCATGGTACATGGGCATCGTTTTAATTTTTTGTCAATTAATTTAGTAAAACTTCATAATACTCCTTAAATTGGTGGACTAACCACTATAAAATCGCTATTTTCTAGAGAAACGGAGACAACAAAAGTTTCAAACCTCTTTGACATTCATCATATGTTAGTGAAAGATGCAACTATGCATTAAAACAGTATTTTCATATTTTTGAAATTTTCTCAAAATCTAAGTGTTAATACTACAAAAATATTGAGTTTTTCGGTAAATGTTCTATATACTGAAGCCTATGATCTTTAGTGTTGTTTTAAAATTTCTAAACACATTCTACATTTGTATTAATGTATATTAAACTCTCTTTCATGGTACATGGGCATCGTTTTAATTTTTTGTCAATTAATTTAGTAAAACTTCATAATACTCCTTAAATTGGTGGACTAACCACTATAAAATCGCTATTTTCTAGAGAAACGGAGACAACAAAAGTTCCAAACCTCTTTGACCTTCATCATATGTTAGTGAATGATGAAACTATGCATTAAAACAGTATTTTCATATTTTTGAATTTTTCTCAAAATCTATGTGTTAACCCTACGAAAATATTGAGTTTTTCGGTAAATGTTCTATATACTGAAGCCTATGATCTTTAGTGTTGTTTTAAAATTTCTAAACACATTCTACATTTGTATTAATGTATATTAAACTCTCTTTCATGGTACATGGGCATCGTTTTAATTTTTTGTCAATTAATTTAGTAAAACTTCATAATACTCCTAAATTGGTGGACTAACCACTATAAAATCGCTATTTTCTAGAGAAACGGAAACAACAAAAGTTCCAAACCTCTTTGACATTCATCATATGTTAGTGAAGGATGCAACTATGCATAAAACAGTATTTTCATATTTTTGAATTTTTCTCAAAATCTATGTGTTAACCCCTACGAAAATATTGAGTTTTTCGGTAAATGTTTTATATACTGAAGCCTATGATCTTTAGTGTTGTTTTAAAATTTCTAAACACATTATACATTTGTATTAATGTATATTAAACTCTCTTTCATGGTACATGGGCATCGTTTTAATTTTTTGTCAATTAATTTAGTAAAACTTCATAATACTCCATAAATTGGTGGACTAACCACTTTAAAATTGCTATTTTCTAGAGAAAAATAGACAACAAAAGTTTTAAATCTCTTTGACCTTCATCATATGTTAGTGAATGATGCAAGTTATATATAAAACAATATTTTTATATTTTTGAATTTTTGTCTTTTGTCTTTTGTCTTTTCCTCACTTTCACAGAGACGCCTTTCTGTTCTCACATTTTGAACTAGAACTCCATGCTGTTTCAGTTCCCGTTGCATAAGCATGTGGCTCTTGTAAAGTTTTTTTTGTCTTTTCCTCAGTTTCACAGAGACGCCTTCCCGTTCTCACATTGTGAACTAAAAATCCATGCTGTTTTTTAGTTCCCCTGCATTTCCATACTTTAGTGCTTTAGGCGCCAACACCTGAAACGAAGAATGTCTACAACTATTTGCTACTTGAGATATATTCAGTGAATGATATTTTTCTAAATTAATAGAAACAATTCTTTCTAGAAGAAGACAACAAGGTCGTTAGAAACACAAGAGAAGATCATTAACTAACTCATCAACTAAATCAGACAAAATCTCTTCTTCAATCTCACTCCCTTCTTCATACGCCTCTCTCTTGTAATCAAGCCATCTCCCTTCAAAGCTACTCATCTCACTGTCAACGAGCTCATCCACCATCATCATCTCTCTTATCTTCTTCAACCTCTCAATCTCCCTCTTCATTTCCTCAGCTAAAACCTCTTTCCTTCCAAACAAAAACAATCCTCTGCAGCTTCCCATGAACGTCTTCTCGCATCTAACTGTTAACCACTCGTTCACAAACTCAAACAGCGTTTTTCTCTCCAGGTTTCCACGTGGATCTCTCTTGGATTCGAGTTCGTCGAAGAGGCTCCAAGGTAATATATCAGTAGCCATGCCCAAGGAGATTTCTTTCACCATCAGTTGGTTAGAGGATATGATCTCGGTTATGTACTCAAGCTCCCAGTCATGATGGCCTTCTTCTTCAGCTTCTGCTAAAGCTACTGATTCTGAGAGTTCTGTTTCTTCAATCTCATTGTGTGAATTTGAGATTTGGAGATCCTCAGCTTCTGTTCCAAAGCTGTTTACTTCCTGCTCTTCTGCCTGTATCAAAGTTTCAAAAATCAGTGGGAAGCTACTAAGAGCTTTGTGCAAAGAGATGCATGACTGACCTGAAACTTTCGGTTATTGTAGAAAGAAGTACAGTCAGAGACAGATTCATTCTCTGATGAAACTTTATCAAGATCATCAGACGGCAAAGATATGGTCCCATTCACCCAATCCTTTGAAATGGAGCCTGAAGACTCTCCCTCTTGTGTTAGGCCACTGCTAGATGACTCAATCTTAGAGGTTAGCTCCCTAAGCTTCTGTTCCAATAATATATTTAGAGAATCACCGTTGATTGCACTCAAACTAAGTGCAGATTCTCTTTCTTGATCGGTGGTCCTTTTAGTAGATGATATGCCCTTGATGGGGGATGAGAAAGTGAACGAGATCACATCCATGTCCTTCTTTCTATCACTTTCAACACTGATGTTACATTTCTTCAACTTTTCACCCCTTTTGATCAGTTTCTCACTGATCACTCCAGGCTCTTGCACCCCATTTGCCGGTTTTTTGTTGCGAGGAGGATTCTTCTTAGGACCAGGCTTCTTAGATGAAGTTCCGGTTTCCACCAACACCTTGTTTACAACTTTGTTCATCACTTTGCTGCTTTTCTGTTTTGAAACAGACGTCACAGCGGGTTGGTTCTGTTTCTGGTTATTCTGCTTAGCCAGAGCTTTCCCAGTGCTGTTAGCAGAAGATTCTTTTGGATCTTTTTTAACTATGCGGTTCTTGGTTTGTACCTTCTCCTTTTGAACTTTGTTGCTGCTACTTGAGGACGTTGAGTTCTCTTGCTTGTGAGTAGTATTAGCCTTTGTGTGTGCAGCAGATACAGAAGGCGGCTTCGCTTTACTGGTTTTACCCAATAACTTATTCGTCTCCTGTGTCTTGAGTGATGATGTTTCATTCTTCCCTCTTAAACACTTATTGTTGCGGGTACCATTAGAGATTTGTGGAGTTTGTTTTTTCTGTGAAGCTTCTAGCTTCTCTCTCAAATCTCTGATCCTCATTGGAATCGATGAAGAGGAAGCCTCAGACGATGGAAAACGTGCTTTAGCAGCAGCTATCCGAGGACTTGGCTCGATCATTCTCGAAGCTGCTTCCATAACTTGAGCAGGGTTCCTAGACTGAACAAAACCAGGACTCCGGATAGGCGACAAGAGCCTGTTGTGAGTGACGGAGATTGGTTTAGCCGACTTTGGAGGCAACGTCTCGGTTTGAAAGCGGTTAATAGGTAACCGGTGAGACTCGTTGTTATTCGTTCTTGAATCCAAATGATCCCAAGAAATGCCATCATAGTGACTGCGGAGATTCACATAGCCCAAACTCTCGTACGCATCCCATGTGCTTGCCTTGCGTGAGGAACTGAGGAAGAAGGGATCAAAATCAGGATTAGACCGAGGTTGTTCCAGGGAGTTTGCCACAGGTAGAGACTCCAAACCCATGAGCCTGGCGACCACACTCGGGGCTCTGGACCCTTGTCTATCATCGCTAGTGACAGTGGATGTTGAGCAACTAGAGTCCCTTCTAGGACTGTAAGTCAAACTCTTTCCTGTCTCCTCAATCTGTTAAAGAAGAAGATCAGACCAAAGACTATATTGCTTTATGTATTCACTGGATCCAACAATGAAAAATAATGGTATTGAGAATGCTTACAGAGGGGGATGACTTTGAGGAGGTTTGAGCATTTTGTTTCTCTTGCTTTGGTGCTTCTGATACAAACAAAGAAGACAAAACCTTAAGTCTACTAAAAAAGAAGCCAAAGTAGATTTTTTAAAACTGAACTTTGAATTAATAAGTGCATTGTCATCCACATATATATATATACATAGGACTAGGGATGTTGTATTGGGTTGGGTTATTTAGGGTTGTCCCAGCCCATCAAAAATTTTAAGAACCCTAGCCCTAATGTTTTAACTGTAAACTATCTAGGACTTATTTAGGATTGGGTTAGAAAATAAAGGGTTTAAAAAGGGTTGGGCCCTATTAGTTATCAGAATTTTTTTAAGTTAAACGACAACGTCTTCAATCTCACCTTCTTCTTCGATCTCGAAACATCTCAGCTTCTTCTTCTTTCTCACCGACAAAAGAAAAGAGACGACGATGACGAATTGATGATGATTCTTCTCTAAGCTCTTCAGGTTTGCGTGGATCTGATCAATCATCCCTTCGTCTACCATCTTCTTCTTACTGTCTTCAACGAAGCTCCTCATCCACCATCTTTCATTCAATATCACATTCGTCAAACCTCATTCGATCTCGTCGACGACATCAGGTTCGTTTCGATTTGACTCAAGGGTTTCAACATCTTTTGGTTTTAGATCGTTTCTGATCATTTGGCTCAAGGGTTTCAACATCTCAGATTAGATCATTGAAATCTAACTTGTTAAGCTTTGTGTTAATATTGTTTGAAAACTCATTGATATTGTTTGAATTAATGGATTCATTCATGATCTTTGTAAGTTGTAGTTGTAAAGATAATTTTGTTTCAGGAATATCTTGACCCAATTTCATGATGTTTATCTGCAGCTTTACTAATTATTCTTCACAATGGGATAAGTGTCTATAACTCTGCATATTGATTGTTTCTGCAACAGAGGATTCAGACTTTTACACACTCTTGGGCTGTCTTATACATTGCTACTTAGCTTATGGTTTTCTGATTATTTATGAGAACTTGTGGCGTTAATAAGATTTGGTATATCTGAGTATTTCTCACCTTGTAGCTTTCTCACTTCACGGGATTGATGCGTTGTTTGTTGTCTCTCTTTTATGAGTTTGTTTTCTGTCTTTTTATGAACTTAAAGCATGAACTTATTGTCTGTGTTCTTATTAGAATCTGTTCGTTGTCATGCTACGTTTGATCTTATTTGTTTCAAAGCCAGAGTAGATTGATGTTTATGAACGAATGAGCTAATGTGATTCTCTTAGAAGCCGTGTGTCTGATGAGTGATGAGCTTATTTGTTTTGTATTGACTTTCAGCTACTGATACTATGGATTTCCAGTCACTTGAAACAATTGCTGCTATGGATGCTGCTATGGATGCTGGGAATGAGTACATAGAGGTGCAGTCAGCTGTTGGTGAAGAAGAACCTCATGCGCCAACACTAAGCGTCACTCAGCCACGTCAACCGGTACGTAAAAAACGGGCTAAATGCTGGGAAGATTTTACACATATAGGACTAGAAGCTGATGGGAAAGAAAGGGCTAGATGTAATCATTGTGGCTTTAAGATGGTAGCAGAAAAAACACATGGAACATCATCACTAAACCGCCATTCAAAGAATTGCCCCGCTAAGCTTAGGTCTGATGCTCCTAAATATGATCACATAGCTGATAGAGAGAAGATGTCTGAGATCATTATATATCATGATTTACCTTTTAAGTATGTTGAATATGAAAAAGTGAGAGAGAGATAGATTTCTCAACCCTGATGTTCAACATATATGTAGACAAACTGCTGCATCAGATGTCTACAAGAGATATGAGATAGAAAAAGCTAAGTTGATAGAGGTTTTAGGAAACACAAGGGTCGAGTGTGTTTTACAGCAGATTTGTGGACAGCCGAAGTGTTGTGATGGGGTATATATGTATCACTGCGCATTACATAGATGAGAATTGAGGTTGAATAATAAGATCTTAGCATTTTGTAACATTAAACCTCCTCATACCGGTGAAGTGATTGCTAGGACAGTTTATGATTGCTTAAAAGGATGGGGACTGGAGAAAAAAGTATTTACTATCACACTGGATAATGCTAAAGCTAATGATAGTATGCTAAATATTCTTAAGCATCGTCTTCTAAGTAGCAATGGGAGTAGCAATGGGCTGTTATGTAATGGAAAGTTCATGCATGTCAGATGCTCTGCCCATATTCTGAATCTGATTGTGAAAGCAGGATTAGAATTAGCCACAAATCTAATAGAGAACATAAGAGAGAGTGTAAAGTTCATCAAAGCATCCGAGTCAAGGAAAGACTCGTTTGCTATCTGCGTTGAGAGTGCTGGGATCACAAGTGGTGCGGGTTTGTCTTTAGATGTCTCTACCAGGTGGAATTCAACATATGAAATGTTGGTGAGGGCTTTAAAATTCAGAGAGGCATTTGCTATTCTGAGTTTGTATGAAAGAGGTTACAAATGGTTGCCTTCAAAGAAGAGTGGGAACGTGGAGTCAAAATATGTAAATTGCTGAAGCCTTTTAATACCATTAGCACTTACTTTTCAGGAGTAAAGTATCCCACCGCCAATGTCTACTTCATTCAGGTGTGGAAAATTGAAAAGATGTTGAAGAAATATGCTGAGTGTGAGGATGACGCTGATGTGAGTACAATGGCTAAGGCGATGCGAAAGAAGTTTATAAATATTGGAATCAATACAGTGTGATTCTAGCTATGGGAGCAGCTTTAGATCCGAGGTTGAAACTAGAAATTCTTCAATCAGCTTATGAAAGGATTGATCCAAGGACTTCAGAGGCAAAGGTTCAAGTTGTTAGGGACAATCTGGTTTCACTCTATGAGGAATATCATAAACCAGCAAATCCTTCAAGGTTTTCTGCATCATTAACTCCTCATGAGCTTCTCACGGAGTCACCCCTCGAGGATGATATGGATGATGTAAGTTCTTCACACTCTTCTCCTTAATTCTCGTTAAAAAAAATTGAAAGTTCTCTCACTGGTTTGTGTGGTTTTGTATATAACAGGATCTCTTAGAGCTTGAAAATAGCCTCAGGTCTAGTTCAAGAAATGCCAAGTCAAATCTGGAAACCTATTTGGATGTTGAACCAAGACTAGAGATGAAGACTTTTGAAGACATAGAAGTTCTGAGTTTTTGGAAAGAAAATCAGCATCGATATGGTGATCTAGCATCAATGGCATCTGATTTACTGAGCATACCCATCACTACAGTAGCAGCCGAGTCAGCATTCAGTGTTGGAGGAAGAGTTTTGTCTCCTTTCAGAAACCGGCTCCTGCCCAAAAATGTGCAAGCACTAATTGCTACTCGAAACTGGCTAAGAGGATTTTCAGTGATTTTGTATACATTGGCTGGTGCCAAAACATGTTTGTTTCAATCAATAACAACTCAGAATATTACTTCACTTTGCAAGAGATTGTAATAAAATGTGTTTACATTAGAAAAAAATGTTTTTACATAAGAAAAAAATATAAAGGGTTTAAAGGGTTTAAAGGGTTCAGCCCTATTTTACATAGTTTTAATGGGTTCTAAAAAGGTTAGGGTCACTTAGGGTTGAGCTCAAGTTAAATAGGGTTGGGTTGGGTTGGACAACCCTATACAACATCCCTAGTAAAACGTATCATGGTCGATCTCTATTAAATTGATTGGTGAGAATTGAGAACAGAAAAAAGCCCATATCTCTGTTGAATCCAAACTCATTTATCAGTCCATAACATTTTATCCCACATTTTAATTTTCACGGTTAAATCAGCACATTGGATTTTTTTTCAGAAGAATGTCTCTATAACTTTAGTTTACAATAAACTCAACGTAATACAGCAACAAAATTGGTGTTAATGATGTGACGAAGATTTAAAGCTCGCAAAAAAATTATTAGAGTCCTAGCAAAAAAAAAATATTATAGTTGATACTTTATAGATTTTTGAAGGAAAAGTGTCTACAATTATTTCACTTGATCTATTGTTGTCTTCTAGTTACTTTCATTATAATATTTGTTGTTTTTAATTTTCATATGTGTTATCTATGTATTTGTATCACACTATAATTAATAAATTTAAGTTGATAAAAAAAAGTATCTGCTTTCTAGTTATAGAATTAGGGTTTGTTAGATATCATCAGGGGACTTAGCAAAAAGGTGTCTAGGTGAAGGTTTTAAACGCGAGAGAATATAGATGAAGGTCCTTTTAGATATTATGGTAAAGATGCGGCATTATTATCCGATTTTTCCTCAATTCTGTAACGAGGCTTAGCTGTGTGGGGGTGAAAGAAGGTCCAAATTAAAAGGCATGGTCCCAACTTTTCAATTTTATTGGGGGCAAAGTTTTAAACTCAACGGTGTAAATTAAGCCCATGTTTGAACGCCAGCTACATTGGCCATTCGGGCCGCCAAATTTCTGTTAGAAAATCGGATTAATCGGAAATTATGCGGTGAATTTTTAGATGGTTCTTGTGTTATAAAACATGTTAATCTTTAATTGTGTGTAACATTAATACATTTTCATGTTTAAGATTATATAAAACACACAAATAGAATATATAAACTTAATATAGTGTATTTTTCATCAAAATTATGAATATAAATGATATTTATAAAATTTTAGATCAAATAAAAATTAAAAATATTATTAAAAATAAAATAAAAAAAATTAGTGACGCCTAGGCTAAGCGGTCATTTAAGTGACTCTGTGATCATTTAAGTGACTCTGTGATCATTTAAATGATCTAAGCGGAAAAAATCGGATATCCGATTTTTAAACATTAGCATCATCCGGTAGGAATAGTGGCGTGGTAGTAAATGACGCTTTGAAACGATTACTAGAACAGGGAAATTAAGCAACTCTTTGGTTTTGCTATGGATATCTGCCTACATTTATAGAGGTCATCTGGTCCCATTCATAGCTTCTTAGCCAGGGCCTTGCCCACTTGATTCTTAAAGGATATCCACTACTATAGAGTCAAATCTTTCTCAACTTTAGTTTTGTCTAGTCTCTTGTTTAACCAAACACAAATGTATTGCTTTATAAGATTAATATTTGGAGAAAAATAAATTAGTATACATTTATACAAGAGATAACAAGTTCTTTTTGGATTTTGTGGGTATATAATTAGTGCATACGTATACGAGAGCAACAACTATCTTTGATTCCCACTAGGCTGAATCCTACATATTACTTGTCGGAAAATAAGTAGTTGACAAGACTAATGTAGACAAACAATCACAATTCATTCCCTATCTGCATGGAAATATATTTGGACAGAAACCATTCCATCAATCTTACTTAAGAGTGAAACTTATCAACCAAGTGAATATTTTATGCACTGTACTATTTATACTTCCATTTTCGAATAATATAGTTTGCATTTTTTTTTTAAGAATCAACGTGAATTATTATTTTTTGTGTCCAAATATTATAAATGATGTGAGCAAATTATGTTAAAGATACTTTAACTGGGACTGACAATGGCATTTGTTGCCAAAAAAACTCACATTGTTTTTTTTTATGTTTTGTCAGATTTGATTAGCTTAGAGCATCTCCAACAACACTCTTTATTCTAAAGGAGAGATCCACGTAAAATAAAGGGATAAAAGGGTGGTTTTCCAACGACGGCCATTTATATATTTTTTTAAAAAAATTTAATATATTACATTTTACTCCTCAAAAGTATAATAACTAAATATCATCATCATTAAACTTTCAAAAATCAATAAAACATACTATTTGATAGATCTTAAGAGAAGGTATTTTTGAAAAAAATATAATAATATGTAGTCAAACATAACTCTAGATGATATAAAAATGTTAATAGTGTATTTTTAATTGAAATAGTTTTAATAAACTATAATGATAAGTACTAAAATATGATATATAAAAAGTTATCATGCAATTATGAGACATATATAATTGTAGGGACTAAAGTGAAACACTACAAGAAAACGTTTCTGTAACAACGAAGATTTACGAGGAAAATATTTCCTCGTAAATTTACATGGTGTTTACAACGCAATTACGAAGAGTCCAAAATTCGTCGTAAACTCCATGTAACTTTACGACGAAAATGTTTCGTCGTAAACTCAATGTAAGTTTACGACGAAAGTACGTGGAAACAGAAATTTGTCGTAACCGTTACATCGACATTACAACGAAACATGTTACAGTTATATTTAGGTGAAAACATGTATTCAATGTGCTTTAACTTACCTAAATTCGTTGTAAAGTGGTTGTAAATCATATGTTAAAGACATGTAAAATCCATGTAAAACATTCCTTGTAAAATCGTTGTTATATTTCAACTACAAATTTCTCTATATATGTCATTTCCCACAACTCTCTTCCTCTCAACACACAAACGAGAAAAAAAATCAGGAAAAAACAATTTCAAAACAAAATCTAAGAAAAAAATGGCTGGTGGCGGTAGTATTTACGAGTTACGGAGTTGGATGTATTTGCACAAAGATTCCGCCGGGAGGGTGACGAACGCATTTGTGAGCGGGCTAGAGACATTCATGCACCAGGCGGGCTGTACACCGATCATGCAGGAAAGCGGTAAGATGTTCGCCCTATCGAAATGCAAGAATTCAAAATTTGCGTAGTGAAACTGTATGGAAGCATTTAGTAAACATAGGATTTACACCACAATATTACATTTGGTATCAACATGGAGAGGGTTATGGGGAAATGAAGCTTGTAGTAGTAATAATAATTTTGAGGATGCTCATCATAATGAAGAACCGAATCATTTGCATAATGAATATAATTATCATCGAAGGAGCAAATGGTAGATCATGATAAGGTTCTGAGTGATTAACATCGAAAGATTCTGAGGGTTTTACATCGAAATGTTTATGTGTTCTTTACAACGAAATTATTTATGTGTGCTTTACAACGCAATTACGAAGAGTCCAAAATTAGTCGTAAACTCCATGTAACTTTCTGACGAAAATGTTTCGTCAGAACTCAATGTAAGTTCTGACGAATTTACAACGAATACTGCTCTCATAAATAATATGTTTTCTTGTAGTGAAAATTAAATAGTATTAAAAGACCTGAATAGTGACTCTTTATATTTGAAGGTGCACTGTTCACCTCTTAAAAAAAATAAAGAGATAAAGAGTTGTTGTAATGCAAAACTCTTTAAAAAATAAAGAGATAAAGAGCTGGTGGAAATGATCTTAGATAGAAATACAATTAGTGTTTTAGAGTTTTTTTTTTTTTTGGAAAATCGCTATACTAGTTGACTCAAGTTTAAAATGTTTATCGGTTAATGCTAGATGGTAGATCGCATGTGACAGGGCTAACAGATAAACTGTTTTAACCAAAACCAATGCTCAGACTTCCCACACAGTGTAATTTTGTTTTAAAGAAAAACTTAAACCTGGAAGAGAGTGTTTTATTATATTCCCATGTCTCAACTATCACTTGATCACAATCATGAGGACACAAAGTGATATTGTGAACGTACATAAAACTTCAAATCGACGAATTCGTGTCTTTATCTATGCGGTTAAACAAATACGTAGACAAAACACAGAAAAACTTTATTATTATTATCAAATCGAAATAACATACAACATGATCTTATAATAGATGTAGAAGGAAAGTCATTAGCTTCGTCCTACGTACTATTTTGTTTTATTATTAGAAAAAAGGCAAACAACACTCACACATGACACTTAAATCGAAGGAAACCACCACGCTTACATTCTTGTTTTATTTAATACAATACGAATTTAGTAAACTTCAGCAGCTTAATAACGACCGTAGCAGTGGCAATGATCGTCATGGTCATTTGTTAAATGCACTCCGTGGTGGTGATCATGATCCTCACACTCTCCTCTGCATGACTCGTGGTAAAACTCAGCGCATTTTGCTTCACAGTAGCTTTCCTTGCATGGATACGCCAATATGGCTTCGCCTAAGTACTTCGTACACGTCGCCTCGCTCTTCGGGATTCCTTATAAATATCCAAAGACAAATTCATTTTGAGGATGCTCATCATAATGAAGAACCGAATCATTTGCATAATGAATATAATTATCATCGGAAGGAGCAAATGGTAGATCATGATAAGGTTTACAGTGATTAACATCGAAAGATTCTGAGGGTTTTACATCGAAATGTTTATGTGTTCTTTACAACGAAATTATTTATGTGTGCTTTACATCGAAATGTTTATGTGTTCTTTACAACGAAATTATTTATGTGTGCTTTACATCGAAATGTTTATGTGTTCTTTACAACGAAATTATTTATGTGTGCTTTACATCGAAATGTTTATGTGTTCTTTACAACGAAATTATTTATGTGTGCTTTACATCGAAATGTTTATGTGTTCTTTACAACGAAATTATTTATGTGTGCTTTACATCGAAATGTTTATGTGTTCTTTACAACGAAATTATTTATGTGTGCTTTACATCGAAATGTTTATGTGTTCTTTACAACGAAATTATTTATGTGTGCTTTACATCGAAATGTTTATGTGTTCTTTACAACGAAATTATTTATGTGTGCTTTACATCGAAATGTTTATGTGTTCTTTACAACGAAATTATTTATGTGTGCTTTACATCGAAATCATTACGTGGGCTTTACCACGAATCTTACGTGTCGTTCTGACGAATTCTTTCCTTACGCTTTACGAAATATATTTCATCGTAAGCGTAGCGAGTCGTTCTGACGAATTCTTTCCTTACGCTTTACGAAATATATTTCATCGTAAGCGTAGCGAGTCGTTCTGACGAATTCTTTCCTTACGCTTTACGAAATATATTTCATCGTAAGCGTAGCGAGTCGTTCTGACGAAACCTCTGTTACGACGGACGTTTAACGAAAGGTCTTTGAGGTTAATTCGTCGTAACACCATTCTGACAATTTACAACGTTCTGACGAATTCTTTCCTTACGCTTTACGAAATATATTTCATCGTAAGCGTAGCGAGTCGTTCTGTGAAACCTCTGTTACGACGGACGCTTAACAACGAAAGGTCTTTGAGGTTAATTCGTCGTAACACCATTCTGACAATTTACAACGTTCTGACGAATTCTTTCCTTACGCTTTACGAAATATATTTCATCGTAAGCGTAGCGAGTCGTTCTGACGAATTCTTTCCTTACGCTTTACGAGAAATATATTTCATCGTAAGCGTAGCGAGTCGTTCTGACGAATTCTTTCCTTACGCTTTACGAAATATATTTCATCGTAAGCGTAGCGAGTCGTTCTGACGAATTCTTTCCTTACGCTTTACGAGAAATATATTTCATCGTAAGCGTAGCGAGTCGTTCTGTGAAACCTCTGTTACGACGGACGTTTAACGAAAGGTCTTTCGAGGTTAATTCGTCGTAACACCATTCTGACAATTTACAACGTTCTGACGAATTCTTTCCTTACGCTTTACGAAATATATTTCATCGTAAGCGTAGCGAGTCGTTCTGTGAAACCTCTGTTACGACGGACGTTTAACAACGAAAGGTCTTCGAGGTTAATTCGTCGTAACACCATTCTGACAATTTACAACGTTCTGACGAATTCTTTCCTTACGCTTTACGAAATATATTTCATCGTAAGCGTAGCGAGTCGTTCTGACGAATTCTTTCCTTACGCTTTACGAAATATATTTCATCGTAAGCGTAGCGAGTCGTTCTGACGAATTCTTTCCTTACGCTTTACGAAATATATTTCATCGTAAGCGTAGCGAGTCGTTCTGTGAAACCTCTGTTACGACGGACGCTTAACAACGAAAGGTCTTCGAGGTTAATTCGTCGTAACACCATTCTGACAATTTACAACGTTCTGACGAATTCTTTCCTTACGCTTTACGAAATATATTTCATCGTAAGCGTAGCGAGTCGTTCTGACGAATTCTTTCCTTACGCTTTACGAGAAATATATTTCATCGTAAGCGTAGCGAGTCGTTCTGACGAATTCTTTCCTTACGCTTTACGAGAAATATATTTCATCGTAAGCGTAGCGAGTCGTTCTGACGAATTCTTTCCTTACGCTTTACGAGAAATATATTTCATCGTAAGCGTAGCGAGTCGTTCTGTGAAACCTCTGTTACGACGGACGTTTAACGAAAGGTCTTTCGAGGTTAATTCGTCGTAACACCATTCTGACAATTTACAACGTTCTGACGAATTCTTTCCTTACGCTTTACGAAATATATTTCATCGTAAGCGTAGCGAGTCGTTCTGTGAAACCTCTGTTACGACGGACGTTTAACGAAAGGTCTTTGAGGTTAATTCGTCGTAACACCATTCTGACAATTTACAACGTTCTGACGAATTCTTTCCTTACGCTTTACGAGAAATATATTTCATCGTAAGCGTAGCGAGTCGTTCTGACGAATTCTTTCCTTACGCTTTACGAGAAATATATTTCATCGTAAGCGTAGCGAGTCGTTCTGACGAATTCTTTCCTTACGCTTTACGAAATGTATTGCTTTATAAGATTAATATTTGGAGAAAAATAAATTAGTATACATTTATACAAGAGATAACAAGTTCTTTTTGGATTTTGTGGGTATATAATTAGTGCATACGTATACGAGAGCAACAACTATCTTTGATTCCCACTAGGCTGAATCCTACATATTACTTGTCGGAAAATAAGTAGTTGACAAGACTAATGTAGACAAACAATCACAATTCATTCCCTATCTGCATGGAAATATATTTGGACAGAAACCATTCCATCAATCTTACTTAAGAGTGAAACTTATCAACCAAGTGAATATTTTATGCACTGTACTATTTATACTTCCATTTTCGAATAATATAGTTTGCATTTTTTTTAAGAATCAACGTGAATTATTATTTTTGTGTCCAAATATTATAAATGATGTGAGCAAATTATGTTAAAGATACTTTAACTGGGACTGACAATGGCATTTGTTGCCAAAAACTCACATTGTTTTTTATGTTTTGTCAGAACTCAATGTAAGTTTACGACGAAAATGTTTCGTCAGAACTCAATGTAAGTTTACGACGAAAATGTTTCGTCAGAACTCCATGTAACTTTACGACGAAAATGTTTCGTCAGAACTCCATGTAACTTTACGACGAAAATGTTTCGTCAGAACTCCATGTAACTTTACGACGAAAATGTTTCGTCAGAACTCCATGTAACTTTACGACGAAAATGTTTCGTCAGAACTCCATGTAACTTTACGACGAAAATGTTTCGTCAGAACTCCATGTAACTTTACGACGAAAATGTTTCGTCAGAACTCCATGTAACTTTACGACGAAAATGTTTCGTCAGAACTCCATGTAACTTTACGACGAAAATGTTTCGTCAGAACTCAATGTAAGTTTACTAATTTAAAGTACGTGGAAACAGAAATTTGTCGTAACCGTTACATCGACATTACAACGAAACATGTTACAGTTATATTTAGGTGAAAACATGTATTCAATGTGCTTTAACTTACCTAAATTCGTTGTAAAGTGGTTGTAAATCATATGTTAAAGACATGTAAAATCCATGTAAAACATTCCTTGTAAAATCGTTGTTATATTTCAACTACAAATTTCTCTATATATGTCATTTCCCACAACTCTCTTCCTCTCAACACACAAACGAGAAAAAAAATCAGGAAAAAACAATTTCAAAACAAAATCTAAGAAAAAAATGGCTGGTGGCGGTAGTATTTACGAGTTACGGAGTTGGATGTATTTGCACAAAGATTCCGACGGGAGGGTGACGAACGCATTTGTGAGCGGGCTAGAGACATTCATGCACCAGGCGGGCTGTACACCGATCATGCAGGAAAGCGGTAAGATGTTCTGCCCCTATCGGAAATGCAAGAATTCAAAATTTGCACGTAGTGAAACTGTATGGAAGCATTTAGTAAACATAGGATTTACACCACAATATTACATTTGGTATCAACATGGAGAGGGTTATGGGGGAAATGAAGCTTGTAGTAGTAATAATAATTTTGAGGATGCTCATCATAATGAAGAACCGAATCATTTGCATAATGAATATAATTATCATCAGAAGGAGCAAATGGTAGATCATGATAAGGTTTACGAGTGATTAACATCGAAAGATTTACGAGGAAAATATTTCCTCAGAATTTACATGGTGTTTACAACGCATTTAATTTACAACGAATACTGCTCTCATAAATAATATGTTTTCTTGTAGTGAAAATTAAATAGTATTAAAAGACCTGAATAGTGACTCTTTATATTTGAAGGTGCACTGTTCACCTCTTAAAAATAAAGAGATAAAGAGCTGGTGGAAATGATCTTAGATAGAAATACAATTAGTGTTTTAGAGTTTTTTTTTTTTTTGGAAAATCGCTATACTAGTTGACTCAAGTTTAAAATGTTTATCGGTTAATGCTAGATGGTAGATCGCATGTGACAGGGCTAACAGATAAACTGTTTTAACCAAAACCAATGCTCAGACTTCCCACACAGTGTAATTTTGTTTTAAAGAAAAACTTAAACCTGGAAGAGAGTGTTTTATTATATTCCCATGTCTCAACTATCACTTGATCACAATCATGAGGACACAAAGTGATATTGTGAACGTACATAAAACTTCAAATCGACGAATTCGTGTCTTTATCTATGCGGTTAAACAAATACGTAGACAAAACACAGAAAAACTTTATTATTATTATCAAATCGAAATAACATACAACATGATCTTATAATAGATGTAGAAGGAAAGTCATTAGCTTCGTCCTACGTACTATTTTGTTTTATTATTAGAAAAAAGGCAAACAACACTCACACATGACACTTAAATCGAAGGAAACCACCACGCTTACATTCTTGTTTTATTTAATACAATACGAATTTAGTAAACTTCAGCAGCTTAATAACGACCGTAGCAGTGGCAATGATCGTCATGGTCATTTGTTAAATGCACTCCGTGGTGGTGATCATGATCCTCACACTCTCCTCTGCATGACTCGTGGTAAAACTCAGCGCATTTTGCTTCACAGTAGCTTTCCTTGCATGGATACGCCAATATGGCTTCGCCTAAGTACTTCGTACACGTCGCCTCGCTCTTCGGGATTCCTTATAAATATCCAAAGACAAATTCATTTTTTAGATCATATATATGCATGCATGGCTTTAGTTTCCCTTTAAAATCAAACTACTGAACAGATGATATACATTGGAGAGCTATATTCCATGAATAATCTTCGAGCATTGGACCTTAATCCACTTGTAGCTCTTTCTCCAAGATGTCTTCATCTTTCCTTCGACTGAATAAATCTTGTACTTCGCCACTCGTCTCTTTCTCTTCATCTCCGGATCGTTCCACCATCCTCCGATTATTACATTTATTAACAGACCCACATATAATGTTAGAAACATTTAAAACTCTATTAAAAATATTGATATACTGTAAAACCCGAAATATGTGTACATTGTACAACTAGACTCGTCATTGTAAATGTAGCAATAGAATGTTGTCAGAAGATTTGTTGTAGTCTATAAATCATATGATTCATTTTTTTAAAAGAAAATTACCTTTTAACGATGTTGAATGAGAAGAAGCTCTTCTCGGTCTAACGGGCAGGTCTTTGTAAGAGATCTTGCGCCATAGATCCGATGTCATGGGAGATCGGTTGCGTTTTGATTCCCTAACAACGTAAATCCCTCTCACCGGTTTTAAATCGGCAGGATCAACCAATTGGAGGTTCCGATCTCCTTCATACGATTTGTAAGATCGTATTCTAGGAGACTGGAAATCCTCCATCTCGGTATTGTCTCTCTCTTTTTCTACTATTGTTTTTTTTATGTTTTATATTCCGATGAATTAGAATCTCTATTAGTGTTTGGTTTAAAATCTTGTATTTTGGGAGAGGCTATATGTGGTGGAAAGTCATCCAACAATGAGAAAAAACCGTTACAACAAAATGATCAGAATAGAAAGAAAATAACTTTCAAACGAACAATAGTTTCTAGAGAAATGCCAATACAAAACATCAACCGTGGTCTTGACCTTAAATAGACATGGACTCCTTTTCTTGCCTAGCTAAGTGACTCTTTTTGTTTATGTTAGGTTTGAATATCATCAAGGGTTTGTTTTGTTGCCAGGGCATAGAGCTCGAACCATATTGCACTTGAATGTCCATCTTACAGAAATTCTCTAAACAACATCGCGCTCTAAATCGTTGTTTTTTGCAACTTAAATCATTTGTTCTGGAAGAAAATTTAAAGAATGTTCTTAAAGATTAACATGACAATTAATAGAAAGAGAGTGTATTTTTCTTTTGTTCAGTTAACTGAAGAACATGTTTAGGTTATCAACCCTTGCATCTCTCTATCTCTCTAAAGCTATTTATAGAGTTACAAAACACAAAACATGCGACCAAAAATCATGTCTTTCGACATCTCCTCACTTGGAATGACACTACAAGAATAAAGCTCTCACTCCGACGGTAGTATTCATCGGTAGTTAGTCAGTAATGGGTATTTCCCACTATTTTTCCGACAATCCAACTTTAGTCAGAGTTTGGCTCTCAGTAAATACCATTTGTCGGAAAGTAGTTGATAAATTCCGATAAAAAATATCCTCGGAAGCATTCGTTGGAAGTTGGTCGAAACGTCCCGATATAGTTCCGAGAAACATATTCCTATAAACTTCCGACAATTTAATATTTTGAATTAAAAAAAAAAACAAAAATGAAATAAAAGAAATTTAAAATAATATGATATTTATCAAAAATTCATTAGCAATAAAGAAATTAAATACAAAAGTTCTAAAACTAAAATAAAAAAAACAGTAGCATTGGTGGAAGAACTTCGGTAGGCTAGTTTGCGGTGGGCTGTCGACTCTGCGGCGTTGGCGGTGCTAGAGTAGAGTGTGATGATGTTGGTGTAATGCGAAGTGGCGTGATGGTGGAGTGTGAGCAGCAACAGCAGTGGAAGGAGTTACGATGATGGTAGGTTGGTGGCGGCAACAGCGGTCGAAGGGAGTTGTGATGATGGCGGCGTAAGCGGTTGGCGGTGGTGATGTAAGGAATCTTTTGGTATTTTTTCAAAAAAACAGAGATCTGACAGAAACGAAAAGAAAGAGACCATGCAAGAAGGATGAATGAGGAAACGAAGAGAATAAATTGAATGATGAAAATCGAAAATAATTAAGAGAAGAAAAGGATAGCGGATATAGGATTTTAGATGCAGATCTGGAGAGTTGCTAAAAAAAAAGCAGATCTGGAGAGGAAGAAGAAAATGACAGGGTAGAAGAAAGGAAAATAAAGACTGAGACAGAAAAATAAATAAATAGGAATATTAATATACACGCACATTAAGTGGATATGGACTTTCGTGGACTAGAAATATTATTTCTTTATTGCGAAATATTATAATTATGTATTGTATCTTTTATTTCTTTATGTATCTTTTTTACTAAATTGCTTTGAAAGTCCCGATGACCATTGCTCTGAAACTTCCGACGACCATTGCTCTGCAGATTCACCCGACCAAGATAAAACGACGACAAATAAAACTTACTTTTAGAACTGTCAATTTTCCGATGATATCTCATCCAACTACCGAGAAAGCTCATATGTCGGTATAATCCGAGATTATTCCGATAAATTTACCGAGGATTTTATGAGATTATGTGTTGTCGGAACAATCAAAGCATCTTCCGACGAGTTTTCCTACAAATTACCGAGAATGCATGGTTCTCGGAAAATCCCGACAATTTTTCCGATAAGATACTGAGAAAACGGGTTTGTCGGAAATTTTCAAGCATCTTCCGACGAGCTTTCCGAATAATTACCGAGAATGCATGGTTCTGGGAAAATTCCGACAAGATTTTTCTAGAGAAACGGAGACAACAAAGTTCCAAACCTCTTTGACCTTCATCATATGTTAGTGAAGGATGCAACTATGCATAAAACAGTATTTTCATATTTTTGAAATTTTCTCAAAATCTGTGTGTTAACCTACGAAAATATTGAGTTTTTAGGTAAATGTTTTATATACTGAAGCCTATGGTGTTTAGTGTTGTTTTAAAATTTCTAAACACATTCTACATTTGTATTAATGTATATTAAACTATCGTTCATGGTACATGGGCATCGTTTTAATATTTTGTCAATTAATTTAGTAAAACTTCATAATACTCCTAAATTGGTGGACTAACCACTATAAAATCGTTATTTTCTAGAGAAACGGAGACAACAAAGTTCCAAACCTCTTTGACCTTCATCATATGTTAGTGAAGGATGAAACTATGCATTAAAATAATATTTTCATATTTTTGAATTTTTCTCAAAATCTATGTGTCCCTACGAAAATATTGAGTTTTTCGGTAAATGCTTTATATACTGAAGCCTATGATCTTTAGTGTTGTTTTAAAATTTCTAAACACATTCTACATTTGTATTAATGTATATTAAACTCTCTTTCATGGTACATGGGCATCGTTTTAATTTTTGTCAATCTATTTAGTAAAACTTCATAATACTCCTAAATTGGTGGACTAACCACTATAAAATCGCTATTTTCTAGAGAAACGGAGACAACAAAGTTCCAAACCTCTTTGACCTTCATCATATGTTAGTGAAGGATGCAACTATGCATTAAAAATATTTAGATTTTCAACATGTTTAGTATCAATTTCAATCTGAATCATTTTTTACCACAAGAAAAAAAAATCTGAACTCATTTAGTACAAATGCATACTCAATAAATATTTGTGTGTCCATGTTGTTGTAACTTGCAATTGGGCCTTATTCGGTTGTATAGTCTATCCAGATTAACTTCTTAGCCCAACGATTAATAATCTGAAACGGACTTTAGGCGGGAACGAATCAGTTGCGCGTTTTTTCACCTGTGCTCTCCCCAAGTTATCTTACAAATTCGAATTTACACCCCTAATTTTTAAAATATTTATTTTGACACCCAAAAAATATAATTTTTTTTCCTTCATATATAGCGTGGGGCCTCCTCTCTCGTTTGCTTTTCCTGGAAAATTTGATTTTGATCCTCACCAAACCTTCAAAAAATCAGGCGATCGAAGAATGAAAGGAGGAGGAACAACGAGCTGGACGACGACGTCAGTGCGGAGGAGCGGGTACAAGGCGGTTGTCGACGGAGTCGGGGGACGGCGACGAAGAGAGGAAGACATGGTTGAGATCCGCAAAGCCAAGCGAGAGGAGAGCTTGCTCAAGAAGCGTCGCGAGGCTCTTCCTCTTCCTCATTCTCCTCCTCCCTCCGCCGCCGTTTCTCTCGATCAGAATGTTCGGTTTTGCTTATTTAACCTCTCTTATTAACGAGAAACCTGGAGATTGATTGATTGATAGATAGATAGATAGATGCATGCTTCTAGTGTTAGGATTCGTTCGCAATGGACCTTATCTAATTTTCGATCGATTCTCGTGTTTCTAGATCGTGATTGATGAATCATCTAAGTGATCTATGGCTTTGTTAGTGAGATCTGACCTGTGAACGATCTCCAATGCTCTGAAATTTTCGATAATGATTATTTAGTTTTCATCTGAAGTTTGAATCTCTAAGAATTAGTTTTTGAGTAGGTTCGTATCTTTGATTGGGTTATACAGTTGATAAGCCGTATCTGGTCTGACAAGAAGGAGCTGTTGATCGAGGCTACTACTCAGATCAGAACGTTACTTTGTGGTGGTGAGAGACAATCCCATTTAATTTATGAAATAAAGATGAATAAAGCTATAGCAATGTAATTGCTCTTTCTAATGCTATACATGTTTTTTTTTGGTAGAAATGTTTAATGTACATGTTGAAGAAGTTATACAAGCTGGTTTGGTTCCACGCTTTGTGGAGTTCCTTACGTGGGATGACTTTCCCCAGCTTCAGGTTAGCTTCCATACATGTGTACGTTGTTTTATCACTGCCTTCACAAGATCGATGTTTATTCATTTCATGGAATATTTTCTATAGTTTGAAGCGGCTTGGGCTTTAACAAATATTGCATCTGGAACGTCTGAGAACACTGAAGTGGTGATTGATCATGGAGCTGTTGCAATACTAGTGAGACTTCTAAGCTCACCATACGATGGGGTCCGTGAACAGGTATGTTATTGTGATGATAGATCATCATCACGTACTATGCTATGTGGGTACCTAATTCTTATGACTGCTTGGAGCCTGTGGTCGCTTCTGCAATTGAATAAAAGATAATAAAAAAAAATTACAAAGATCAATAAATGTAACTTTAATATATTTTGTTGAGTTTGGTTTTCCTCTCCCAGTTTTCAGTTGTATCTAAGATGTATTCTTCTGCATTCTTGGACGATCAGGTTGTGTGGGCATTAGGAAATATTTCTGGAGACTCTCCTAGATGCCGTGATATAGTCCTTGGACATGGCGCTCTACCTTCTTTGTTGTTACAGTTAAACAATGGAGACAAACTTTCTATGCTTGTAAACGCCGCTTGGACTTTGTCTAATCTTTGCAGAGGGAAGCCACAGCCTCCCTATGACCAGGTAAGTTTTGAACCAACTCTTCCAATACATCTTGAAAAACTTTCACGCTTAGGGTTGACTAGCAATTGTTTCTTGATTGGATTTGATGAATGTCGTATTCTTTCAGACATTTCACTTATTTACCATTGTGCACTATATGCCCACAGGTGAGTGCTGCATTACCAGCTCTTGCACATCTCATTCGGTTAGATGACAAGGAACTCTTAGGTTATACGTGCTGGGCGCTGGTGTATCTCTGATGGTTCAAATGAAAAATACAAGCAGTTATTGAAGCCAATGTTTGTGCGCGACTTATTGGTCTCTCGGTGTGAGTTTCAAGACTTTAGCTAACCAATAAAATCCTGAGTCATCATTCTGATGACTTTTGCTTTCTGAACAGCCATCGTTAGCCTTCAGTTGCCGCTCCTGCTCTTCGCACCATTGGCATTGTTGTAACTGGAAATGATAGTCAAACTCAGGTAAATATACAGCTAGAGATATAAATTTTGTATTAGAGCTGATATTTTGCTTAACCCTGTTCTTTTTTACTTCCTTTGTTGAGTATTCTACTATTACTGGCTTTTTCTATTTGGTTTTGATTCAGAACTTTTTCTTTGGGACATTCATAGTATATAATTGATCTTCAAGCGCTTCCATGCTTGTTAAATCTTCTAAGAGGACGCTATAACAAGACCATCAAGAAGGAAGCTTGTTGGGTAGTCTCTAATATCACAGCTGGTTGTCAATCACAGATTCAGGTTAGTCAATATAAAATACCTGAACTTGTCTTTTAACCGTTTCTAATCAACATGTTTAGTATCAATTTCAATCTGAATCATTTTTACCACAAGAAAAAAAATCTGAACTCATTTAGTACAAATGCATACTCAATAAATATTTGTGTGTCCATGTTGTTGTAACTTGCAATTGGGCCTTATTCGGTTGTATAGTCTATCCAGATTAACTTCTTAGCCCAACGATTAATAATCTGAAACGGACTTTAGGCGGGAACGAATCAGTTGCGCGTTTTTTCACCTGTGCTCTCCCCAAGTTATCTTACAAATTCGAATTTACACCCCTAATTTTTAAAATATTTATTTTGACACCCAAAAAATATAATTTTTTTTCCTTCATATATAGCGTGGGGCCTCCTCTCTCGTTTGCTTTTCCTGGAAAATTTGATTTTGATCCTCACCAAACCTTCAAAAAATCAGGCGATCGAAGAATGAAAGGAGGAGGAACAACGAGCTGGACGACGACGTCAGTGCGGAGGAGCGGGTACAAGGCGGTTGTCGACGGAGTCGGGGGACGGCGACGAAGAGAGGAAGACATGGTTGAGATCCGCAAAGCCAAGCGAGAGGAGAGCTTGCTCAAGAAGCGTCGCGAGGCTCTTCCTCTTCCTCATTCTCCTCCTCCCTCCGCCGCCGTTTCTCTCGATCAGAATGTTCGGTTTTGCTTATTTAACCTCTCTTATTAACGAGAAACCTGGAGATTGATTGATTGATAGATAGATAGATAGATAGATAGATGCATGCTTCTAGTGTTAGGATTCGTTCGCAATGGACCTTATCTAATTTTCGATCGATTCTCGTGTTTCTAGATCGTGATTGATGAATCATCTAAGTGATCTATGGCTTTGTTAGTGAGATCTGACCTGTGAACGATCTCCAATGCTCTGAAATTTTCGATAATGATTATTTAGTTTTCATCTGAAGTTTGAATCTCTAAGAATTAGTTTTTGAGTAGGTTCGTATCTTTGATTGGGTTATACAGTTGATAAGCCGTATCTGGTCTGACAAGAAGGAGCTGTTGATCGAGGCTACTACTCAGATCAGAACGTTACTTTGTGGTGGTGAGAGACAATCCCATTTAATTTATGAAATAAAGATGAATAAAGCTATAGCAATGTAATTGCTCTTTCTAATGCTATACATGTTTTTTTTTTTTTTTTTGGTAGAAATGTTTAATGTACATGTTGAAGAAGTTATACAAGCTGGTTTGGTTCCACGCTTTGTGGAGTTCCTTACGTGGGATGACTTTCCCCAGCTTCAGGTTAGCTTCCATACATGTGTACGTTGTTTTATCACTGCCTTCACAAGATCGATGTTTATTCATTTCATGGAATATTTTCTATAGTTTGAAGCGGCTTGGGCTTTAACAAATATTGCATCTGGAACGTCTGAGAACACTGAAGTGGTGATTGATCATGGAGCTGTTGCAATACTAGTGAGACTTCTAAGCTCACCATACGATGGGGTCCGTGAACAGGTATGTTATTGTGATGATAGATCATCATCACGTACTATGCTATGTGGGTACCTAATTCTTATGACTGCTTGGAGCCTGTGGTCGCTTCTGCAATTGAATAAAAGATAATAAAAAAAAATTACAAAGATCAATAAATGTAACTTTAATATATTTTGTTGAGTTTGGTTTTCCTCTCCCAGTTTTCAGTTGTATCTAAGATGTATTCTTCTGCATTCTTGGACGATCAGGTTGTGTGGGCATTAGGAAATATTTCTGGAGACTCTCCTAGATGCCGTGATATAGTCCTTGGACATGGCGCTCTACCTTCTTTGTTGTTACAGTTAAACAATGGAGACAAACTTTCTATGCTTGTAAACGCCGCTTGGACTTTGTCTAATCTTTGCAGAGGGAAGCCACAGCCTCCCTATGACCAGGTAAGTTTTGAACCAACTCTTCCAATACATCTTGAAAAACTTTCACGCTTAGGGTTGACTAGCAATTGTTTCTTGATTGGATTTGATGAATGTCGTATTCTTTCAGACATTTCACTTATTTACCATTGTGCACTATATGCCCACAGGTGAGTGCTGCATTACCAGCTCTTGCACAACTCATTCGGTTAGATGACAAGGAACTCTTGGCTTATACGTGCTGGGCGCTGGTGTATATCTCTGATGGTTCAAATGAAAAAATACAGGCCGTTATTGAAGCCAATGTTTGTGGGCGACTTATTGGTCTTTCGGTGTGAGTTTCAAGACTTTAGCTAACCAATAAAATCCTGAGTCATCATTCTGATGGGTTTTTTGCTTTCTGGACAGCCACCGTTCACCTTCAGTTGCCACTCCTGCTCTTCGCACCATTGGCATTGTTGTAACTGGAAATGATAGTCAAACTCAGGTAAATATGCAGCTAGAAATATAAATTTTGTATTAGAGCTGATATTTTGCTTACTTCCTTTGTTGAGTATTGTACTATTACTGGCTTTTTCTATTTCGTTTTGAATCAGAACTTTTTTCTGTGTGACTTCCCTAGTATATAATTGATCTACAAGCGCTCCCATGCTTGCTAAATCTTCTAAGAGGACCCTATAACAAGACCATCAGGAAGGAAGCTTGTTGGGTAGTCTCTAATATCACAGCTGGCTGTCAATCACAGATTCAGGTTAGTCAATATATGATACCTGAACTTGTCTTCTTAACCGTTTCTGATCAATATGTTGCTCTCAATGTATGTCTTCAATTCCTTATCTCCGTTGGTAGGCTGTATTTGATGCTGATATATGTCCTGCACTTGTTAATCTGCTCCGGAACTCTGAGTTTGATGTCAAGTATGAAGCTGCTTGGGCTATCTGCAACGCTATAGCTGGTGGCTCTTACAAGCAAATCCTGTACGTAGAAGAAAACTCAATACACCTTCTCACTATTAGATTTTCTTTCATTCGGTTGTCCATTCGGAAAGAAATTTTATGTACAAAACTAAAATCTATATAGCCAACAAGAAGACATATTCAGTAGTCTGAACATAGAGGCATGAAAATAATTCTAACATCAGAACCAAGCCTTAATGTTTTCACTCCATTTGATTTATTATAACTTCTTTTGGTAGAGTTCGCAGCAGGTTAATTATATATTTCTCAAACGTGTGCGGTTCAGTTCTTTCTTTCCGAACCTCATGCATATCTGCTAATGTGTCAGGTTTCTTGTAAAGCAAGACTGCATAAAACCTTTGTGCGATATTCTTACATCCTCGGATACCCAACTCGTCATGCTTTGTTTAGAATCACTTGAGAAGATACTGAAGGTGGGAGAAGCATGCTACACGAGACACGCTGAAGGTGTTTACCAATGCACTCAAACAAATGTAAACCCACATGCTCAAATTATAGAAGACGCCGAGGGACTGGAGAAAATAGAAAGCCTGCAATCTCATGAGAACAGTGACATCTATGAAATGGCGGTGAAGATTCTAGAAACATACTGGTTAGAAGAAGAAGAAGGAGAAGAGGAAGATAAAGGAAGACAAGACATGGTGTATTTCCCAGTTGAAAACTTTGCAAACATGCCAACACCCTCATGTACTCTCGGTGAGATGCACTGTGGACCTTAAGAGGTACAAGTCCTACCTTTCAGTAAATTCTTAATGCCTTTCTTTTTGCTTTCACATCAAGGGCTAAGCACGGATGTAGGTTTCCTATTCAGGGGTGACCATTTTGGTTTAGAACAGAGTCTGGTTTTGTTTTGTAGAGTTTGGGAGGAACTGGTCAAACTCAAGCCGAACAACTTTGATTTGATTTGGCTTAGTTTAGTTTTAGTGCTATTGGTATTTTATATCTGGTTTTACTTGGTTTCGTTTCATATCTTGTTTGGTATTTTTATGATGAACCAGGACAGGCGGCTTGGCAATCACACACTCAGCTCATTTGTCCATACACTAACAGAGAATCAAGGTTAGAGTTTATTACAATGCTTTGGATAGTAATGAAAATATTGGTCTTTGGTAGTTTATATTCTTAAACAAACTGTAATCCGTACAGTTCCTATATGCTGTCTTTTTCTTCATAGATTCTTGGACATTATAGTTAAAATCTTCTTTACATGTAAATAAGCCACTATAAAATTCGGTAACATCCAGAAACTTACAAAGACTCAATACAATAGACTAGTGATTACTGTCCTATGTGTACCTCAGGAAACATGCTTTGATATAACAGTGCGATAAGAAACTAAAGTATCAGAAAAATCTGTAGCAAAGCAATGGAACAAGAAAGACAACACAATCGAATTTTTTCTTCAGACCAATTGGTGCAAAAATGTGGGGTTCCCATCATAAAAGAATGAAAAAATGAGGGTTCAACCTTGTTTCTTGGTTCAGAAGATAATCTCCTTGAGGATTAAGAGAACTAACATGATGAAACAGAGTATGACAAGAACAGACGCACACTTAACCATACCTCCACTTCTCTGTGTACGTTCTGCCTGTGGAGATTCACAAAAAGAACCCACTTGAACATTTTAGTCATGAAACGTTGAGTGAGAGAGATGGTTGAGGTTTACCTTTTGCAGCTGTTTGAGACCATCTTCAACTGTACTAGCAACGTTCTGGATGTTATAGTCAATCCGATCAACTATCGTACCCTGTCACCAACGAGGTTTTAGTTTCAAATTATTTATATTTCCAGAACAAAGCTAGAGAACAGTTAATAGCAGTTGTTATACCTGGTCTATCACAAGCGCAGAGAGATCCTTCATTATCTGAGCCAGCTCATTTACTGATTCAACAACCTGTAGATTACACAAAACCATGAGAAAGTAACAAAAGGTTACTATGAAGAGCACTAAGAGTTGCAAAGCAATTGACCTGCTGAATCTCTTTCTCCCTCTCTACAGATATCTCCTCGCTCTTCTTGATCTTGCTCATCTGATGCTCACTAAATAACTGAAATGAAAAATGCATATAGTTACACAGCATATAGTTGCATGTAGATTGTAGAAAAGGAGTCATACTATATCATCGAAGTCATCATCTTCTGCTCTAGAACTGCTTCCGTTTAGATTCATCTCTAAATCCCCTCCATCCTGATCATACATCAAACGTCAAAGCTTACTTTTTACAAAACCGATCAAAGTAATAAGACACTCTATATGAGATGCACATAAACAAAAGCGCAGCTGCGGAACAGAGCAAGAAACTCTTAAACATGAGCAACTAGAGAGTAGAGAGCATCACAAAAAATGTACATACCTCTTTTTGTAGCCTCAAGCGTTTCAAATAAGTAGACTGTTTCTTGCGAAGCTCCATCGAAAGTTGTTGGAGATCAGTAGCAAGAGACCGCTGTTACAAAAAAAAAAAAAAACACATCAAGACTCAATCAATGTTCAGATAGTGATGGAAAACGAAGTTCAACCCTACTACCTGCACGTTCTTCCTAACACTTGAATCCTCAGAAGGTCCGCCTTTAGAAAGCCTCTGAAGCTGCTTCTCCGATTTCCTCAATAACAAAGTAACCTCTTGCGTCAAAGACTCGATCTGATGCTGATCCTCTTTACCATCCCCAAACGAAGGCATCAAGGCCTTCGCGTGAGCCTTCCCAAGCTCAGCCATTTTGGTCCTCGCACGCTGAATGTTCACCGAAATCTCCTCAGAGACATCAACCCAATCCGGTGGTAACCCCACCGTCACTGCTCCTTTACTATAACAACCAATGAAGACACAAAGCTTTCAGCTTTAACTATCTCAAGTGATTAAATTTTATTTTTTATTTTAACACAAAGCTTTGAACCTTGAGTTCGCTGGATCTTCGGTACTGACTGGAGTGTAGGAGCGTTTGGGATGCAATAGAGACGTGCTCGCCATCTCGATCACCGGACCTACGCCGGATTTCGATTCCGTCATCGGAGCACGGACGCTCCTCAGAGAGTTTCTGTATTTCCTGAACAAGAGCGTGCGGTTCCGAGTCGCCATATCAGCTCAGATTTCAATCAAAAACCTCTTGAAGAATCTCGGTAGCCAAAGATCTCGACGTCTTAGATAGGATTTTTTCGAGCCTCCTTCTTGGATCGGAAGCTATAGATCTGAGAAGGATCGCGGTTTCATTACAGAGAAGAGCAATGAGGCAGCGCGAATTGTGAATACACGACGGCGGAGGCTTCTCAAAGCTGGGAGATTTTGATCAGAGGATCGCCGGCGGGATTAAACTTCTCCGACGAGACAGTAAGCTCCCAGATTTACAAATTGGAAATTTTCAGTTTCTGATAGTTAATTAGTCACGTGAGGTGGACAAGTTACACATATATAATTTTGGGCTTAGTTCGAAAAAAACCTGAATGTTAATGGGCCTCAATCATGATCTCGTGGGCTCAGAGCATCCGCATAGAGGGTTTACGGGGGAGTTCACACAAAAATTAAGAAAAATAAAATAAAATAATTCAATAACCTGAACCTCTCTCTCCTAAAGTTTTCTGGGCTGAACCCATCTCTCCTAAAGTTCATCATCAGAATACGGACCCTACGTACGTGCGTCGCGGACGTTGTTTTTTTTTTTTAATCAAAAAGTAAAAGAAAAAAATTTAATAGTAAAAAATTGAAAAGATGAACCCCAAGAGGGGGTTCATTAATGTGGGTGCTCTTAAGGATGTTAACCTTTTGTTTCTCACTATGTTTCTGATTAGACTCCGAAACTAGGCCTCAGCATAAAATCCGGAATCCGAAATCCGAAAAACTCGACCCGTTATCCGATCCGAAACGTAAAAATACCCAAACGGTCTTATAGGGTGGTACAAAAAATATTCAAACCCGAAGTGTTATTAACCGAACCCGAACAGGTAACCCGAAAAATCTGAAATTAATAGTCAATATAAATATTTTGAAATATATATAAGTATTCCAATTATTAAATTCAATATTTGTGGTAATATTATATATACTAATAAATATTAAAATTCTAATAAATGCTTTAAGTACACAATTAGTTATAAATGAGTATTTTATAATTTGCTCACTAAAATAAAAAGTCTACTCTCTATAAGACAATACATATTGTGTACAAATGATGTTTGTTTTCATGTTTGATTTAACATTTTATTGTTATTTTATATGTGATAGATTAATTTTTATTTAATTTAAATGTTTTTCTTTATGTTTTACTTCAAAAATTTTGTTTTTTACTTTGGTTATATCCGAACCAAACCGATATAACCCGAATCCGTACGATATATATCTTATGAGTTTTATGATGCAATACAAACCGAACCCAAAGTGTTATTATCCGAATCCGACCCGTACTAATAAAATTTTAGTATGGGACCTAGAAGCGTAATCCCAATCCGAATACCAACGGATACCCGAACGCCCGGGCCTATTCGAAACTAGTCTTCTTCTTATAATCATAACTCATAAGCAGTATATCAGAGCAAGTTGAACGGTTTTGACTCGCCGAAAAAAAAAAAACTTGACTATGAATGGTAGGGGCTGCGCGAACGCAAACCCCCCTGCCACAAATAATGACGTAGGCTCTTCCACTTGGGAAGACCTTAGGCTAAGCACCCTTCCGGTATGTGCAATGGAAGTCACTAGCCTAGGCCACTCGTCCTCTTGATCACGAGTTGACCCCGTCCAGGTAAGTGATTAACTTGTTCCCACGAGCCTCCTATTTATACCCAGTTTTCACAGGCTCCTCCTTCTCTCGTAACCGATGTGGGATGCTTTTAATAAATCAGACTTCGCGCCGTTCTTATTTCCTTAATACGCACAGTGCCGTTTTTAGTGATTCCTTTTTTTGAACGGCGTGTCGGTTAGGCTTTGTAAATACGCGAAACGGCTAGGCTTTTGTTTACAGTTTGGAACTCTTTTGTGGGCTGGGTATCTTTGGTGGCCCAAAAGCTATCACTAGTACAATGTCATCAATTTTGGTATTAGGCCTGCATTTAAATTATGAATAGTAAATACTGGGTAAAGCCATAGCTAACCTAGAGAGTTAAAACAATATTCCAGGTGGATGCCTAAAGCAATAATCAACATGGTCCATGAGTGATGTAAATCTCTATGCGGCTTATAAATGTGTAGGTTGAAATTCGACTTACTATGAAGTTATGTAGAGAACAACTAACTATGTTTGAGTACAAACGTAATATAGGAAAGGATGGCACGGTGAGAACAATTAATATTTAGGTTTTTAACGTTAAAACCCCTCAACTAAGTTTGTTTTAGATAAAAAACCGTAAAACTAAGTATTTAACGGAAAAACCTTCGAACTAACCTTATTTAATGAATTAAAACTTATCAGGTCATAATTACCATTACTACCGACAAATCTTTAGTTTAGGGGTTTATACATTAAATAAACATAGTTGAGGGGATTTACTATTAAAAATTAAAAAATAAATAAAAAATTAAAATTTTATAATATTATCTAAAAATTAGTAACTTAAAATTTTAAAATTAACATTTTATTTTTATTTTGTAAATATATGAATTTGATGTGTTTTTAACATCAACATTATATATGTATAAATTAAAAATATAACAACCCAAGAAAATATAATAAAAAATATCTAAAGATTTACCTGTAATAAAATTACTAAAATATTAAAAATGTAAAAACAAGAAAATATAATAAAAATTATATCTTATCTAAGAAAACGTAGTAATAAATCTTTAGATAATTTTATTATATTTTCTGAGATTTTACATTTTTAATTTATACATATAATGTTGATGTTAAAAACACTTCAAAAAACTCATATATTTACAAAAAATGTTAATTTTAAAATTTTAAGTTACTAATTTTTAGATAATATTATAAAATTTTGATTTTTTTTGATTTTTAATGGTAAAACCCCTCAACTGTGTTTACTTAATGTAAAAACTAAAAACCCATAAACTAAAGATTTACCGGTAGTAATGGTAATTATGATCTGATAGGGTTTAATTCATTAAATAAATTTAGTTCGAAGGTTTTTCCGTTAAATACTTAGTTTGGTTTTTTTTGCCCAAAACAAACTTAGTTGAGGGCTTTTAACGTTAAAAATCCTTAATACTTTTAAAAGCTTTCAGACGTTTCTTAATGTTGCATTGCAACTAGACACTAATCTTGGTATATTTAAAAACAATTGAGTTTAATGCAAACAAATTTCTACAATATAATGTTACATAATAAAAATAATCAAACCAATCATGTATCATAGCCGCACCGAATAAATATTCTACACAAATAACATGTCTAATTAGAAAATAAAATAATAATAATTAAAAAAATATTTTATACATATATATTATAAATAATTTAAATATGGTTTATATATTGAGTAGTTATTATAATTTATTTAATTGTGATTATTTAATATATGAGCACGAAAAATCACCTAGTATATAATTTGTTGGTAATCCATAACATGCTTATTGAAAAATAGGATAGCCAATTTCCTATAATTTTAATCTCATGCTTTTTTGAATAACACAATATCCATTAAAATATATAGCTGGTGATTTGGTCAGTTCATTAATTTTTGGAAGTTTGAGAAAAGCTGGAGCCGTCGAGTGACTTTAACAAATAAATCGCATAAGATTAGGATGGACAAATATCTAATATGATTTTTCTCCCAAGAGAAAAGCAGAATCACTTTAAAAAGCTAAGGGACTATTTTTGTGTCTGATTGTTGTTAGATATTGATTTTTTTTAACTAAGAACATCCTTGTTGAAAGCCATTGTTAAATAAACAAAACAACAACAAATTTAAAGAGAAGCATTGAACCATTGTTTTCACATAAAATAAGAGTGAAACAAGAAAAAATAAACATTTTATCTCTTAATTTCTCAAGGCTCAGTTGGATGTATCTTCCCATCAAATGTTGTAACCAACCTTAGCAAACTCTTCAACAATAATATTTTATGCTAATACCCAAATTCATGTCTTCGGGGATAATTTTAACAATCCACTTCATTTGAGAGTTGTTGATTTGATTGACGAGGTTTGAAATAATATGATATGTGAAACGTATCAAAACTGGTAGAATCAGATAAAAGCCAGATAATGTGTAGTGAAATAGAGCTGAGTTACAACTTGATGATCTAATCTCTGGATATAAATGATGAATATCTGTTTTATGGATGATGGTATCATCATTTGGGTTAGGCCTGGGCAAACCGATACCGATCCGAAAAATCGGGTTTCGGATCGGATCCGGATATGATGAAATACCCGATTGGGTATGCTTTTATTTATGTTTCGGGTACTGGGTCGGATCGGGTATTATCTGAACGACTACCCGACATATCCGATTTTTGGTTAATATAGACTCATTAAATAAAGATAGGATTTAGTTTGTTCAAGACTGATTTTATTTTCTTGTGAGTTTATTTTCAAGCATGCTTTTATTTAATTTCAGAGTTCTGATATTTATAGGTTTTATTCTCTTATAATTGATTCGAGTATTCAGATAAGTCGAGTAAAAAGCACACATTTTTCATATGTTCGGATAAAAACAGCTAAACCCGAACTGAAACCGATTTTTCTACAGTTACTTTGGATATATCCGAAATTATCCGGATCCGACAAGTACCGAACCAAATCCGATCCAAAGTTTTATAAATACACACGATATGTACCAATTTTTACATATCTGAAATCCGAGATACCAGATCGGGTTATTTCGAATGCCCGGACCTAATTTGGGTGTAGGCCAAAGGGTTTTTTCAGTAGACGTGTTACTTGTCATTGGCAACGTTCACAAAATTATTTTTTATTCTAAAGATTATTTTGACTTCGGTTTGAAAAAAAAAATAGAAAAAAACTGCAGTAAAATTGTAGATCTAATCCTCAAAAAGTATTGTGGTCCAAGATAACTCCAAAACAATAGTTGAATTTAGTAATGAACTTCTACATAGTGGAAGTAAGTATTTCTGTTAAAAGATAATAGAAATTAAAAGTGCATAATTCAATTGAATAATGTTGGCAAAGATAGAAAGCTCGTATTTGGATAAGATTAAGCATTACTTAAGTACATACTATAAAAACAAAAGCAAACACTAAACTTAGACAGCTAAACTCTATATTGTTTTCAATCTAATCTAAATTCGCTTTTAGCATTAGCATATTCATTCAAGCCATATCATATTTATGTCTATTGTGATTTTTTTTGCATGCATGTTCATATACATTCACGTGCCTTCAGGTTCACAACATATCTTGAACCACTTTATGTAACATAACAAAAAAAGGAAACAAATTAAAGGATAATGTGTGAAAAACCACTTAGAAACCTAGTTAAGAATAACATCATCTCGGCAGGTGTCAAATCTATAACATATTCATGTGATCGTATGTGTTTGGTCTATATATTTACGGAATTATACAAGGTTAAGTGTACTAGGGAATAAGTCACGACTCACGAGCTTATATTATCAAATATCGCCATATTGGCATGTCATTGTCGAAGTTGTAAGGCTGCTTACTTTATTTATTTGTTATCATTTGTTGAGTGGTGAACTTTTTAATGAAGCATATACAGCAATGTTAAAAGCTTACAAAGGACCACAATCACAATAAACGATCCAGTTGACAACCCTACCAAGCACTACTCTCTCTACCTAATGGTATAAATGAAAAAAAGGTCTTATAAGTGGGATCATTGATTATAAGAAGAATAAGGCTAAAGAGATAAAAATCCTCTCAGACACGAGAATCGAGGCGTCTTTGAAACCACCATTTCTTGACGCCGGTGGGGTCTCAAACCGCCGGCGTCGAGCTCCTCTCTCTCTCTCTTGCTCCCGTCCTCGTCTCTCTTGCGTTTTCTCAGATCTTTTCGGCGTTTTAGTCACCGCCAAAGCTTTCGTCGACAGATCTCTCCGGAGAAGGCTTGCCGTCGAGAGTCAAAGCGGTTGGTCTTTCATTTACGGACCGGGCTTCACCGGATCCGATTCTTCTTGGGGGGCTCCCCATTCCACTTCATCCGTCGTGTTTTTCACCAACTGCAAACGCCGTGCTTCATCATTGCCGCTCCTCACCATCGTTGACTCTCAGATCTACGAGTTTCTACCTCTAGCTTGGGTGAGCAGAGTTTGTTCCTACGGATATGGACTTCTCAAGTCAGATCCGCCGCCGTACTCGCCGTTTGATACCTCTGGTCTCTCGTTGCAGCTACGCTTTTCTCACCGAGAAAGCCTTAGCGTCAGACGACCTCCTCCACATCGCTTTAGCTCGTATCCACCGAACTGGAGGATGGTATCAGCTTTTCTCCCGTCACTGGACTCAACCCGTCTTTCCGCCGGCCGTCGTGCTCATTCCGCTGCGTATCTTCTTCACCGGCGATGCCACTCTACTGTTGTCACTCTTGCGGAGTTGGGCCAAAACAATTTGCTAGTGGGCTTGATAAGCCCATCTGCGTTTAACTTCAGCCCAGTTTCACAGCTCAACAATCAGTGGGGGATCTTGGTCTTTTTGGCTATTTTTCTGAAATTTTTTGATAGATTCATCAAGATTTTTACAGAAACTGAATTGCTTTTACATGATTATCTCTCTTTGTCGAAGAGTCTATCTTTTGTTCATTTACCGGTGGATTCATCGGGCTCATCACCATCACCATCTGCCTCCTCTTTGAGGAGTGCTTTCCCTCCAATCTTTGAATGGAGGTGTTTTTCCATATCTATAGCCGTTTTGTTATCTTGTGTAGCGGTTCGTTCGGGGCCTGAAGATACAACGGATTTCGTCTCGACAATATTCCGAGGTGCGGATTGGATGTCAACGTCACGATATACGGTGACTATTTCTCAAGGTTTCGCAATGTCGTAAACTTTGTATTGACGCATCCGGCGCTGTTCGATTCGCTGTCCTACTATCTTAGAGCGTTTGCTATCTTTTATGTTGTATTGTCTTTTGTTTGGAGAGTTCTAAACAACTTTTCTTTTAAATGTAGTTTGGATGTTTAAGTATGAATGAAAGTGGTGTTTCAAAAAAAAAAGTGGGATCATTGTAGCTTTTGAAGAAAACATAAAAGTTGAAGGTGATTGGTGGATGAAGCTAGAGTTACCATCTCCACTTGTAATTCATATATTGGCTCCACTCTAGCTCTTTATTATAGTGTTGCGTGAATGAATCTTTGTTTCTTGATTTGGAACCGACATGGCTCCTAACAACGTAACCGGGGTTTTTTTCCCTGCCTCTTCCTAGGAATCTGAAGCTCTCTCTCTCTCTCACTCCCACCCGCGTGTAAGTTTTATCCTTTTAGATTCACATAGGTTTTAGTGTGTTTGATATTAGCCAACATTTGGAGTTTTAACTTGTTTCTTACTCAACCTTCGCTTTAGAGTTTGTTTCCTATTTGGGACTCTTGTCTAGTGTTTGGTTCGTTACAAGATATCAGTTTCTGTGTCTTATCTAGTGTTTGGTTCGTTACAAGATATCAGTTTCTGTGTCTTATCTCAAAAAGCTTGTCTCTAGATGATGATTCGCTTATGGGTTACCTCATTCTTGTGGGTTTGCGTAATACCCAATCCCAAAGTCCTTACCGTTCTCTTACAAATCTTCTCACATTGGTCTGAAACTCGACAAAGATTTCACATCGAAGCTCTTTACTTTGTTGACTTCTTTTCTTTCTTCTTCTTTGGTCTTATCTCAAAAAACTGAACAGATCTTTCATCTTTGCAACATCAAATCATGACTTCTTGTCATTTTCTCCAGTTTTTGTATTAGATTTTGGAGATGACTATGCAAATTATGAGAGAAAGTCTTCTCTCTGCTCCACAGATTCCTTGGTGGAATGTTTTTGGATCTCAGCCCTTGGCTCCAGCGAGTCTTGCCGGAGATTCTGACTCCTTCCCGGCTGGGTATGCCGGAGAGACAGAACATGGTGGGGATAAACAGAGCAACTCTGCATCTCACTTAGCTTTCTCACTTGGTAACTCTCAACTTCCTCTGTCTTTCTCTATGAATGTATTTACTAGTTACTTATAGGTGTCTGAGAGTAAATGTAACTAAGCTAAATTGTCTAAAGGGAATCTTAGATTCTTCAGACACCACAAAAATATGAGAAAGGAAGAAATTTTGTGTGCTTCAAACTCTTGAGTTGTGAAACATTTCTTTTTTCTAGATAACTGAGAATCTAAAAATGCAATTTTGTTCTGCATTTAGGTGATGTAAAGAATTCAAGAGATGTGACAAAGCCTCATGGATCTGTTTTCTCAATGAAACCACCTTTGCTTGGAACTTGGATTTTCTCAGCCACAGGTTATAAAACATCTAAAAAATATGTAGCCTATCATCAAAGTTCCTTTAGTTTGTTTCTGAGTGTTTAGTACTTGTTTTGGTGCTCATTTAGATGTACACAAAGTATCCTTGTGTGGAAGAAGAATACTATGGAGTTGTTGTTTCAGCTTATGGATCTCAGAGCAGAGTAATGCTCCCTCTAAACATGGAAACAGAAGATGGAACAATCTACGTCAACTCAAAGCAATACCATGGTATCATAAGGCGACGCCAGTCCCGTGCAAAAGCTGCTTCTGTTCTTCATCACAACAAACTGAGTAGCAGAGGTCGTAAGGTAGATATTACAAACTATTTTAGTATTTTTATTACAAATGAGTTAGTGTTGTCTTTTTTGCACTAATGTTAATGTAAATGCTGCAGCCTTATATGCATCATTCACGTCACCTCCATGCATTGCGCCGTCCTAGAGGATCCGGTGGGAGATTCTTGAACACCAAAAGTCAGAAAGCTGATGACACTAAGCAGACTCAGTCTCAGCCTCAGAAAAGTAACTCTCAGAACTCTGAAGTTATTCATCTTGAAGGTCAGATCATGAACTTATCACACGGACTCAATGTCTCAGTATCAGAAGTTACAAGCATGAACTACTTTCTGAGTTCTTCGGTCCATCTTCTTGGTGGCATGGTAATTGCCCAGCAAGTGGTTTGCAGCAGCAGCAATGGATAACGGCTGCTTGGATTTCAATACCTGATCCTTTACCTTTGTTTCTCAGTCAAACGGAGAGAGAGATGGAGAACTCTTTGTCTTGAGAAAGGACAATGGTTTTTTTTTTTCCTTCTTATTCTTGCATTTTGACTGTGAACAGGCAAATCATCTTTGGCTCATTCTGTACCAAGGCTTCTTCTCCTTCAGGTGAAGGAAACCTTGATGTTATCTTAGTGTGAAACTAGTTAAAACTGGTGAAGAACAATGTTGGGGGCTTTGGCAACTTACCTCACTTGTTCCAACTCTTTCGTTTGTTTTTCTGATGTTGTTGTCTATATTTCCTTGTGTATGTGTGTTTGTCTATGTTTCTGAAACAATGGTAAGACCTTCTAGTTATGTGGCGGCTTTATGTAAGTATGTAACATATTTGCTTTTCTATATCTCCTTTTCTTATCTCATTTTGTTGAAAAACAAAATACACACCAAACTCTGTCCCACTTGGAAGCTTCCGTACCTTAAAAAAAACAGAACATTTAAATCTCAGAACGTTGACCTATTATTCATTGTGTTTCTTTGCAGCGGGTGTGGTATAGCCACTTTGATCTTTCAATGTACACTCTTAACATAATCAATACCACTTTAAAAAGGGGTATTGAAGCGAACATTTAAGACTGATATATTGGTGGGGGCTGCGCGAACGCAAACCCCCCTGCCACAAATAATGACGTAGGCTCTTCCACTTGGGAAGACCTTAGGCTAAGCACCCTTCCGGTATGTGCAATGGAAGTCACTAGCCTAGGCCACTCGTCTTCTTGATCACGAGTCGACCCCGTCCAGGTAAGTGATTTGCTCGATCACACGAGCCTCTTATTTATACTGAGTTTCCAAAGCTTCTCTTTCTCTCGTAACCGATGTGGGATGTTTTGCAAACTCTCTCACAGCTTGCCGTTCAATGTTATCCTTGTTAAACGACGTGTCGGACGGGATTAACAAACACGCGAACCGGCAAGACATTTGTTTAGATCCTTTAGTGGGCCGCACTCTTTTTGGGCCTAAGTCAAGTATTTTACTAAAATTGTATGAAGGTGGGTTCGTATCCGAGTTAATTAGCTTAACAGGTGGAATAATAAAATCAAGACCCGCACCTTGCGCGGAGTTAAATATTTTTTTGAAATAAATTTGTATTTTGAGTAGTGTAAAATTGCCTCGTTTAAAAATAATTTATTCCCTACCATGTAGTTATGTACGAAAATGGAAAAAAGAGTTGGAACTATATCATTATATAGCCATTGGAAAGTCTATTGTACTTTTTCAAAAAAAAAGTCTATTGTAATGGCTATTTTTGTTGATACAGTAATTTGTTTTAATTCTGAAAAATACGTAATTTTAAGAAAATATGAGGTTAGTTTTTATAGAATTTGTTTGCTTAATAAACATATAGAAACATATAATATATACAGAAAAATATTTAAACGATAGTATAAATTTACCAAACCATATAGCGCATGTGAAATTAATATAGTCAGCTTCCGTAATGAACACAAGGTTTTTAAAAAACCTGATTCATCATGTGCTTCGTAAAATTAAAATGTTCATGTTTATAATGGACCACATGGGCTTTTTTATAAATTTGTGAAACCTGTAAACGTTTTAGAAAATGGGCTTTAAAAAAATTACGCTAACCAATTAGATAAGACATGGTCTCATGGGTTAGCCGACAAAATTGAGTTATTTCGAGCTTCAAATCACTGAAAAAAAAACGCAGGCAAATTTAATCAAAAGGGGAATAGGGTTTCGCAATTCACCAATTTTATTCGGTGGAAGATTATTCAGGTAATTTTATGGTCGTTTTATATGTTTTGTTTATGAGATTCGTGGTAAAACGATAATTATGTTGATTCTAACATCTAATAACGCCTTCTCAGTATTTGGATTTCTTCTAAATTGAAGAGGGAGTGAGCAATAGACGTGGATGAGGCAAAAATGATGCCACTCTTGTACTATAACATCTAATAATGCTTCGAAGCGGAGTGAAGCTTGTTCTGGGTTCGCGGTCAGAATCAGAATTTACCTCCCAGGTATTTGCAAAACGTTTTCATTTTTTTATTAAATCCCATATAATCTAAACCAATAAATAGATTGTACACTTCTGTTATTGTAGACTTTGAGAATTAGGTTAACGATTTTGTTTTTAATAAAATTAATAATAAAGATACGATTCAATGGTAATAGACGTTGTGAGGCGAAAAGAAGAAAAAAAATTTGCATATTATTATTATAAAAGCCAAACATAAGAAATAGAAAGGAAAAGCTGCATATAATTATTAAAATCCAATTATAATAAATAGAAGGAAACACTGCATATTATAGTAAAAACCCAAACATTACTGAACTTCATATTTTGATATATGTCATCAAAATGCTATTGCTGGAATCCTGGAAATCACCAAAAATATTGTGTCAGTGTATAAAGGTGAATAAGTTAAGTTGGTAAAGATTACTAATAGTTAGGCTATATCGTTTGCTTACTTCTTCTTGAAAGCTTCAATTTCTGGGATGCTTGGGTTAAACATAATCTTTGAACATCCTTTCAGGTTTGTAAAAAATATATAATGACACGTAATTCTTTTACCTTGGCAACATCTTAGGAGTGTAAACCTTACACTTGGTACAAAAGTACTTGAACCCACCTTCATCGTTGTCATTAGGCACGGTTTGAACTTTCTTAGAGCATACTTTGCAACTCAAATAGAACCAACCCATATCTGATTCAATGGATGCTATAGTACACATAACAATACACCTCTCAGTCTGCAAATGTGCTAATTATGTGTCAGATGCCTGTAATTACGTAAATTACTATGTAAAAACAATGGAAATATCATTCAAACCTGTCTGCTCTCCAACACCTCAGATATTGTCTTCCTTGGTATATGAATGAAAAAGTCTTCCTTCTCTGAAATCATAGAAACATTGGAAGAGCTTTGGCCTCCACGATTACCAAAGGCAAACCATCTTTTGGTAACCTATTTAATACCAAGCAATTTTTGGTTATTGGAATAAATAATATATATGCAAATAAAGGAACAGATGGCTAATTCTAAGTAGAAAAAATATTTAGTATCGAAAGTTTATCATATTAAACAATATATTACTTACAATGCAAGAAATGCTTGGACTTCATTCATAGAGGGATTAATCGCAATGTCAGACACATTGTATGCATTTGATACACTTCGATCCTCTACAAAAAATACAAACAAAAAAATATGTAAGATGATACATAATTTGGAAATTGGTTCAGTATATATGCAACATAAAAATCAAACTTTATAACTTCCTTTCCAAACTTTGATCTTGCAAAACCTCAAAACACAAACGACAGCATGGTCAGCACGAAGTTGAATAGCATCGCTTACATTCATTGCAAACTTTCCCCACAAAACAATTGTAAGCCTAACATCACTGAAATGTAACCAGAAACATGAATCAGACTTTGCTAAATATATACATTCGTATCCATAATGTAAACATGGTAGACATCATGAAAGAGTACAACTTACTTTTCATTACGCAGCTCAACCGTTTTCTTTTCAGTGTCTTTTCCATTAACAGACACAATTTCCACATGACTATACTCGACAATCTGACCGATAACATCTAAAAAAGGCGAAAAATAAAAATAGAATAGTGAGTAGTGAACCAAATTATCATATAATTTTAAACAACTTTGATGTGCATAATTCAGGGATACTCACCAACCAGATAGTCAGTATTTAGACTACCATCCAAGACATCGAAAAACTTTGCAGGTGTAAAACCAGTCAAATTCATTGGCAGTTCCTCACAGGGCCGCACTTTTGTAGTGCTTACAAAAGCGATCTTGTAGGCATGTTTGGTTGTCCTATAAGATCCACATGCATGAGTGACCGCAAAATTAATCAGAATCTTCGTGAAGTCTTCCATGAGAACTGGGTCAAATTGCTCCACCAAGTCTTTCTTAACACTGGCATGAATTTTATCACCCTGTACAAAAATGGAAGATCATATAAGTTACTATCTACATAAAGACCACACGATTCTAACAGAATTAATAAAGATTCACTTCAATGAACTCACTTTGGAATCAACCAACACCATTTCGATTGTTTCTCCACCTTGAGCAGTATACTGCTTCCACATGCGAATTATCTTCACCTTGATTCTCCACATTGACTTGTACGGCTTCGATTGGGAAACTTCGTCAAAACCTGCCATTGATTGTAAGTAATAAAGCTTATAGAATCAAGTTTATGCGAGATGGAGTTTAGAGTGAAGATGGGTCTTTATATAGTCTAGCATCTCTAGGGTTACCCCAACGCGCACGTATCAAATTAGCGGGATTTAGTTTCAAGTATAAGAAATATCTATTAAATTACACCCCCACATTAAGGAAACTTAGAATTAGGCACCAAATCTTTCATGATTAATAAATTTATGGTATAATATACGCCATAAATTTACTTGTCTATTAAACCAAACATTTTAATATAACGTTAATGGATATTAATGCTTTCTTTTTTTGTCAATCTCGCCTATCAAAAAAATCAATCAAGGCAAATTCGGAGTTCACCATAGGTAGCTATCGTTTAAATTCAAATCTGCATTGAAGTGACAAATTATTGTAACATAACCATACTCGATTAAGTTTGATCATTATTGGATGTTTACCTGTATAGTTTCAAAAACGCCACACATTCTCCAAAAAGTATTATAAAAACGGCAGATTTTATAAAACGGCATTCCAACTTAACATTCTACAAACTTGACACATATAATAGTACTGTTAGTTTGATTTTAATTTACGTAAGAAATGATAGTATGTAATCTGTAGAAAGTCAGTTACAATGATCAAAAACTTTAGAGGAACTATCAGAAGGTTAGTGTCTGTGTACGAAAACAAAGTTCGTGGATGAACTTATTTGAGTACACATGAGATTGCACATTCGAGAAAGATTCTTTATACGACAAAATGGTTCTTAATCTGTGATTACAACAAAAAAAATAAAGAATAACGAAATTTGAATATTATTTTTATTTGACGTTGAATACTATCAAATCTGTTTAAGTTATCTGTATAACGATTACACCAACGTGTCATATACTTTTATATAGTCTGTTTAAGTTATCTGTATAACGATCACACCAACGTGTCTGTTACTTTTATATAGTCTACAAAACATATATAAAAAATAATTATATGGGTCGAATATTATTCAGTGGCAGAGAATTGTAATTTCTCTAGTGTTAGAAAGATTAATATTAAAGGAGGCTGAGAAGGCCTTAGAGACTGCCACGTTAGCTGGTTTTTGTGTAAATAACTTTCAATCAAAAGGTTAGTCTAATCCCAATGATCCTCTATTAATACATAAGGGATTTTTTTTCAAAATAATGAATCGACCCCCACTTTATCATATACAATGGCTAAAAATTAAGGTTCAATATCTGAACAAAAAGTCAGTCAAAAGATTTATCATTTTCTAACAAATCTAAACAATTGAAGCTTAGTGGAGCCCTAACCTCAACCAATGGGGTTGTCTTGTGTCCAGAATCATCTTAACTACATCTTCTACAAACGAATCAAAACAAGAAGAGCAACACCCATTCATCAGGCTGCTGCTGCTGCTGTTGTTGTTACCACTGCTGCTCCCAGGTCTCATATCATCGTGAGGACACGTCACTGACGGCGGGACAAAGTGGACTTCACTGCTCTTGTGTTCCAGTCCACAAGCTGCCAGTATCGTGTGTATTGAGCACGTGGAAATCTCCTCAAACGTGGCTTGTCCTGTACAAGACAGTGGAAATTGTACCCAAGAACTACCATCAGAAGGCGGATAAAGAGTTTTAATCAACATTACAATCCAAAGGGTGGAGTTGTGTAAACAATAAATTAATCTTAGAGAGAGTTAACGAGTTGAAGATTTATTGCTAAAGCCATTATCAACATTTTCAATGATTAAAGATTATTAAACTTTGGTTAAACCAAGAGCTTGAAGAGGGGATTGGATTATGTGTACCTAAGTTGATTTGACGAGACAAGTTCTGGAGATGAGCTTTAACTCTTTGTTGCAGTCGTTCGCCTCCCGTCAAAAACATTGTGTTTGGCATGTAGCTGCGTAGATGTTGCTGATTACCAAACACGGGATCACCCTGAGCGAGTCCATGACGCAATCCTAAATCGATGGGTGCATCGCCACGAAATGTATTACTAGAGAAATGTCTGACTCCTTCGCTTCCAAAATGATCTAACTTGGGAGATAAAAGCTCAGGTCCATGGGTAGAAATCAATGGATTGTTACTGTGGAGTCTTTCCTCAGAGATTGTATACAAAGACATCCCTGTAGGTTGAGGCGGTTCTATTTCTCTGCCATGACCAATTTGTGTAGCCAAGAAACCATCACTCGAGTTAGCAATCATCGATGTTCCACCACTTCTACTCCCCATATTTACAAGCCTATCACCGTTGATAATATTTTGTATGTGTCTATGAAGCGTCCTTCTTCTCGACAACGTGGTTGCTCCCCCTAACCCGGATGGAGAAGAGCCTTGAACATCACCATTCCTCGAAGAGAAAAGGTAATCTCCACTGGAAAACGGTGTACGCGGGGAGACTAGCGAGGACGGATCTTGATATTGCCCTGAAACAACAAGAGGTGATGGTCTACTGTAAAAGCCACTCACCCTTTGTGGCTCGGACGTGGTTTGGGAGCTAGCTGATCCAGGTCTACAACCTTCACAGTACCAGTTTCCTTCAGGTACTTCCCTCCCGAGTCCAACACAGTACGTATGTGCAGATGAATCACAAAGATCACAAAGCAGCATAAGCCCATCGTCTTCACCTTGGTGACACTCCGAGCATATTATATTTTCGTATGGATCGAGATAACTCCTCAGCTCTTCCTCAGTGGGTTGATAGACCTGATCACGCTCGGGTACACGTATCACGACTTCTCTCAAATCAACACCATGTGTAGATCTCGCGGGTTTACTAATTGTTCTGAACCGCTGCTTGCATAGAGGGCATCGAGATTCCACTTTTGACCACTCCATTATGCAAGTGAAGCAAAAGTAATGACTACAACAGTCAAGTGCTCCCTTTAATCTCCTCATGTCTTCCTCAGAGAGACAAATCCCACACACGTTTTTCATCACTATCTCTACCTTCTTTTCACTTTTCTTCACAGGTGACTTACGAGGCTTAGGCAGATCTTTATGGACCGTAGCTTTTCGTGTAGATGACACATGCTTCACTCTAGTTCTCAACAGACTACTGGCTTCTCTTACCTGCTCTCTTTCCTCCTCTGAGATTGTGTACTCGTAATCAGACTCTCCAGAGGAGGCAATGTCTGAATCTGATTGTAAAGTACACCGACGCCTTGGCCTTAATGATCTCGCCCTCTTTCTTGCAGGTAGGCAGTCATCTACAAAATCACCATCATCATCATCAACTCCTTCCTCAGTGTTCTTCCCTCGTCTCTTCCTTCCACTTGCAACATTTCTTCTTTTACGCCCTCCTCTAGATCTCTGCTTCCGCTTGTTTCTCTTACAAACCTTGAGTGCTTCCTCCTCCTCTTCCTCGTCTAGTGAGACATCTTCTTCATCTCCAGTAAACTCTTCGTCACCATCCTCATCCTCATCATAATCTCCATCATCTTCTTTTTCTGACGATTCTCCTGCTCCTCCAACGCCATCTCTTCCTTTCCACAGCTCACATCTTCCTCTTCTGGATAGTCTCCATCTTCATCTTCCACCTCATAGAAAACTCTCCTCCTCTTACCTAAACCAATCTCTTTCACACCCTCCCTCTCATCTCCCTCCTCAGCATCATCAAGATCCTCATCTTCTTCCTTATCAGAAACAACAACAACCTGCTCCACCTTTCTCGACCTGCATCCCGTGATCTTCCGATTGCCACGTGGACCGGTCTTCACTTTCGGCCACTCAACGCACCTCAGCACAACCTCCTCCTCCTCCACCTCCACCTCCACCTCATCCTCCTCCACAGCACAACCATCAAAAGAATCTTCACCGTAGGCATACTCATTCAGATCATCACCTTCAGATTCATCCTCGTCTGATATCACATAATCCTCATCTGATTCATCTGAGCCCTTATCCTTAGATCTAACGCTTCTCTTTAAATTGTTTCTCTTCCCCATTACTCTCTCTTGGATTAGGTTAATCTAAAATCTAAACCCTAAGCTCATGAACCTACAAATTTATAAAACCTAAGACCAAATCTCCAGCTCCTAACACCAGATCTGCAATCAAAACAAGAAATCAAAAGGCACATTAACTGAAAAAAATCAAATAAATTTATATCAAAAGCTCTCGATTTGATTCCCATTTTAGGGAAGGAATAAAAATATCTACTGTTACCCGATATTAATAAATGCTATTTAATTCCGATATTTTTATAGAAACAACAACCAAAGCTATGCCAAAAAAAAATTACCATCTGGAAAATAAAAATTAAACGAATCCCCACAATCTCCAGAAGAGACGAAGAGCAATTTTAATTCAAAATTGCAATTTTTCAATAAAAGAAAACGATACACACAGAGGCAAAATAAATAACAAACCTCTCACGATGAATTGGGAATTTTTTCCACTAATTTTGTGAATCGTGATCCTTTTCCCCGCCTTATTTGCCTCTCTATTTACAATTTTTTTTTTACGAATTGTTTTTGGTTGAGCAAAATCAGGAAAAGGGTGTTTTGATTGGTTTATTGAGAAGGAGATGGGAAGCTCTCTCTCGTCTCTGTAATTACGGAATTAGGCTCGTGACCGCATCTGGTGGCACTTGGAGTTGTTATTGGGCCTCTTTTTTTTTTTACTCTTTTTAATATTTAGCATGATTGGGCTGAGCACGTGAGGCAGCTCTATGCTCTGTGGCTGAGCGTACTGAAATGTTTTGTATCCGACGGTTATAATTTTCTCTAGATTTCTAATCGTGGAATCGACGGTAATGATCAATTATAAAGTAGATGACAAAAATAAAAGATTTATTAAGTTATTATTTTGAGCAGATTTTGTTTGCAAGTTTCATATAAAATAAACTTAGCATTTAGATTACCATCCATATGTTGACAAAAAAAAAGGGTTATCATCCTTATGATACTTAGAGAAACTTAATCCCTCTAATGTATTATTACATTTAAAAAAATGAAATATTGAAAATTTAATTATAATTATACTCTGTTTTAAAATAAATAATAAAAAAGTAAAATTATTATTTTATTATGGACTACTTTTTTTTCCTCTGTTGTATAGAGTAGAGAATAAAATTAAACTCGAAAATAATTTACGCTAAAAATTATTTTGGAATAGAAAATAAAGTGAGGATTAGAAATGTTTTTTTTTTGGATTAGAAATGTTCTTACCATGGTAAAAGAAATACAGCAGTATAACCTGGAAGAAAACCAGAACATCTCCTTGTTTTTTAGTTGATTGTTGAACCAACCGGTTTATAATGTATGGTAATGGATTTTCCATAACAAGTATCGGTTGAGACTGCATGCATTCGCGAGGAAATAGTATAGTTTGCTAGTCGCTAGAAGCAGAATCTAAAGTTTATAGAACAAAACAAAACAAATAGCTTTGGCCAAATGAAGAAAGAATAACTTTGGCTTGAGAAAAGAGTAATAAAACAAGGTAAAAACATTAAAGTTTGAATATGTTCCTACAGTCCCCAAAGAGGCAAAGAACATTTCTTCACCAACAATCAATACCTAACTAAACCTCCAATTTTTGTTTTCTTCTATATTTATGCCTCCACTCTTTCCTTTGCTCTTCTCCTCTTGTTAACTTAAACCCAAAATCCTAAAACCGGTTATCACAAAATGGGCATGACCGCTCTTCTCTTTGTTACAATGCTTATGTTCGTCCACGCTTTTTCATCCCAAACACAACTTTTCAAGCCATACAAAGAAGAAAACGTTCAGTCTCTAGTCGCGAAAGCGTGCCAGTTCATCGATGCTCACGACTCATGCGTCTCTAACATCCGGACGCACATCCAAGAATCGGGTCACGGGTTAACCCCTCACTCGGTTCTAACCGCTGCGGTAAAGGAAGCACACGACAAAGCCAAGCTTGCGATGCAAGGAATCCCAACGGTCACGACGTTATCCTTCCGTTCACGTGAACAAATCGCTATCGAGGATTGCAAAGAGCTTGTAGGCTTCTCGGTGTCTGAGCTAGCATGGTCGATGCTCGAGATGAACAAACTCCACGGAGGAGGAGGAATCGACGGTGACTCTCACGACGCTGCTTCAGCAGGAGGCAACCTCAAGACATGGCTAAGTGCGGCCATGAGTAACCAAGACACGTGTCTCGAAGGATTTGAAGGAACGGAGAGAAAGTACGAGGAGATGATCAAAGGTAGCTTGAGACAAGTCACTCAGCTCGTGAGCAATGTCCTAGACATGTACACGCAGCTCAATGCCTTGCCTTTCAAGCCATCTAGGAACGAGCTCGGTATTGAGCCCTGAGTGGCTCTCGGAGACCGACGAGAGCCTCATGACGCGGGTCAGCCCTAGCGCGATGCATCCAGACGCGGTCGTGTCGGTGGATGGGAAAGGGAAGTATCGGACGATTAATGAAGCCATCAACGAGGCTCCGAATCATAGCACGAAGAGATATGTTATATACGTGAAGAAAGGTTTGTATAGAGAGAATATTGCTATGAAGAAGAAGAAGACAAACATTATGCTTGTCGGTGACGGTATTGGACAGACGATTATTACCGGTGACAGAAATTTCTTGCAGGGTCTTACAACTTTCCGAACTGCAACTGTTGGTTAGTATTAGTAATTTAATAATTGGTTAGTTATTAGTTAATTGATTGATTAACCTTTTAAAACCTTTCTCACTTTTTGCTTTTTGTGAAATTTTGTTTATTCGATGTGTCTGAAAATCAGAAAGCATAGATGCTTTCTGCAATCCGCAGGCTTTCAAGTTTTATACTATTTTTGTCTTACAATTCATTCCTTTCTTGTGTTAGAAGTATCTATTATCTCTAATTTATTAGTTTCAGTTAGTTAAAGTTAATTAACTGATTAGTCTTTTATGAACTTTTCCTTCTTTTCTCTCTTTTTGGTTTTGGTCAAATTTTGTTTATTATTATTTCAGAAATCAAAATTTAAGCATATATTCTTTTGCTTTCTGCAAACTGAAGACTTTCAAGCTTTTTTCATTCTCTTCTTATAATCCATTCCTTTCTTGTGTTACAAGAGACTGCCTATTCAATAAAATTTTGCTGTTTATTAAAATTAGTCTGATTAACCCTTATTTTGGTTTTGACCAGCTGTTTCTGGAAGAGGATTCATAGCAAGGGACATAACTTTCAGAAACACGGCCGGGCCACATAACCGTCAAGCTGTTGCATTAAGGGTCGATTCCGACCAATCCGCCTTCTTCCGATGTAGCATGGAAGGTTACCAAGACACTCTCTACGCCCATTCCCTCCGTCAATTCTACAGAGAATGTGAAATTTATGGTACAATCGATTTCATATTTGGAAACGGCGCCGCGGTACTACAGAACTGTAAAATATATACCAGGGTTCCATTACAGCTCCAGAAGGTAACTATAACCGCACAAGGGAGAAAAAGCCCTAACCAGAACACAGGGTTTGTGATCATGAACAGTTACGTGTTAGCCACACAGCCTACTTATCTTGGCCGGCCGTGGAAACTTTACTCAAGAACGGTTTACATGAACACTTATATGAGCCAGCTGGTCCAGCCCAGAGGCTGGCTTGAGTGGTTTGGTAACTTTGCTTTGGATACTTTGTGGTATGGCGAATATAATAATATTGGGCCGGGTTGGCGGGCATCTGGTCGGGTTAAATGGCCCGGTTATCATATTATGGACAAACGGACTGCGATGTCCTTCACCGTTGGATCGTTCATTGACGGTCGGAGGTGGCTTCCGGCAACAGGTGTCACGTTCACGGCTGGCCTAGCTAATTAATTAAAATAAAACTTTAGTATGTTTTTATGACTATGCTACTATTTTTCATACGCTGTTTATCATCCATTTAAGCCCTGGTTCTAGCTGATCATATCACGAATATATAGTTTCTGCTATGTGTATGTTTTATTAATAGCCTGTCTGATTATACAATTATGTAAAGCACCCTTTAATTCTTTACATCTTATTTGAATAGGTTTAGCTAATTTGAAATGGTTGTAATATATGGTATCCCACTAACTCAAATGAGATATTCAGTCACGAGTATCCACCTACACAAACGAATCACTTCAAATCTTAGGTTTTACCTTCGGAATAAAGAATTCGGAAAATGAATGTACCATTCTGTTGTTGACAGCCATATCTTTAAAAATCATGTATTGTTGTTTGCACGTTTAAAAATATGTCCACAAAAAATTATAAACTGCAAGATTAGATGGATCATGCATGTATAAATACACATTAAAACATATTGAAGTAAACTTGTAACATCTACACTTTTAGTAGCCGTGGCTCAAATTAGTACTCTGTTCACGGCTATCTCTTTGCTTGTTTTCTATCTTTTCTCATTGTCAAGCCCTAACTTTGGAAGCTCTTTGTGAATCCACTCCTCACCCGCCCGTCTGTAAATCCGTTCTACCAGTCGGGTCACCCGGTTCAGTTTCAGGATTTGCCAGTATTGTCATCCTAAAGTCTCTAGAAGCTTCTAAACACCTTCTCGCCTCCTTGGACCAGCATCATCCCACATCAGGACCCCTTGATGATTGCCAATCACTAGCCGGTCTGACCGTTGACCATCTCACACGTGTCAACGTCATCGAGGAGACCGCTCTTGGAACCTCCGAGGTCAACGATCTCCTCACGTTGCTTAGCGCCGCTATTACCAACTACGAGACGTGCCTAGGCTCGTTTCATGATGCTACCGGAGAGTCGTCCGAGAATTTTGTTAAGGACCACCATGATATCCTCACACGTGTTTCGGACGGAATAAAGCTGATTAGCGTTTCTCTTGCCTTGTCCAAGGAGGCTTGGCCGATAGCATCTGATGCTTCAGTGACAAAGCCGCCACCGAGGATTCTTACGGAGGATGAGAAAAAGTCTTCGTCGCCAGAAGTTTCGTATGTGAAGGTGACGAAACGTGAGAGAATGATCTACGAGAGAGTTAAAGTTTTGGGACGAAAGCTTCTTCAGGTTCCATTTCTATCAACCAATCGTATAAACTTTACATTTTTCTCAGATTCTGTAACATAATAGGGGTTGTGGAAAAGAAATGAAAGTAATTTCATACTAGTATTATAAAATTATCGTAAATAATCAAAATTTATAGATTATTTTTAAAAACATTTTAGTATTTTACAATTCTTTTAATTCTAAAATTGAAACGGGAAGCCAAAATTATTAATGTAGTTTTTAATGTAACCATTTGGACTAATATATTAAACATATATGCACTGCTTTTGATAAACCTTAAGTGATAGACTAATCCTAATAATTTAGCCAATATTTGTTTGTGCATATACCTTTATAACAAAAGTGTTAATGTAATGTATTTTCAGTCCTCTCCTGGAGGCAATGGTGGTCTAAAGGTGGCCAAGTCAGTGGTCGTTAACCCTAACGGAATCAATGGTGATGCCTATAAAACCATTAATGACGCTATAGCTGCTGCGCCAACGAAGGCAGAATCCGAAAACGGATACTTTGTGATTTACGTCGTGGCTGAAGTTTACGAAGAGTACGTCACGGTCCCTAGCAATAAATCGTACGTGATGATCGTTGGTGACGGCATTGACAAAACAATCATCACCGGAAATAGAAACGTCGTTGATGGTTCCACCACTTTGCTTCTGCTACACTAGGTAAGTCGTTCACAAACAAATATCATATAAAATCGTAAACAAAGACGTAACGCCTAAATAAGTATATATAATGAAGCACTTTATTTGCATTTATGAAAATGTTTGATAATTAATGTAGAATAATATGTAGTTAAGTTTAAAAACTTTAGCTAGCAAATGCAAACAACGTTTAAACTTCAAAACAATCGAGACTTGGATGCCACGTCACATATGCGGATTAATTTTGATGTTATTGTATTCAGCTGTTATCGGAAGAGGCTTCATGGCGGCGAACATAACCGTGAGAAACACAGCCGGCCCTACTAAACACCAAGCTGTTGCTGTCCGAAACAGTGCTGACATGTCAGCATTTTACAAATGTAGCTTCGAGGGCTACCAAGACACGCTCTATATATGTCCACTCACTTAGACAATTTTACAGAGAATGCGACATCTACGGAACGGTAGATTTCATATTTGGAAACGCAGCAACGGTTCTTCAGAACTGCAACATCATTCCTAGACTACCACTTCAAGGACAGTTCAACACCATAACGGCTCAAGGCAGGAGCGATCCAAACCAGAACACCGATTTCGATACAGAATTGTAGAATAACACCGAGTGCTGAATTGGTTTCAAGTAATTTCTCGGTTAAGACGTATTTAGGCCGGCCGTGGAAGGAGTACTCGAGGACGGTTTACTTGAAAAATTTCATGGATGGGTTTATTGATGCTAAGGGATGGAATGAGTGGATGGGTGATTTCGCTTTACAGACTTTGTATTATGCGGAGTTCATGAATACCGGACCAGGTTCAGAAACAGCTAACCGGGTTAATTGGCCCGGTTATCATGTGATCAATGAAACTGAAGCTGTTTGGTTCACTGTCTCAAACTTTATTGTCGGAGACTACTGGTTGCCGAGCATGGGAGTTCCGTACACCGGTGGTTTGATGTAATCTCGATTGATTTCTGTTCATTCAAACCATATATTAATCTTATCAACGCCATAACGGACCCGGCTTCGAAACCCCTGTGGCCACCCGGCCTCCCTGCTAATTCCTGGGTGAAATTACGCGCTGGCTGCGCGGACCTCGTGGGATTACCGACTTTGGCCGCCGGATCCCCACGGTTAACAAAAAAAGAAACATTTATTTACACATATACATGCAGATATATATATAATAGGTTTAATATATATCAAGTATTTGATCAGTGTTTTCTTTCTTCTTAAACCATAATTTATTTGATGTAGAAAACATAATTTCTTTAGTTATAAATTTATAATTTGCCAAAAAATGTTTTAAATTCTCATGTTTATTCTAGAATATAAACATAAAAGGCATTACTTCAAATAAAAACAAATTTGGAAATGATGTTGAAAGTGAATTAAGCAATGGCAAAAAACTCCATACTAATATCTGTAGGAAACTGTATTTTTTCTCTAAGAAAATAGAATGTATGTCAGTTAGTGGTTACTAAACACGATTAAGACACTGATTATTCAGATTAGAGGAAAACTAGAACAAACAAACGAACAAACAAAAATGAGGTTTTGAATCCCTAAAATAAGACTTAATTAATTTCTCACTAGCCAATTTTCCCGCCAAGCCTCATAAAACAGAGCAACCAGAGTAACGAACTCTTATTTTGTCCCCCTTGACAACTACGAACAGATGCACACTCCTAAGGAAGCTACTTAACCTTCGAAAGAGTCCATAAATACTCACAATCTCGTTTTCTCAGAACAACTAACATCTCTAACTTCAAAAACAAACAGTATGTCGTACGGGTACGACGATGATTCCAAGAGAAAGAAGAGGTATGCTGTTATCTCAATCTCCTCTGTTCTTCTAATCTCCATGGTCGTCGCCGTTACCGTCGGTGTCAACCTCAGCAAGAACGATGGTAAAGGTGACTCTGAAGGTAACGGGCAGATAACGGCTTCCGTCAAAGCCGTCAAGGACATATGTGCACCAACGGATTACAAAAAGACTTGTGAAGACAGTCTCATCAAGAACGGGAAGAATACGACTGACCCGATGGAGTTGGTTAAGACCGCGTTCAGTGTCACGATGAAGCAGATCACCGACGCAGCTAAGAAGTCTCAGACGATTATCGATCTTCAGAAGGATCCGAGGACGAGGATGGCGCTTGATCAGTGCAAGGAGCTGATGGATTACGCGTTGGGAGAGCTTAGCAACTCCTTTGAGGAGCTAGGGAAGCTTGAGTTCCACAAGCTCGACGAGGTTTTGATCAATCTGAGGATTTGGCTCAGCGCGGCGATAAGCCACGAGGAAACTTGCCTTGAAGGGTTTCAAGGCACGCAAGGGAATGCTGGAGAGACCATGAAGAAAGCCTTGAAGACGGCCATCGAGTTGACACACAACGGGCTAGCGATCATTAGCGAAATGTCGAATTTCGTGGGGCAAATGGATATTCCTGGGCTGAACAGCCGCGGGCTTTTGGCCCAGGAAATTCCCTCGTGGGTGGACCAGCGAGGGCCTAGGCTCTTGCAGGCTGCTTCCGGGTACTCCGATGCAAAGCCTGATATTGTTGTGGCTCAGGACGGGAGCGGTCAGTATGCAACGATCAATGACGCGTTGAAGCACGTTCCAAAGAAGAAGAACACGACTTTTGTAGTTCACATTAAGGCTGGAATCTACAAGGAGTACGTTCAAGTCAACAAGAGCATGACCCATCTCGTGTTCATCGGCGATGGTCCCGAGAAAACCATCATTTCCGGTAGCAAAAATTACAAGGACGGTATCACTACCTACCGTACCGCCACTGTTGGTAAGATATATATTCAGTGTTCTATAAATCGGTTTACGCGTCCTAATCAATAATCTCGCGTCTAATTACAGTATAACTATCTTTTGAACATTGTATATATTTGATTATTTGTACTTAGAAGTCATATAATGTTAATGCTATTGCAGCCATCGTTGGAGACTACTTCATTGCCAAGAACATAGGGTTTGTAAACACTGCGGGGGCAATCAAACATCAAGCCGTTGCAATTAGGGTTCAATCAGATGAGTCCATATTTTCAACTGTAGATTCGATGGTTACCAAGACACGCTCACGCCACTCCCACCGTCAGTTCTACCGTGATTGTACCATCTCAGGCACCATTGATTTTCTTTGGAGACGCGGCTGCTGTGTTCCAGAACTGCACTTTGTTGGTGAGGAAGCCACTTCCGAACCAGGCATGCCCGATCACAGCTCATGGCCGTAAAGACGTTAGGGAATCAACAGGATTTGTGTTCCAAGGTTGCACGATTTCAGGCGAACCGGATTACTTGGCAGTCAAGGAAACTAGCAAAGCCTATTTGGGAAGGCCATGGAAAGAGTATTCAAGGACTATTATCATGAACACTTTTATTCCGGATTTCATCCAACCACAGGGATGGCAACCATGGCTCGGAAATTTTGGCCTCGACACATTGTTCTACTCTGAAGTACAGAACACAGGACCTGGAGCAGCCCTTGCAAACCGGGTTACGTGGCCCGGAATTAAGACACTGAGCAACGAAGAGATCCTTAAGTTCACACCGGATCAGTACATTCAAGGTGATGTTTGGGTTCATGGCAAAGGTGTACCGTACACTCCTGGCCTCTTGGCTGCTAACCCTAATGCTGCAACCACAATCCCCAGCAACTCAGCTGCTCCAGGTTTCTCCTCCTTCACGAATACAAGTGGTGCTGGCTCAGTTTCTCCAGCAGCTTCCCCGCAAGGGTCTATTAAGATAGTTTCAAAGTCTAACTAGAAAGATCGACTAAGATGCCATATAATGTGCTTATTTCCTACTCTAATTCAAGAAAATCTGGAAACAAAAAAAAAACATTTGCACAACCTTGAGGATTTCAGGATTATTGCCAAATTGTTGAGATTAAACTCATGTCTAATATCACAATATATTAAAGATGTTGTTTATAAATCTTAATAATAATAATGATTATGTAGAAATAGTTTAGATAAATTAGTTATCTTTTACTTATGTATCCTAAACGAAATTAAAACCTGCAAATCGAATTGGAAATAATAGCTTATTTATATTTCGTATGAAACACAATGTTTAAGAAAAATATATACACTTATTTTCGCTGATACAAATCGTAAAAGTGCTATGCAAAAAAGTAATATAGAACTCAATGTTATTCAGAATGTGATTCATTAAATTCATTTCACCATATCACACACACACACACACCTCCTCCATACATTTATCAATTTATGAATCAGAACAAGATTATGAAAATAGAAATTCATAAATTATTAGTATAACGTAAACTTGCACCCCCATGCATGAAGGCATAAATAGTGAAACCAAATTGCTTTCACCAAAAAATAAGTTTTGATTATCTTTCTTTCATAGAAGAAAGATGACATTTTCAGGAAACAGAAGTAGTTACACCTAACTTCATTTACTTCTGCTGCATTCACTTCATTTCCGCACTTTCATCTTTTTTTTTCGCACTTTCATCTTTTACTCATCTCATTGCTAGAATTCAAATACATGATCCGGTCAACCTCCCTCCAGATGTTCTCCACGTTATATTTTTCTCGATGTTCTATCTGATTCAATTCTAACAATCCAACTAGTGGTGGAATCATGGCGGCTTATTAGGGGACAAGCGGTGCACTCGACCCAAGCCCGTGTCTTCCCAGATAATACTAATTAAGGGGTCCAACTTTTTATAATCTATATTTTTATATAAAAAATTATAAATATAATAAATAAAAGTGAAAAGGGTCCAAATTATTTGATATGTATATAGTTTTATTTTCATTACAAAATATTACTAATTAAATTTTAAAAACATTTTAAACATTATCTACATATAAATTTTAGAGAGTAAAAAAAAAATATTTTTCGCCCTAGAGTCCGTAAAAGTGTTAGCCGGCCCTGGGTGGAATTAGATAAAATCACCAAACGAAAGACTTGTTATCTCCACTTTAAACCTGGTCTCTATGCAGTGATCAAATCAGCGGAAAAGAAAAGAGCATATATTTTCTTACAAAATGTGTCAGACAGTAAGTGTCCGTCCTTGCATTCTTCGAATTCTACGCTAGCTTTTTCAAAAGAAATTTCGACATATTAATCAAATTAAGCTGATGAGTAGATCTGAAACAAAACCAACATTTAATTTGGATACACAATTTACTCTATTCTAGGTAGATATAGAAAATATTTTATTTTGGGTTAACATACAAATTGTGGCAAATAAAGGAAAGTGGCTTCTGCAAGGCAGTTTTGCATGCACGCCTAGTCTCAACCACCTACATCTCTACGCTTTACTTCTCTCTTTCACCCAATTGGGAAGGACTCTTCTTTTGAGAAGCTCAACATTATAATATGCCTCCTTTCTTTATTTTTTTCACAAAAATTTTAAATTGTTGTCAATACATGAATTTCGATAATCTTGAGGAGAAAAGTATATTAATCTCTTTTTTGGGGTCAAAGTTTATTTATCTTTTTTTTTTCGTTTGTAATGACTTTTGATATTGGTATCAATCATGGTATGTAACTGCCTAACTGGAATACAATTTGTCACTCAATTGTTGTAGTTTTGATTTTATTATTCAAAATAGTATTTACCTCACAGATTTAAGTAATCGTGTAAATACTAATTTATGCAGGCTTTTCAACTTGCCACAGTTAATTATATAAGCATATTCCACTGGCACTGCTATCTAAAAAATAGTAGGTAAAAGAGTTTAGCAACAGAACTAAAGTAATTTCATTTAAGTTCTCTATTTATATCACAACAAAAACTACTCTCCTACATATTCATGGATCCAACAAAAAATAAAGGAGAAATGGAGGGAATCGATCATAGAATGGTGAGCGTCAATGGCATCACAATGCACATTGCCGAGAAAGGTCCCAAAGAAGGAACCGTGGTGCTTCTCCTCCACGGATTCCCTGATCTCTGGTACACTTGGCGTCACCAGATCACTGCGTTATCATCTCTAGGTTACCCCAACGCGCACGTATCAAATTAGCGGGATTTAGTTTCAAGTATAAGAAATATCTATTAAATTACACCCCACATTAAGGAAACTTAGAATTAGGCACCAAATCTTTCATGATTAATAAATTTATGGTATAATATACGCCATAAATTTACTTGTCTATTAAACCAAACATTTTAATATAACGTTAATGGATATTAATGCTTTCTTTTTGTCAATCTCGCCTATCAAAAAATCAATCAAGGCAAATTCGGAGTTCACCATAGGTAGCTATCGTTTAAATTCAAATCTGCATTGAAGTGACAAATTATTGTAACATAACCATACTCGATTAAGTTTGATCATTATTGGATGTTTACCTGTATAGTTTCAAAAACGCCACACATTCTCCAAAAGTATTATAAAACGGCAGATTTTATAAAACGGCATTCAACTTAACATTCTACAAACTTGACACATATAATAGTACTGTTAGTTTGATTTTAATTTACGTAAGAAATGATAGTATGTAATCTGTAGAAAGTCAGTTACAATGATCAAAACTTTAGAGGAACTATCAGAAGGTTAGTGTCTGTGTACGAAAACAAAGTTCGTGGATGAACTTATTTGAGTACACATGAGATTGCACATTCGAGAAAGATTCTTTATACGACAAAATGGTTCTTAATCTGTGATTACAACAAAAAAAATAAAGAATAACGAAATTTGAATATTATTTTTATTTGACGTTGAATACTATCAAATCTGTTTAAGTTATCTGTATAACGATTACACCAACGTGTCATATACTTTTATATAGTCTGTTTAAGTTATCTGTATAACGATCACACCAACGTGTCTGTTACTTTTATATAGTCTACAAAACATATATAAAAAATAATTATATGGGTCGAATATTATTCAGTGGCAGAGAATTGTAATTTCTCTAGTGTTAGAAAGATTAATATTAAAGGAGGCTGAGAAGGCCTTAGAGACTGCCACGTTAGCTGGTTTTTGTGTAAATAACTTTCAATCAAAAGGTTAGTCTAATCCCAATGATCCTCTATTAATACATAAGGGATTTTTTTTCAAAATAATGAATCGACCCCCACTTTATCATATACAATGGCTAAAAATTAAGGTTCAATATCTGAACAAAAAGTCAGTCAAAAGATTTATCATTTTCTAACAAATCTAAACAATTGAAGCTTAGTGGAGCCCTAACCTCAACCAATGGGGTTGTCTTGTGTCCAGAATCATCTTAACTACATCTTCTACAAACGAATCAAAACAAGAAGAGCAACACCCATTCATCAGGCTGCTGCTGCTGCTGTTGTTGTTACCACTGCTGCTCCCAGGTCTCATATCATCGTGAGGACACGTCACTGACGGCGGGACAAAGTGGACTTCACTGCTCTTGTGTTCCAGTCCACAAGCTGCCAGTATCGTGTGTATTGAGCACGTGGAAATCTCCTCAAACGTGGCTTGTCCTGTACAAGACAGTGGAAATTGTACCCAAGAACTACCATCAGAAGGCGGATAAAGAGTTTTAATCAACATTACAATCCAAAGGGTGGAGTTGTGTAAACAATAAATTAATCTTAGAGAGAGTTAACGAGTTGAAGATTTATTGCTAAAGCCATTATCAACATTTTCAATGATTAAAGATTATTAAACTTTGGTTAAACCAAGAGCTTGAAGAGGGGATTGGATTATGTGTACCTAAGTTGATTTGACGAGACAAGTTCTGGAGATGAGCTTTAACTCTTTGTTGCAGTCGTTCGCCTCCCGTCAAAAACATTGTGTTTGGCATGTAGCTGCGTAGATGTTGCTGATTACCAAACACGGATCACCCTGAGCGAGTCCATGACGCAATCCTAAATCGATGGGTGCATCGCCACGAAATGTATTACTAGAGAAATGTCTGACTCCTTCGCTTCCAAAATGATCTAACTTGGGAGATAAAAGCTCAGGTCCATGGGTAGAAATCAATGGATTGTTACTGTGGAGTCTTTCCTCAGAGATTGTATACAAAGACATCCCTGTAGGTTGAGGCGGTTCTATTTCTCTGCCATGACCAATTTGTGTAGCCAAGAAACCATCACTCGAGTTAGCAATCATCGATGTTCCACCACTTCTACTCCCCATATTTACAAGCCTATCACCGTTGATAATATTTTGTATGTGTCTATGAAGCGTCCTTCTTCTCGACAACGTGGTTGCTCCCCCTAACCCGGATGGAGAAGAGCCTTGAACATCACCATTCCTCGAGAAAAGGTAATCTCCACTGGAAAACGGTGTCGCGGGGAGACTAGCGAGGACGGATCTTGATATTGCCCTGAAACAACAAGAGGTGATGGTCTACTGTAAAAGCCACTCACCCTTTGTGGCTCGGACGTGGTTTGGGAGCTAGCTGATCCAGGTCTACAACCTTCACAGTACCAGTTTCCTTCAGGTACTTCCCTCCCGAGTCCAACACAGTACGTATGTGCAGATGAATCACAAAGATCACAAAGCAGCATAAGCCCATCGTCTTCACCTTGGTGACACTCCGAGCATATTATATTTTCGTATGGATCGAGATAACTCCTCAGCTCTTCCTCAGTGGGTTGATAGACCTGATCACGCTCGGGTACACGTATCACGACTTCTCTCAAATCAACACCATGTGTAGATCTCGCGGGTTTACTAATTGTTCTGAACCGCTGCTTGCATAGAGGGCATCGAGATTCCACTTTTGACCACTCCATTATGCAAGTGAAGCAAAAGTAATGACTACAACAGTCAAGTGCTCCCTTTAATCTCCTCATGTCTTCCTCAGAGAGACAAATCCCACACACGTTTTTCATCACTATCTCTACCTTCTTTTCACTTTTCTTCACAGGTGACTTACGAGGCTTAGGCAGATCTTTATGGACCGTAGCTTTTCGTGTAGATGACACATGCTTCACTCTAGTTCTCAACAGACTACTGGCTTCTCTTACCTGCTCTCTTTCCTCCTCTGAGATTGTGTACTCGTAATCAGACTCTCCAGAGGAGGCAATGTCTGAATCTGATTGTAAAGTACACCGACGCCTTGGCCTTAATGATCTCGCCCTCTTTCTTGCAGGTAGGCAGTCATCTACAAAATCACCATCATCATCATCAACTCCTTCCTCAGTGTTCTTCCCTCGTCTCTTCCTTCCACTTGCAACATTTCTTCTTTTACGCCCTCCTCTAGATCTCTGCTTCCGCTTGTTTCTCTTACAAACCTTGAGTGCTTCCTCCTCCTCTTCCTCGTCTAGTGAGACATCTTCTTCATCTCCAGTAAACTCTTCGTCACCATCCTCATCCTCATCATAATCTCCATCATCTTCTTTTTCTGACGCATTCTCCTGCTCCTCCAACGCCATCTCTTCCTTTCCACAGCTCACATCTTCCTCTTCTGGATAGTCTCCATCTTCATCTTCCACCTCATAGAAAACTCTCCTCCTCTTACCTAAACCAATCTCTTTCACACCCTCCCTCTCATCTCCCTCCTCAGCATCATCAAGATCCTCATCTTCTTCCTTATCAGAAACAACAACAACCTGCTCCACCTTTCTCGACCTGCATCCCGTGATCTTCCGATTGCCACGTGGACCGGTCTTCACTTTCGGCCACTCAACGCACCTCAGCACAACCTCCTCCTCCTCCACCTCCACCTCCACCTCATCCTCCTCCACAGCACAACCATCAAAAGAATCTTCACCGTAGGCATACTCATTCAGATCATCACCTTCAGATTCATCCTCGTCTGATATCACATAATCCTCATCTGATTCATCTGAGCCCTTATCCTTAGATCTAACGCTTCTCTTTAAATTGTTTCTCTTCCCCATTACTCTCTCTTGGATTAGGTTAATCTAAAATCTAAACCCTAAGCTCATGAACCTACAAATTTATAAAACCTAAGACCAAATCTCCAGCTCCTAACACCAGATCTGCAATCAAAACAAGAAATCAAAAGGCACATTAACTGAAAAAAATCAAATAAATTTATATCAAAAGCTCTCGATTTGATTCCCATTTTAGGGAAGGAATAAAAAATATCTACTGTTACCCGATATTAATAAATGCTATTTAATTCCGATATTTTTATAGAAACAACAACCAAAGCTATGCCAAAAAAAAAAAATTACCATCTGGAAAATAAAAATTAAACGAATCCCCACAATCTCCAGAAGAGACGAAGAGCAATTTTAATTCAAAATTGCAATTTTTCAATAAAAGAAAACGATACACACAGAGGCAAAATAAATAACAAACCTCTCACGATGAATTGGGAATTTTTTTTCCACTAATTTTGTGAAATCGTGATCCTTTTCCCCGCCTTATTTGCCTCTCTATTTACAATTTTTTTTTTTTTACGAATTGTTTTTTTGGTTGAGCAAAATCAGGGAAAAGGGTGTTTTGATTGGTTTATTGAGAAGGAGATGGGAAGCTCTCTCTCTCGTCTCTGTAATTACGGAATTAGGCTCGTGACCGCATCTGGTGGCACTTGGAGTTGTTATTGGGCCTCTTTTTTTTTTTTTTACTCTTTTTAATATTTAGCATGATTGGGCTGAGCACGTGAGGCAGCTCTATGCTCTGTGGCTGAGCGTACTGAAATGTTTTGTATCCGACGGTTATAATTTTCTCTAGATTTCTAATCGTGGAATCGACGGTAATGATCAATTATAAAGTAGATGACAAAAATAAAAGATTTATTAAGTTATTATTTTGAGCAGATTTTGTTTGCAAGTTTCATATAAAATAAACTTAGCATTTAGATTACCATCCATATGTTGACAAAAAAAAAGGGTTATCATCCTTATGATACTTAGAGAAACTTAATCCCTCTAATGTATTATTACATTTAAAAAAATGAAATATTGAAAATTTAATTATAATTATACTCTGTTTTAAAATAAATAATAAAAAGTAAAATTATTATTTTATTATGGACTACTTTTTTCCTCTGTTGTATAGAGTAGAGAATAAAATTAAACTCGAAAATAATTTACGCTAAAAATTATTTTGGAATAGAAAATAAAGTGAGGATTAGAAATGTTTTTTGGATTAGAAATGTTCTTACCATGGTAAAAGAAATACAGCAGTATAACCTGGAAGAAAACCAGAACATCTCCTTGTTTTTAGTTGATTGTTGAACCAACCGGTTTATAATGTATGGTAATGGATTTTCCATAACAAGTATCGGTTGAGACTGCATGCATTCGCGAGGAAATAGTATAGTTTGCTAGTCGCTAGAAGCAGAATCTAAAGTTTATAGAACAAAACAAAACAAATAGCTTTGGCCAAATGAAGAAAGAATAACTTTGGCTTGAGAAAGAGTAATAAAACAAGGTAAAAACATTAAAGTTTGAATATGTTCCTACAGTCCCCAAAGAGGCAAAGAACATTTCTTCACCAACAATCAATACCTAACTAAACCTCCAATTTTGTTTTCTTCTATATTTATGCCTCCACTCTTTCCTTTGCTCTTCTCCTCTTGTTAACTTAAACCCAAAATCCTAAAACCGGTTATCACAAAATGGGCATGACCGCTCTTCTCTTTGTTACAATGCTTATGTTCGTCCACGCTTTTTCATCCCAAACACAACTTTTCAAGCCATACAAAGAAGAAAACGTTCAGTCTCTAGTCGCGAAAGCGTGCCAGTTCATCGATGCTCACGACTCATGCGTCTCTAACATCCGGACGCACATCCAAGAATCGGGTCACGGGTTAACCCCTCACTCGGTTCTAACCGCTGCGGTAAAGGAAGCACACGACAAAGCCAAGCTTGCGATGCAAGGAATCCCAACGGTCACGACGTTATCCTTCCGTTCACGTGAACAAATCGCTATCGAGGATTGCAAAGAGCTTGTAGGCTTCTCGGTGTCTGAGCTAGCATGGTCGATGCTCGAGATGAACAAACTCCACGGAGGAGGAGGAATCGACGGTGACTCTCACGACGCTGCTTCAGCAGGAGGCAACCTCAAGACATGGCTAAGTGCGGCCATGAGTAACCAAGACACGTGTCTCGAAGGATTTGAAGGAACGGAGAGAAAGTACGAGGAGATGATCAAAGGTAGCTTGAGACAAGTCACTCAGCTCGTGAGCAATGTCCTAGACATGTACACGCAGCTCAATGCCTTGCCTTTCAAGCCATCTAGGAACGAGAGCTCGGTATTGAGCCCTGAGTGGCTCTCGGAGACCGACGAGAGCCTCATGACGCGGGTCAGCCCTAGCGCGATGCATCCAGACGCGGTCGTGTCGGTGGATGGGAAAGGGAAGTATCGGACGATTAATGAAGCCATCAACGAGGCTCCGAATCATAGCACGAAGAGATATGTTATATACGTGAAGAAAGGTTTGTATAGAGAGAATATTGCTATGAAGAAGAAGAAGACAAACATTATGCTTGTCGGTGACGGTATTGGACAGACGATTATTACCGGTGACAGAAATTTCTTGCAGGGTCTTACAACTTTCCGAACTGCAACTGTTGGTTAGTATTAGTAATTTAATAATTGGTTAGTTATTAGTTAATTGATTGATTAACCTTTTAAAAACCTTTCTCACTTTTTTTGCTTTTTGTGAAATTTTGTTTATTCGATGTGTCTGAAAATCAGAAAGCATAGATGCTTTCTGCAATCCGCAGGCTTTCAAGTTTTATACTATTTTTTGTCTTACAATTCATTCCTTTCTTGTGTTAGAAGTATCTATTATCTCTAATTTATTAGTTTCAGTTAGTTAAAGTTAATTAACTGATTAGTCTTTTATGAACTTTTCCTTCTTTTCTCTCTTTTTGGTTTTGGTCAAATTTTGTTTATTATTATTTCAGAAATCAAAATTTAAGCATATATTCTTTTGCTTTCTGCAAACTGAAGACTTTCAAGCTTTTTTCATTCTCTTCTTATAATCCATTCCTTTCTTGTGTTACAAGAGACTGCCTATTCAATAAAATTTTGCTGTTTATTAAAATTAGTCTGATTAACCCTTATTTTGGTTTTGACCAGCTGTTTCTGGAAGAGGATTCATAGCAAGGGACATAACTTTCAGAAACACGGCCGGGCCACATAACCGTCAAGCTGTTGCATTAAGGGTCGATTCCGACCAATCCGCCTTCTTCCGATGTAGCATGGAAGGTTACCAAGACACTCTCTACGCCCATTCCCTCCGTCAATTCTACAGAGAATGTGAAATTTATGGTACAATCGATTTCATATTTGGAAACGGCGCCGCGGTACTACAGAACTGTAAAATATATACCAGGGTTCCATTACAGCTCCAGAAGGTAACTATAACCGCACAAGGGAGAAAAAGCCCTAACCAGAACACAGGGTTTGTGATCATGAACAGTTACGTGTTAGCCACACAGCCTACTTATCTTGGCCGGCCGTGGAAACTTTACTCAAGAACGGTTTACATGAACACTTATATGAGCCAGCTGGTCCAGCCCAGAGGCTGGCTTGAGTGGTTTGGTAACTTTGCTTTGGATACTTTGTGGTATGGCGAATATAATAATATTGGGCCGGGTTGGCGGGCATCTGGTCGGGTTAAATGGCCCGGTTATCATATTATGGACAAACGGACTGCGATGTCCTTCACCGTTGGATCGTTCATTGACGGTCGGAGGTGGCTTCCGGCAACAGGTGTCACGTTCACGGCTGGCCTAGCTAATTAATTAAAATAAAACTTTAGTATGTTTTTATGACTATGCTACTATTTTTCATACGCTGTTTATCATCCATTTAAGCCCTGGTTCTAGCTGATCATATCACGAATATATAGTTTCTGCTATGTGTATGTTTTTATTAATAGCCTGTCTGATTATACAATTATGTAAAGCACCCTTTAATTCTTTACATCTTATTTGAATAGGTTTAGCTAATTTGAAATGGTTGTAATATATGGTATCCCACTAACTCAAATGAGATATTCAGTCACGAGTATCCACCTACACAAACGAATCACTTCAAATCTTAGGTTTTACCTTCGGAATAAAGAATTCGGAAAATGAATGTACCATTCTGTTGTTGACAGCCATATCTTTAAAAATCATGTATTGTTGTTTGCACGTTTAAAAATATGTCCACAAAAAATTATAAACTGCAAGATTAGATGGATCATGCATGTATAAATACACATTAAAACATATTGAAGTAAACTTGTAACATCTACACTTTTAGTAGCCGTGGCTCAAATTAGTACTCTGTTCACGGCTATCTCTTTGCTTGTTTTCTCTATCTTTTCTCATTGTCAAGCCCTAACTTTGGAAGCTCTTTGTGAATCCACTCCTCACCCGCCCGTCTGTAAATCCGTTCTACCAGTCGGGTCACCCGGTTCAGTTTCAGGATTTGCCAGTATTGTCATCCTAAAGTCTCTAGAAGCTTCTAAACACCTTCTCGCCTCCTTGGACCAGCATCATCCCACATCAGGACCCCTTGATGATTGCCAATCACTAGCCGGTCTGACCGTTGACCATCTCACACGTGTCAACGTCATCGAGGAGACCGCTCTTGGAACCTCCGAGGTCAACGATCTCCTCACGTTGCTTAGCGCCGCTATTACCAACTACGAGACGTGCCTAGGCTCGTTTCATGATGCTACCGGAGAGTCGTCCGAGAATTTTGTTAAGGACCACCATGATATCCTCACACGTGTTTCGGACGGAATAAAGCTGATTAGCGTTTCTCTTGCCTTGTCCAAGGAGGCGGCCGATAGCATCTGATGCTTCAGTGACAAAGCCGCCACCGAGGATTCTTACGGAGGATGAGAAAAGTCTTCGTCGCCAGAAGTTTCGTATGTGAAGGTGACGAAACGTGAGAGAATGATCTACGAGAGAGTTAAAGTTTTGGGACGAAAGCTTCTTCAGGTTCCATTTCTATCAACCAATCGTATAAACTTTACATTTTCTCAGATTCTGTAACATAATAGGGGTTGTGGAAAAGAAATGAAAGTAATTTCATACTAGTATTATAAAATTATCGTAAATAATCAAAATTTATAGATTATTTTTAAAAACATTTTAGTATTTTACAATTCTTTTAATTCTAAAATTGAAACGGGAAGCCAAAATTATTAATGTAGTTTTTAATGTAACCATTTGGACTAATATATTAAACATATATGCACTGCTTTTGATAAACCTTAAGTGATAGACTAATCCTAATAATTTAGCCAATATTTGTTTGTGCATATACCTTTATAACAAAAGTGTTAATGTAATGTATTTTCAGTCCTCTCCTGGAGGCAATGGTGGTCTAAAGGTGGCCAAGTCAGTGGTCGTTAACCCTAACGGAATCAATGGTGATGCCTATAAAACCATTAATGACGCTATAGCTGCTGCGCCAACGAAGGCAGAATCCGAAAACGGATACTTTGTGATTTACGTCGTGGCTGAAGTTTACGAAGAGTACGTCACGGTCCCTAGCAATAAATCGTACGTGATGATCGTTGGTGACGGCATTGACAAAACAATCATCACCGGAAATAGAAACGTCGTTGATGGTTCCACCACTTTTGCTTCTGCTACACTAGGTAAGTCGTTCACAAACAAATATCATATAAAATCGTAAACAAAGACGTAACGCCTAAATAAGTATATATAATGAAGCACTTTATTTGCATTTATGAAAATGTTTGATAATTAATGTAGAATAATATGTAGTTAAGTTTAAAAACTTTAGCTAGCAAATGCAAACAACGTTTAAACTTCAAAACAATCGAGACTTGGATGCCACGTCACATATGCGGATTAATTTTGATGTTATTGTATTCAGCTGTTATCGGAAGAGGCTTCATGGCGGCGAACATAACCGTGAGAAACACAGCCGGCCCTACTAAACACCAAGCTGTTGCTGTCCGAAACAGTGCTGACATGTCAGCATTTTACAAATGTAGCTTCGAGGGCTACCAAGACACGCTCTATATATGTCCACTCACTTAGACAATTTTACAGAGAATGCGACATCTACGGAACGGTAGATTTCATATTTGGAAACGCAGCAACGGTTCTTCAGAACTGCAACATCATTCCTAGACTACCACTTCAAGGACAGTTCAACACCATAACGGCTCAAGGCAGGAGCGATCCAAACCAGAACACCGGGATTTCGATACAGAATTGTAGAATAACACCGAGTGCTGAATTGGTTTCAAGTAATTTCTCGGTTAAGACGTATTTAGGCCGGCCGTGGAAGGAGTACTCGAGGACGGTTTACTTGAAAAATTTCATGGATGGGTTTATTGATGCTAAGGGATGGAATGAGTGGATGGGTGATTTCGCTTTACAGACTTTGTATTATGCGGAGTTCATGAATACCGGACCAGGTTCAGAAACAGCTAACCGGGTTAATTGGCCCGGTTATCATGTGATCAATGAAACTGAAGCTGTTTGGTTCACTGTCTCAAACTTTATTGTCGGAGACTACTGGTTGCCGAGCATGGGAGTTCCGTACACCGGTGGTTTGATGTAATCTCGATTGATTTCTGTTCATTCAAACCATATATTAATCTTATCAACGCCATAACGGACCCGGCTTCGAAACCCCCTGTGGCCACCCGGGCCCTCCCTGCTAATTCCTGGGGTGGAAATTACGTGGCTGCTGCGGACCTCGTGGGATTAGTCGGTTGACCTCGGTCGCCGGATCCCCACGGTTAACAAAAAAAAAAAAAAAAAAGAAACATTTATTTACACATATACATGCAGATATATATATAATAGGTTTAATATATATCAAGTATTTGATCAGTGTTTTCTTTCTTCTTAAACCATAATTTATTTGATGTAGAAAACATAATTTCTTTAGTTATAAATTTATAATTTGCCAAAAAATGTTTTAAATTCTCATGTTTATTCTAGAATATAAACATAAAAGGCATTACTTCAAATAAAAACAAATTTGGAAATGATGTTGAAAGTGAATTAAGCAATGGCAAAAAACTCCATACTAATATCTGTAGGAAACTGTATTTTTTTCTCTAAGAAAATAGAATGTATGTCAGTTAGTGGTTACTAAACACGATTAAGACACTGATTATTCAGATTAGAGGAAAAACTAGAACAAACAAACGAACAAACAAAAAATGAGGTTTTGAATCCCTAAAATAAGACTTAATTAATTTCTCACTAGCCAATTTTCCCGCCAAGCCTCATAAAACAGAGCAACCAGAGTAACGAACTCTTATTTTGTCCCCCTTGACAACTACGAACAGATGCACACTCCTAAGGAAGCTACTTAACCTTCGAAAGAGTCCATAAATACTCACAATCTCGTTTTCTCAGAACAACTAACATCTCTAACTTCAAAAACAAACAGTATGTCGTACGGGTACGACGATGATTCCAAGAGAAAGAAGAGGTATGCTGTTATCTCAATCTCCTCTGTTCTTCTAATCTCCATGGTCGTCGCCGTTACCGTCGGTGTCAACCTCAGCAAGAACGATGGTAAAGGTGACTCTGAAGGTAACGGGCAGATAACGGCTTCCGTCAAAGCCGTCAAGGACATATGTGCACCAACGGATTACAAAAAGACTTGTGAAGACAGTCTCATCAAGAACGGGAAGAATACGACTGACCCGATGGAGTTGGTTAAGACCGCGTTCAGTGTCACGATGAAGCAGATCACCGACGCAGCTAAGAAGTCTCAGACGATTATCGATCTTCAGAAGGATCCGAGGACGAGGATGGCGCTTGATCAGTGCAAGGAGCTGATGGATTACGCGTTGGGAGAGCTTAGCAACTCCTTTGAGGAGCTAGGGAAGCTTGAGTTCCACAAGCTCGACGAGGTTTTGATCAATCTGAGGATTTGGCTCAGCGCGGCGATAAGCCACGAGGAAACTTGCCTTGAAGGGTTTCAAGGCACGCAAGGGAATGCTGGAGAGACCATGAAGAAAGCCTTGAAGACGGCCATCGAGTTGACACACAACGGGCTAGCGATCATTAGCGAAATGTCGAATTTCGTGGGGCAAATGGATATTCCTGGGCTGAACAGCGGGCTTTGGCCCAGGAAATTCCCTGGGTGGACCAGCGAGGGCCTAGGCTCTTGCAGGCTGCTTCCGGGTACTCCGATGCAAAGCCTGATATTGTTGTGGCTCAGGACGGGAGCGGTCAGTATGCAACGATCAATGACGCGTTGAAGCACGTTCCAAAGAAGAAGAACACGACTTTTGTAGTTCACATTAAGGCTGGAATCTACAAGAATGCGTTCAAGTCAACAAGAGCATGACCCATCTCGTGTTCATCGGCGATGGTCCCGAAAACCATCATTTCGGTAGCAAAATTACAAGGCGGTATCACTACCTACCGTACGCCACTGTTGGTAAGATATATATTCAGTGTTCTATAAATCGGTTTACGCGTCCTAATCAATAATCTCGCGTCTAATTACAGTATAACTATCTTTTGAACATTGTATATATTTGATTATTTGTACTTAGAAGTCATATAATGTTAATGCTATTGCAGCCATCGTTGGAGACTACTTCATTGCCAAGAACATAGGGTTTGTAAACACTGCGGGGGCAATCAAACATCAAGCCGTTGCAATTAGGGTTCAATCAGATGAGTCCATATTTTTCAACTGTAGATTCGATGGTTACCAAGACACGCTCTACGCTCACTCCCACCGTCAGTTCTACCGTGATTGTACCATCTCAGGCACCATTGATTTTCTCTTTGGAGACGCGGCTGCTGTGTTCCAGAACTGCACTTTGTTGGTGAGGAAGCCACTTCCGAACCAGGCATGCCCGATCACAGCTCATGGCCGTAAAGACGTTAGGGAATCAACAGGATTTGTGTTCCAAGGTTGCACGATTTCAGGCGAACCGGATTACTTGGCAGTCAAGGAAACTAGCAAAGCCTATTTGGGAAGGCCATGGAAAGAGTATTCAAGGACTATTATCATGAACACTTTTATTCCGGATTTCATCCAACCACAGGGATGGCAACCATGGCTCGGAAATTTTGGCCTCGACACATTGTTCTACTCTGAAGTACAGAACACAGGACCTGGAGCAGCCCTTGCAAACCGGGTTACGTGGCCCGGAATTAAGACACTGAGCAACGAAGAGATCCTTAAGTTCACACCGGATCAGTACATTCAAGGTGATGTTTGGGTTCATGGCAAAGGTGTACCGTACACTCCTGGCCTCTTGGCTGCTAACCCTAATGCTGCAACCACAATCCCCAGCAACTCAGCTGCTCCAGGTTTCTCCTCCTTCACGAATACAAGTGGTGCTGGCTCAGTTTCTCCAGCAGCTTCCCCGCAAGGGTCTATTAAGATAGTTTCAAAGTCTAACTAGAAAGATCGACTAAGATGCCATATAATGTGCTTATTTCCTACTCTAATTCAAGAAAATCTGGAAACAAAAAAAAAACATTTGCACAACCTTGAGGATTTCAGGATTATTGCCAAATTGTTGAGATTAAACTCATGTCTAATATCACAATATATTAAAGATGTTGTTTATAAATCTTAATAATAATAATGATTATGTAGAAATAGTTTAGATAAATTAGTTATCTTTTACTTATGTATCCTAAACGAAATTAAAACCTGCAAATCGAATTGGAAATAATAGCTTATTTATATTTCGTATGAAACACAATGTTTAAGAAAAATATATACACTTATTTTCGCTGATACAAATCGTAAAAGTGCTATGCAAAAAAGTAATATAGAACTCAATGTTATTCAGAATGTGATTCATTAAATTCATTTCACCATATCACACACACACACACACCTCCTCCATACATTTATCAATTTATGAATCAGAACAAGATTATGAAAATAGAAATTCATAAATTATTAGTATAACGTAAACTTGCACCCCCATGCATGAAGGCATAAATAGTGAAACCAAATTGCTTTCACCAAAAAATAAGTTTTGATTATCTTTCTTTCATAGAAGAAAGATGACATTTTCAGGAAACAGAAGTAGTTACACCTAACTTCATTTACTTCTGCTGCATTCACTTCATTTCCGCACTTTCATCTTTTTTTTTCGCACTTTCATCTTTTACTCATCTCATTGCTAGAATTCAAATACATGATCCGGTCAACCTCCCTCCAGATGTTCTCCACGTTATATTTTTCTCGATGTTCTATCTGATTCAATTCTAACAATCCAACTAGTGGTGGAATCATGGCCGGCTTATTAGGGGGACAAGCGGTGCGACCGCCCCGGACCCAAGCCCGTGTCTTCCCCGTATAATACTAATTAAGGGGTCCAACTTTTTTATAATCTATATTTTTATATAAAAAAAATTATAAATATAATAAATAAAAGTGAAAAGGGTCCAAATTATTTGATATGTATATAGTTTTATTTTCATTACAAAATATTACTAATTAAATTTTAAAAACATTTTAAACATTATCTACATATAAATTTTAGAGAGTAAAAAAAAAATATTTTTCGCCCTAGAGTCCGTAAAAGTGTTAGCCGGCCCTGGGTGGAATTAGATAAAATCACCAAACGAAAGACTTGTTATCTCCACTTTAAACCTGGTCTCTATGCAGTGATCAAATCAGCGGAAAAGAAAAGAGCATATATTTTCTTACAAAATGTGTCAGACAGTAAGTGTCCGTCCTTGCATTCTTCGAATTCTACGCTAGCTTTTTCAAAAGAAATTTCGACATATTAATCAAATTAAGCTGATGAGTAGATCTGAAACAAAACCAACATTTAATTTGGATACACAATTTACTCTATTCTAGGTAGATATAGAAAATATTTTATTTTGGGTTAACATACAAATTGTGGCAAATAAAGGAAAGTGGCTTCTGCAAGGCAGTTTTGCATGCACGCCTAGTCTCAACCACCTACATCTCTGCTCTTTACTTCTCTCTTTCACCAATTGGGAAGGACTCTTCTTTTGAGAAGCTCAACATTATAATATGCCTCATTTCTTTAGTATTTTTTCAGATCAAATTTTAAATTGTTGTCAATACATATGAATTTCGATAATCTTGAGGAGAAAAGTTTATTTATATCTTTTTTGGGGTCAAAGTTTATTTATCTTTTTTTTTTCGTTTGTAATGACTTTTGATATTGGTATCAATCATGGTATGTAACTGCCTAACTGGAATACAATTTGTCACTCAATTGTTGTAGTTTTGATTTTATTATTCAAAATAGTATTTACCTCACAGATTTAAGTAATCGTGTAAATACTAATTTATGCAGGCTTTTCAACTTGCCACAGTTAATTATATAAGCATATTCCACTGGCACTGCTATCTAAAAAATAGTAGGTAAAAGAGTTTAGCAACAGAACTAAAGTAATTTCATTTAAGTTCTCTATTTATATCACAACAAAAACTACTCTCCTACATATTCATGGATCCAACAAAAAATAAAGGAGAAATGGAGGGAATCGATCATAGAATGGTGAGCGTCAATGGCATCACAATGCACATTGCCGAGAAAGGTCCCAAAGAAGGAACCGTGGTGCTTCTCCTCCACGGATTCCCTGATCTCTGGTACACTTGGCGTCACCAGATCACTGCGTTATCATCTCTAGGTTACCGAGCCGTAGCTCCAGACCTCCGAGGCTACGGAGACTCTGACTCGCCGGAGTCTTTCTCAGAGTACACGTGTCTTCACCTCGTTGGTGACCTCGTGGCTCTTCTTGACAGTGTTGTTGGAGATCAAGAGAAGGTGTTTCTGGTTGGTCATGACTGGGGGCCATCGTCGGATGGTATCTCTGTTTGTTCCGACCGGAGAAGATTAAGGGTTTTGTGTGTTTGAGTGTGCCGTATAGGCCAAGAAACCCTAAGGTCAAGCCAGTTGAAGGGTTTAAGGCTGTGTTTGGAGATGATTACTACATTTGTAGATTTCAGGTTTCATAATAGATTACACCATTCAGTTGACATAGTTTGGTTGTATCCAACTGTTTTTTAATTTATTTTAGCGTTGTGAATTTGCAGGAACCAGGGAAGGCTGAAGGAGAGATTGCATGTGCAGATCCAAGAAGAGTTCTGAAGAACATCTTCACAGGGAGGGAACTCGGCCCACCGATTCTACCTAAGGATAACCCCTTTGGAGCAAACCCTAACCCTAACTGCGAACAAGTTGAACTTCCTGAATGGTTTTCAAAGGAAGATCTCGATTACTACGTCTCCAAATTCGAGAAGACAGGATTTACCGGTGGACTTAACTACTACAGAGCCATGGATCTGTAAGTTCTTAACATGAAGTTATGTTTTAAAGCCTTTTGGAGTTAGATTTTAATCAGTGCTTGGATGATGCTAGGACATGGGAACTCACTGCACCATGGACCGGGGCAAAGATTCAAGTTCCGGTGAAGTTCATGACCGGTGATTTGGACATGGTTTACACCACGCCGGGGGTTAAAGAGTACATTCACGGTGGTGGATTTGCTGCAGATGTTCCAAATCTTCAGGAGGTAGTTGTGATTGAAGATGCTGGTCACTTTGTCAACCAAGAGAAACCTCAAGAGGTCACTGCTCACATCAATGACTTCTTTACCAAGCTTCAGGACAACTACAGAAGCTTTTAGGGTTCTTGGTGAAGTCTGTTTTATTGACTCTCAAATAACAATCTCGTTCTTGCAAGTGTTGTACTTCGATCGAACAGATTATGAATAAGATATAAATTGCAGGATTTTGTGCTACTGAAGAAGAGAATAGTGAAAATGTAGTAAACTTAAATATTGTCTGAAATTAATTATTAAATGAAAAAACTAAAGTAATAGATCCATGTATATTAATCGAGAACTAGATTTTTGATCCGCGCTTAGAAAGCGCAGATTTGTTTGTTTTTTATTTATTGATCGAAAACTGATTTACAAACTACCATTATTTTTGTTTCGAACCATAACAATTGAATTTTTAGGTTTTTATCATTGTTTTTATTATCAAAATATGACATTTTTTCGAAATATGGTAGTTATTCTATAATAATGTTTGAGTTTTAAGATTTGTTTTCATATCCGACCTAGATTCATGGTTGAACCTATAGACCAGATACATTGTACATAATCCAGTTCGGATTTAATGAAAAAATTGTTACTTAAAAATCCGATATAACTCGGTAAAAACAAAAAAAACTCACTATTAACCTGCGATCCGATACCATTGATCCGATAAAACATAAAATATCTGATAGTATTTTTTTAAAAAAAAATTGATTAAATTACTCATATTTTTTTAATATTACATAAATTAGTGATTCCTTTGAATTTGATGAAATTTTATTATGTTATCTAAATAAAAAAATGATAATACAAAAAAACTTATTGATACGACAATATTAGTTTATTTTCGTTATTAATAACCTATTATAAGTTTGTGTTTTTATTTTAGATTTAAAAATTTCATTAAGGATATAATTTGGGAATGATCCTCTTTTAACAATCAAAACTCTATTAAAAGGAGAATACGGAGGCTTCTTACGTATGCCACCTAGGATTGGAAATTCGACCAGTAATATTCAAGCAATTAGACATGTCATCCGTCTATTACACGACTTGGGCTTCGTCTTTCTTATTTTGTATTTAGTTTTGGGCTTCCTAATATGCCTTCTTTTATTTTACGATTAGGGCTTCTTCCCCTATCTCTGTCGGCACAATTCTCTCCTGTAGTCGATGAATATGCTGTTCTTCGCTCACCTTTCATCTTCCAGATCTTCTCTTTCTCTTCTCACCGGAACCGTTTCAACACATACTTTCATCTTCAATGCTCTCATTCAATGGATTCTTTTCATCTTCCTCTCCATTACTCTATTTATAAATCTCTACTTTTTGCGTCGATTACAATTGATTTTCTTCTCTCATACAAAAGTCCCGATGGAGCCCAAAGGAAACTCACCGAACTCCGGCGATCGCAATACCAACAAGAAGACCGTCGCCTCCTCCGCGACTCCAAGGCCAAGCCGGAAGTCTACCGGTTCCTCCGACACCGTGATGAAACCTAAAGGGAAGTCTCCTGTTTTGTCTGCTCTCTCCTCCGCGCGTGGCGATCAAGTGACTCCAAGGCCAAGCTGGAAGTCTACCGGTTCGTCCGACACCGTGATGAAACCTAACGGGAAGTCTCCTGTTTCGTCTGCTCTCTCCTCCGCGCGTGGCGATCAAGTGATGCTCTTTAGAGATGTTTCATTCGGCCCACACGAAGCCGACTTAAGGTTTCGACTGATTCATTTCTGGGAGGCTCGAAATCCAAACTCGAAAACGCTCATTGGACAGGAGATGCTCCTCATAGATGAAGAGGTTTGTCTGTGAATCATTTCTACTGATCCCCTTTTTAATATTGCTCTAATATTGTTAGATTTCTATTTATCGACTATCTCAAATGATCTGTAGGGGACTGTTATTCAAGGTTTTGTTCCAGCGGGTCGGGTTGGGACATATGAGTTGGCTTCTGGTTCTGTTTATAAGCTAAGCAATTTTTACGGCTCCAGAAACAAAGCTCAGTATCGGGTTACGGATCATAGCGCCACCGTCACATTCGCTTGGAATTCTGAGCTATCGGTTATTGATAACCCTCCGGTTGCATTCCAGGAAGATAGGTTCAGGTTCTACAGTTACGAAGAGTTTCAGGCCGACTGCGACCGAAAAATTAATCTTTATGGTAAGCACTGTTGATCTTTATACTTAAATCATTTGGTTTTCCACCCAAATAACATTGTTCCTTTGAATTGTTCTATCTCATACTATGTTGGCCACATGAAGTTGGTGGATGGGCAGGCTATCACTGAACGTATGGTCCTCGACGAAGTTGACATAGCAGAGAAGCGACATCTATGTGTTCATGTTCAGACACATGGGTAAGTTTGTTCAAATATTAGACGCGTTTTTGTGTGTTATGTCTAACACATTATTTATACTTGTGCAGCGGGCCAGTAATGAAACTCTATCTATGGGACCAGGCCGCATCTGAATTCTGCGAGAAATTCAAGTCGTATGTAAGCACTCCAAGCGTTCTTTTGGTCACAACAGTAAACCTAAACATCTTGGAGGTAAGCATTTCGTTCAACTACCGGATTAAGTCACTAAAACTATATTGTCTCATTATTTGTTGTAATTGGTTGTGTACTCATATAGAACGTATGTGTGGTAACTCAAACTGAATTGTATTGAGACATCTATACTGTTATTTGAGACCGTGATCGTAATTGGTTGTGTACTCACGAGTTGTATGGTAGTAATTAATTAATGTGTTGTGAACAGGAACCCTTGCTCTCACTTCGATGTCATCATCTCGAGTGTTTATGGATGCTGATGTCCAGCCTAGCAGGGATTATCTTGCCTGGTATGCATTTTGGTATTCAGTTAGAATTTTCATTGAACTACTATTTTGGTATCTCATGCGAACTCAGCACTGACTTTTTTTTGGTTTCCCCGTTTTCTCAGGTTGAGTTCCAACTCAGATATTGCTAACAAAATTGATGCAGAGGTTGTTACTAAGCCTGAGACCGCAACTCTAGCGGAACTTTTCTCCTACATCAAACTGGAAACTGCTAAGGTACAATAGTTGTTCTGTCTCACATTCATTGTGTTATGCTTCATTGTGTATTAATATAATTTATTTTATTTTCAAAATGGGAGGTTGCGTGGTTCGAATGCACAGCAACTATAGACGATGTCGTTCGTGGTTCCGCTTGGTATTATATTTCATGCGGTGGGTGTAACAGTAAGGCAGTCAATGGGCCTACCTCTCTCATTTGTAACAACAAGAAATGTGACAAGAGTGTTGTTACAGGCGTTCCTCAGTGAGTGTCTTATACACAGTTTCATCTATATGTTTTTTCCACCGCTAATACCTAATCGCCTCTCATTGCAGATACCTCACGAGGATTAATGTTTATGATAAGAGTGAACAGGCAGTTTTCGTGATCCTTGGTGACGCCGGCAGAGAGTTGACTGGAAAACATGCATCATAATTAGTTGCCAGTTACTTTGAGGTAATTTCAAACATATCTATACATAGCTCCAAGTTAGTTGATCTTACATATATTTTTCTTGAACGTTAGTGTAATGAGGGCGTAGAGGCTGATCAGTGCGTGCTGGTGCCGCAGGCTCTACTCGATACAATAGCGCAGACACATAAATTCATTGTGAAAGTCTCCGATCCTAATTTCTCAGGGAAGACCCAAACCATTACTGTCACGAAGGTATTCCCACCAGAGGCTCCACATCATGTAGCTCTCTTGGAAGAACACGCTGTTCCAACAACATCTGATGATGTCTTGAAGTCTGTAAGTGAGGACTCCGGTCCTATCAGAGGTCTTGATGGTACTGTGGGTGAGAGGGTTAGGAAAGCCTCTGATGGTATGGAGTCGGATGAAGCCAAACGTCCCAAGAGTGGCTAATACAGCTTTATCAATCCTCTTATGCCATGATTGATTTTGCTGCAGTTTAAGTTCCGTTTTATGTTTACCATTTTTATCTTCAAACTTTTGTTCATTGCATGCTTTCTATGTTTTCTTTTAATACACTTTCCCTTTTATGGTTTTATATTATGTTAGTCTTATTTTTCCTTACTACTACGCATACATTCAGACTTTAAAATAAAGAAGTCATTAGGATCTGATTTTGTGATTATTACTGAACAACGAATATGTATGATCACATCCAATGCTAACGTCTTTGAAATTACATATTTATTAAATCTTTGATAGACGTGGTTTGGTCCATAAGTTTAGCACTTATCATCAATTAGAATAAAGTAAATTTGTTACTATATACTACTTCCAAAAACATAAACAGAGCAATATATGCAGATCTTATATCCTAGGGAATAACTTCATTATTTAGTATAAACCAAATCGAGTTACATATTTATTAAATCTTTGACCTACGTGATTTGGTCCATAAGTTTAGAACCTAGCATCAATTATAATAAAGTAATTAAGTAAATTTGTTACTATCTACTACTTCCAAAAACGTAAACAGAACAATATATACAGATCATATCTCCTAAGGAATAACTTCATCTTTAATATAAACCAAAGCGAATTACACCTACCTCCGTCTTTCAAGAAACACCTTTTTTCTTGCACAATCAAAGAAACACCTAGATTAATTATTCTCTCATACCTTCGCCATTGGAACCGACAATTAAGCTAATATTAAGTCAATACCCCAAAAGCCTCCAAAGTGTACGTGTAAGAAATTACAATAAGTCAACAAATTTCTATACCTATTCCTAATTACAGATTTATGAACAGATTGAGTCTAAGGATCACAAGATCGACAGAATGGAGAACTCACCTCCTAGCCCTCCTGTCCAAATTGCAGGTAACACAAATCTTTATTTTTAAGTGTTAGATAATTTGTAAAATTTTAAAGTTATATAATTATGTATTTTTACACATGATAAATATGTAATTTAAGTATTGTTTACGTTAAACAGACTCTCATTTAGCTAATCAGACTGCATAAAAAGCTGCTTGCATATATCTAACGTATCAATCACGTAAACCATAACCGCACATTGTTCCTATTCAGTGATCAAGCATGATCGTCTTCACTGAATAAATTTGAAAACGATCTTATACTATATACAGCTAAGCTGTTCAAAAGTCATTTATAAACTGTTAATGCTAATCTATAATTTCCTACACACAAACTTACCCATTTGTTATTACCAGGCACTATATACTCTAATCTTCATCTAATTAAAGAGAGCATTTGCTGCGTAAACCTTCGCTTAGACAATTCTCAAATATTAAAATATGGAGGAAATTATTACATGGTTCAAGTCAATGGTTATAAAATTTGGACACCATTTTTACGTTAATTCATGATTCTTTTCCGTGATACTTGCGAATGAATTCCCTATATACCATAGATTATATCTGTTAAAATTGTTTTTTTTTTGTGAATTATGCAATAGTGATTTCTGGCACATCGATTACTATGTATGTTTCAAATTGAAACCAATCACACCGTTCATATTGTTTCAGGAAACCATAAAATTTTATAATAATAAGTATTTATCAAACAAAACGCATCATAATCATACTTTATCCTATAACACCAAAATCTCTAATCGCAGATCTAATGGCTGAAATAGGTGGTGATATGTATAACTACACCATTGTATAAATAATAATAATGCTAAATTGTTATATATATTTTCAAATGCTAATAGCACAGCCTATTCGTCAATGGTCATATTTTTATTTACTTAAAACCTAATATTAGTTCCAATCAATGTTTTTAAACCCGACCCGAACACTGAACCGGACGACTTACCGGGTCGATGGGTCACTGGATCAACTGCGGGTTTATAAATGAATTAATTTTATTATATAATAATAATATATTATCTATGAAAATAAATATAAAAAATAAAGTTTAATATTTTCAATTTTTTTTAAAACATAGAATAATAGTTTGGATATGTGTATATTTTATGTTTAAAAAGTATTTAGAAAATACTTAACTTTAATTTTATATTTTTATTTTCCTTTGACATATAAAATATCAAAAAATAGTTTAGACTATTTAAAATTTTCTGAATCTAAAAAATCAAGATATAAAATTCATAAATATTTAAATTTCTAATGTGAATAATAAATCAAACTTCAAATTAAAAATAGACCAAAAGTAAAAGATCATTGTAATAAATTATCGATAGCAGAAATAAACTAACACCAAATCACATCAACTGGCATAGTGAAGTTTTCATCAAATTCTAAAAATCACATATATAAATTAAAAACGGAAAGCCTGACCTTTTGTCAGCAACTAACTTCTTAATTGAAAACTTAAAATATAAAACATAATCTAAAAACTAAAAAAATAACGTAAAAGTTATTTAATGGTTTAACCGGTGGTTCAACCGGTATCGGATTCCAAGTTTTAGTGGGTTTTTTCGGGTTTTCGTGGGTTTTTCACAAAATCCGACCCAAACCCGCGGTTGAACCGGTAAATCCGGTGACCCAGAAAAAATCCGGTTTGACCAGCCATATATATTAATGATATTGTTTTAAATTCATTACCCGCTGCTTTAAGCATTATTCATATTATTAAAATACCTAATTAGTCAAGACAATGGAAAAAAGCCAATTGGAAGTGCCATATCATTCAGATAAAATAAAATCCATGTATTGGTTTTAGTAGTAAATAAAATTTGTTTGAATGTAATCATTTATTACAATCAGAGCTTTGAAGTTCAGCCTTAATTAAAATCGCATGTTTTACAGTGACGTCTTACATGCATCACATTCCTCAAAGAATCCACCAACTTCAAGAAGGGATTTCAGTGCGTCCTATCACGGTATGTATAAGAAATGTTTGGGACATCAGAAAACACCAAACAGATAATACTCAAACTTCCATCGGCTTCCTGTGCTACGACTATCACATAAGCCTTTTTAAAACTTTAACATATACATATATATTTTCCAACCCACCATATTTGATTTAAAATACTCACTATTTACTTAATTGGTTTGGCACAACAAAATTTGTTCACACTCAGGGACAACTATTAGAAGGTCGGCTCAACGGAAACTCAATATTGATGCCACGATTGGTCTGCGGCTGAACAGGTAAGTCTAACACAATAGTTAAACACGAAATTATAATTCTCTTCATACATACATCTCTATCTCAGGTCGACAATTGTTAAACTCATCCTGTGCGACAAGCAAGCAGCAGATTTTAGCATCCTACAAAGCAAGAAAAATAGGAAATTTAAAGTTGTCATCATCACAAGTATAATTTCCAAACTTTTCCAAGGTAAATAATTTTTTTAAACAAATCAAAAAATAATACAGATCTAAATTTTTATTATCAACATAACAATAATATCCAATATTTTTCAGGCAAACTACTACTCCGTTCATCACCAGCAACAAATTTCTACTTCAACAAATCAATTGATTACATAAAGCATTTCAAAAGGCGAATAAGAGATCATGCAAAAGCATACAACAAAGAGTGATTCTAATTCATGCATCATTCGGATTATTATTCTCTTTCTCAGAGAACTTGATACCTAGATTTATTTACATTTTAAACTATTTTATCATTGTTTTTTTTTAGATCTCTACTTCTATATAAAATCTAAAACTCAATTTATGTCTTTCAATCTTTGCTAAGCAATTTAAATATATAGAGAATAAATAAAAAGACATATGTGATGTCTAGGTGTTAGTGAGCAAGAAAGCATGATTAGAGTGAATAAGAAGTCTACTATAAAGATGAGATTTATTGGGAGATAAAATTGTGTAGAGCTTTTGTAAATTGCTGCTTCATCAATATTTTCGAATTATTTTAAATAAATTGCTCTCATTTTACAAATATTTAATATAAATTATTAATAGTAATAAAATATTTCAAATCAAACACAAAATTAAAATAGTCCATATTTCTTAATATAAAAGTTACTAATAATAAAAAAAAATTCAAATAAACACAAAATTAAAATAGCTCATTTTCCACGCTACAAAGACTCTGGTATTCATTAATAATGGAGTATATTCTCTTGCTTTAATCAAAGGTACGTGTAAATCAAGGTAGCATCATAATCCTTAAGCGTGAATTTAGGTTTTATCTAAGTATATTGTTGTAGTTATATAAGCCCAAAGAAGTTAATTATTTAAGCCCAATTTTAGGTTTGATTTAAGTATATAATTCTCTTGTTTTAAAAGTGGTGTGAAACTAATACGTCCAAATCAAAGTCCATTTAAATGTAATGATAAGCCCAAAAACCGAAAGACAATAATGTCATTAATGAAAATTTTAGTTTGTTTATAAAATTAAGGACAATTTTGGAAAACTAAAGTATTTCATTAAGGGCAAAAAATGGGAATGATCTCCTTTTAATGGTATTGATTTTAGGTTTGATTTAAGTATATCATTCTCTTGTTTTAAAAGTGGCGTGAAACTAATACGTCCAAATCAAAGTCCATTTAAGTGTAATGATAAGCCTAAAAACCGAAAGAAAATAATGTCATTAATGAAAATTTTAGTTTGTTCATAAAATTAAGGAAAATTTTGGAAAACTGAAGTATTTCATTAAGGGCAAAAAATGAGAATGATCCCCTTTTAGTGGTTCACCTTATTTAATTCTCATAAGTGAAGTTTCAAAAATTTCTTATAAGATTGGTTGTTGACTATTATTAAATATTTATTTTAATCAAATCTAAAAATAAAAGGAAACTCTTGAACCAATTAATCCTATACCCTAAACCCAAGTCTTAGACCCTAAACACAAACCCCAAACTTAGATGCTATAGGGTTTGGGTTTAGGGTTTACCGTTTGGGTTTTTGGTCTAAGATTTGGGTTTAGGGAACAGGTTTTGGGTTTAGGATTTACGTTTTGGATTTAGGATTTACCGTTTGGACTTATGGTTAAAGTATTGGGTTTAGGGTATATAATTTGGGTTTAGGGTCTACGAGTTTAGGGTATAGAGTTTAGGTTTATAGTCTAGTTTTTGGGTTTAGGGTATATAATTTGGGTTTAGGGTCTAGGATTAGGGTTTAGGGTATAGGGTTTGGGTTTAGGGTTTTGGATTTGAGTTTAGAATTTAGGGTATAGGATTTAGAAATTAAGATTTAGGGTTTAGGGTTTAGCTGGAAGCGTTAGCGTCGTTAAAATTAGCGTTTTTATTTTTTGTAGCTATTTTTTATTTAATTTAATATTTTTTAATTAATAATCTATGTGTCACTTTGATTGGTCATAAAGGGTGAGATGCATTTAAATGTGAACCTAAGTTATGTCCTTTAAAGAACTTAACACTTCAACAAAAATATTTTTTTTTTTATTTTTATTTTCTTACTAAAAATATATGTTTCTATATCACTAAAAACGGAATCCAGACCCAGCATAACTGTGGAAAAAAATTCTATTTTAGCATCTTTAGTTTTAGATTAGATTAGTATACACTTTAAATTAGTGTAAGCCTTAATTTTCTATGTATATATACATCCCTTTTTCCATTTAATTCACCCAAAAAAAAAAGAGGATCATTCATATTCCCCTTAGAACAGAAAATGAAGGCATGTGTGATATTAATGTTGGTGATCTGCGCCGCTGTAATTGTGGAGCAATCAGAGGCTGGAAGAGACCCCCCAGCATGGATAAACCCCGTTAACAGGTGCTTTAATAATAATAAAACCAATTGGTTTTAGGTTGGAAGCCATCTAGCTTAACAAATTTCACATGATATTACATATATGTACCGAGTAACAGACTCTCAAATAACAATCTCGTTCTTGCAAGTGTTTTGTACTTGGAACAGATTATGAATAAGACTTTGATATTATAAAAGTTTAAATGTATGTAAGTGCACAAATGAGTAATCAACTCACGATGATTCCACAGTAGAGTAACAAACTTAAAAATAAGATGAGAAGCAACAATTCACGAACAAAAATCCAATTCCGATAGAGATTAATTAAGTAAGAAGCAAACAACACTCGAGAATCAAGTTCCAAGACGCAGAGGAGACAAATGTTTCTTAAACCTTGAAACCACGGCTCTTCCTCTTTCCTCTGGCCTTCTCGAACTTCCTTCCCTTGGACCGAACATACGGCTTGGAGTGGCTGTGTGGCACACCAGGAGCAGGGCCAAAATGCTTCACAGCCTCACGTGAGTTCTTAAGTCCTCTAAGCAGAACCTGTACGAACGAGTAAAGGTGACTTATGTCACACGAAGTTGATAAAAAAAAAATTTACTAGTTCAACAAAAAATATTTTTTTTTTGCTAAAAAATATATATTTTTATATTACTAAAAACGGAATCCAAACCCAATATAACCATGGAAAAAATATTCCAAAAAATTTTATTTTAACATCTTTAGTTTTAGATTAGTATATACTCTAAACAAGGATTGGCTAAAATTTGTATACACCCTAATTTTCTATGTATACACACACCACTTTTCATTTAATTCACGCAGACAAAAGAAGAAGGATCAATCATATTCTCCTAAGAGAAAATGAAGGCATTTGTGATATTAATGTTAGTGATTTGCGCCGCTGTAATTGTGGAGCAATCAGAGGCTGAGGAAATGCCGGTAAATGGGGTAGATGTGGTAGATGCAGACCGCTTTGCCAACTGCGCGGGAAAAAATCCTCCACCAGAATGTATTCCTGCGGACATAATAATTCCTGTCCCTGACAAAGAAGACCGTCGTGGTTGCAAAAAAAAATATCGTTGCCGAGGTGGCGAGTAAATTTCACCATTCTCATTCATTCAAGTTTGTGACATTGTATATATTCATTTAGTTAAAGAATTTAACACTTCAACAAAAATATGTTTTTTTCTTCTTTTGTTTTTTTACTAAAAATTTATGTTTCTATGTTACTAAAAGCGGAATCCAGACCCAACATAACCATGGAAAAAAATATCCTAAAGAGTTCTATTTTAGCATCTTTAGTTTTTTTTTTTTGGTTAAAAAGTTTTAGATTAGTATACACTTTAAACAAGGATCAGCTAAAATTAGTGTATGCCTTAATTTTCTATGTATATTATATATATATATATTATACATCACTTTTTCCATTTAATTCACCCAGGGAAAAAAGAGGATCAATCATATTCCTCTAAGAACAGAAAATGAAGGCATGTGTGATATTAATGTTGGTGATCTGCGCCGCTGTAATTGTGGAGCAATCAGAGGCTGGAAGAGACCCCTCAGCATGGATAGACCCCGTTAACAGGTGCTTTAATAATAATCCAAAAAATTTATTAGACTGTGTTCCTCATAATGGACCTCCGCGTCCTGCCAACGAATACCGACGTGGTTGCTCTGAAAAACACCCTTGCCGAGGTGGCACGTAAATTTCACACGTGAGCCCAGTAGTAACTGATATACGTATTTGTATAATATACTAAGGCCGGCGAGATGAAAATTTAAAAACAATTTAAACAGTTAGAATGAATGTTTAATATAAACTTGTATTATTTAAAAATATACATATTAGTTAAATATTGTACATGTTAATGTATTTGAATAATAAATAGACTATGAAGCTACCAATATTTGCTTTGATTGGGGATATTTGTTTGCTTTGATTACTGTTGTATGAACTATGTAAATTAAATTGGTCGGTAAGTTGTTAGTACAAAACTATATGTCATGTCTTAGAATTTTCGCTTTTATACCATGTTTCTTTTGAGGTTGGGACGTTCATTGGGTTTAGTTGTACGTGGTTGTTGTTTTGATTAAGTTATTTAAAGTAATTTTATTTTCATGCTTATATACATGCAAGTTTCCTTTTTTTTTAATTTGGCCAAATATTGAAAATTATAAATATACCCTACCTCTAAAAATATTTCTATGTATATATAATTAAAAAAAAAATATTATTCAATGTTTATTCCATCTTGATTAGGACAATAAGTTGAATATATCTTAGGCCACAAATCATAAATATTCTCAGTCTTATACATTTTGTTCTTCAAGTTATTGTTACTTTTATTTCCTTTTATACATTTCTCTTAATATTTATGTATGCATCCATGATATTTTTTTAAAAGGATTTTTCATTAACTAATGTATTTATTGTAGTTTTAAATATATTATAGTTTTCGTGCACTTGATAATTTTTTTTGGCGTTAGTGGTATTTGAAGTGGTTGAGAACCTGAATGAATATTTACTTTTATAAAGTTTTTGGTGTATGTTTAAAAATAAAAATTTGTAAAGGTTTTTAAATCATATGAATATAATATTCAACACACTGCTGTTGATTGTTTATATACTTAAAAATTCTGACGTAGGTAATTGCAAATTTGCTGAACTCATAGATTCGTTGCTACTCTATAAATTATCACATGATGATGTACATAGGGTAAAAATTGCTTTGATGATAATATAACGTCCATATCGTAATGTGTGTTTTTTTTATGTACTATGTATTAAGAAATAATAACACATTCAATAATATTAAAAAGTAAAAAGCCTTGTCAATTGTTCATAGTATAAACCCAAAGTTAAACTTAAGCCCAACCAAGGAAATAAAACCCAGTACCGATAAGCTCAAGTGATGACGGATACGTGCCGGCCTGTCAGAGAGTGACTTTCCACGTGGATAGCTTAGGAGAGATGCAAACATATTTTTATTAGGGATGTCAAACAGGTTGATCCGTCCCGTCCCGTCCCGTACCGCAGCGGGCTCGTCTTCGAACGGATCACGGCGGGTCAGGCCCGCGCGGGCTGCGGTCCTCAAAATGGCTGACCAAACCCGTACCGCAAAACATAGAATTACAAACGGACATATGGTTCCTGAACGCTTCAAGACATGATTCAGGACGTTTTATCAGTTTCATGACGCATCAGTAAGTGAGTTTAGTCAAGACTTGTTAGTTGAAGATTTTGTTGGATCAAAATACTAGTTTATTTACTTTTGTTAGACTCCAAACATTTTAAAAATAAACAATATTAGTTGCTGAAAGCAGAATGGGGACTTAGGGTTGCGGGTCTTCAAAATCCCGCAGGTTAAGCTCATCCCGCTTTCGACCCGTCCCGCTTTCTACCCGTCCCGCTTTCGACCCGTCCCGCTTTGAACCCGTCCAGCGAGGCCCGCAATTTTGCGGACTTACCAAATAGAGGTCCAATCCCGCCCCGCAGCAAGCCTTTACGGGCCAGGCCCGCGGTCCAAGTCCTTGATTGCCATCCCTAATTTTTATATATAGATATATAGATTGAGGGTTCTTGATGAAGTCTGTTTCATCGACTCTCAAATAACAATCTCTTTCTTGCAAGGGTTTTGTACTTGGAACAGATTATGAATAAGACTTTGATATTAGAAAGCTTAAATAAATGTATGTAAGTGCACAAATGAGTAATCAACTCACGATGATTCCAGTAGAGTAACAAACTTACAAAAATATTGTCTGAAACAGCAACAATTCACTAACAAAAATCCGATTACAATAGAGATTAATTAAGTAAGAAGCAAACAACATTCGAGAATCAAGTTCAAAGACGCAGAGGAGACAATAATGTTTCTTAAACCTTGAATCCACGGCTCTTCCTCTTACCTCTGGCCTTCTCGAACTTCCTTCCTTTGGACCGAACATACGGCTTGGAGTGGCTGTGTGGCACACCAGGAGCAGGGCCAAAATGCTTCACAGCCTCACGTGAGTTCTTAGGTCCTCTAAGCAGAACCTGTACGAACGAGTAAAGGTGACTTATATCACACGAAGTTGATAAGATGAAAGATGAGAGAAGTTACAGTGTTCTGTCCCAAAGGAGCTCTGAGAGCAAGCTGGTCAAAGGTTAAGCATTCACCACCAGCTTTCTCAATGCTAGCTCTGGCTCTCTCAGTGAACCTCAAGGCAGTAACTTTGATAGCTGGGATCTCGTGTACCCTCAAATCATCGGTTATAGTTCCAACCAAGACAGCAATCTTATCTTCCTATCATATCCATCAAGATAACAGAATATCGTGACCTAGGGGACTAACTTGTACACCAAGGAACAGAGATTAAATGAAATTTGAACCTTGCCAGTCATGAACTCGACGAGCCTGGATAGAGAAAGAGGAGCTTTGTTGACTTTTCTCATGAAAAGCCTCTTCAAGATCACTGCATTGAACTTGCTCTGTGTTCTCCTTACCAGAAACCTGTAAACTGCAATTTTTTCATTACACAAAATGTCAAACAAGATTCACTCAAAAATAAGACAAAAGATTCGTTTGTTTTAAGTTTGGACCTTGACGCTGAGCTCAGGTAGACATCGTCGGACTTAGGAGCTGTCCTTTTGGTCTCTTGCTCTTACCTCCTGCGATCAAATCAACACCCTGCCAAAAAAAAAACACGATCGAATTGATCTCAGAATCAATCAAATGTCACAATCGAAGTTACAAGAGAGACATGAGAGAGAGAAACATACAGAGAGAGATTTTACCATTGTAGCCTCCTCCTCCGGGGATGTGGTGCCGCCGCCGCCGCCGCCGCCGCCGTAGCTTCTGCAAGAGAAGTGATGAAACAGTTTTATAAAGTGTTTTCTCACAATTTTAGGTTTTTTTTCTTATTTCCACTAAGGGCCCAAAACTATAAGCCCATTAACACTTCCTCTTTGATTTACATACCCCCCCAGGACATGTTAAAAACAGACACAGCATCAAGAAACTACTATCAAAAATTTTTTAGGTACTCAAAATTTTGAAATCTTTACTAAATGTTGTTGGGCCTCCAAACTTTCAGGACCGGCCCTGCACGTATGTAACTGTACAAAGTGCTGCTCCCTATCTCTAACCATAAAACCTAACTTTTCAAAAGACGCGGTTTCTCGCCCGACCTGAATACAAATTTCTTGCAGAATTAAATAAAGGAATAAATGTGTGTATAAAATCATTAAATTGTACGGAAGACTATTTTACTTTGACCAGTTCCAATGAGAAACCTCCACGTCTCATCCTTTTAGGCTGGATCTTCCACCACCGCCCACTAACTCACGTATTCTTGCCTTGGAAGGTTTCACTAATTACCTTTTCTTCTAACTATCTTTGAGAGTTTTGACAACTAATCATTTTTATAGTTTGCTTGGACAAAAGACGATCATTGGATCCATTAATCATCAACTGATTGATGTATTCGTTTACATAATCAGACTACCTAATGTCCATCATATATGGCTAAGAAAGTGTTCAAAGTTGCATTTAATTTAATAAAGAAAAACATAGCCGAACTTAATAGTTTTCATGTTTCTAATTATCTTATGATTACAAACTAAGATAACCAATAGCCATTAAAAATGAAAGCTGCGTTGAAAAATATTAATCCCAAAATTTTCGGACAAGAGAGAGAGACACGACGTATCTGCACCATCTGTTTTCCTCTCTCCTCAATATTCTAAAGCTGGAAGCTTTTTTTTTTTTCTTTCTAATTTCTCTTCTGAAAGAAAGAGATTTGGATTTGTTATATTCTAATCTCCACTTTCATCCTCTCAGTTCTAAAGTATAATCAAGATCTTGTGTTTGACCCTTTAATTTGTCTCTTTCCTTTCGTGTTCCCTGCATTTTCCCGGGAAAATCCGAAACAGAACAAAAAAAAACAAAAGCTTCTGACTTTCTGATCACCTCTAACCCATCGTTAACGACCCATTGTTCCTACCCTGATTTGGCGCGAACCCTTTTGTTTCAAATTCGGATTCCGGTGAGAAAAAAGTTTCGGATCAGAGCAAAAAAAAAAGAATGACGACGACGATGACAACAGAAGGGATGATGATGGAGATAAGTATGGTGGATGACATCATCAGAAGATTATTAGAAGGCAAAGGAGGCAAACAGGTCCAGCTCTCAGAGATCGAGATCCGTCAACTCTGCGTTAACGCCAGACAAATCTTCCTCTCTCAGCCTAACCTCCTCGATCTCCATGCCCCCATTCGCATCTGCGGTACCCCAGAAAATTCTCATTTTGATGATTTAGTTTATGTTTTCTACATTGTTTATTGTTTGTTTATTATGCTATTACAAACTATGAGAAATATTATAAACACGATCAGGTGATATTCATGGACAATACCAAGACCTTCTTCGTCTATTCGAATACGGAGGCTACCCTCCTTCAGCCAACTACCTCTTCCTCGGTGACTACGTCGACAGAGGCAAGCAGAGCCTCGAGACTATCTGCCTCCTCTTGGCTTACAAAATCCGCTACCCGTCCAAGGTCTTCCTCCTGAGAGGCAACCACGAGGACGCGAAGATCAACAGGATCTACGGCTTCTACGACGAATGCAAACGGAGGTTCAACGTCAGGCTGTGGAAGGTATTCACCGACTGCTTCAACTGTTTGCCCGTTGCCGCCCTCATCGACGACAAGATCTTGTGTATGCACGGGGGTTGTCGCCGGAGCTGGAGAATTTGGAGCAGATTCGGGAGATTCAGAGGCCTACTGAGATTCCGGACAACGGTCTTCTTTGTGATTTGCTTTGGTCGGATCCTGATCAGAAGCATGAAGGATGGTGTGATAGCGATAGAGGTATCTCGTGTACGTTTGGAGCTGATGTTGTCGCTGAGTTCTTGGATAAGAATGATCTCGACCTCATTTGCCGTGGCCATCAAGTAAAAAAAGACTTCCCCTAGACATTATTTGAGACGCCTTTGTGATTTACTTTGGTTTGTTTGCAGGTGGTGGAAGATGGGTATGAGTTTTTTGCTAAAAGGAGATTAGTGACGATATTCTCTGCTCCAAACTATGGTGGAGAGTTTGACAATGCAGGTGCATTACTGAGCGTGGACCAATCTCTTGTTTGTTCTTTTGAGATTCTGAAACCTGCCCCATCTTCAAGCAGTATCCCTCTCAAGAAGGTTTGTTTTCACCAGATCAAGAAGTTATTTTTCTAATGATACAATTGGTTTTACCTAAGTACAAATGGCTTTCTTTCTTTATGTTTACTATTTTATCAGGTACCTAAAATGGGAAAGTCTTGAAACTCGATTAATAAAAGCTTCACAAGCTAGGCTCTGTGCATTTCCTTAAGATAGGTAAAACTGCAATGGAGAAGACAACCTCATGAGGCTACTTTACTTAGTCATCAAAGAAGAAGCATCTGTAAAAAAACAAAAGTTGTTATCCAAGTATCTTGTGTATAGTTGCTTCTTGTGATTTTCATCTCCTTTTTTCTGTTCTTCTTATGTTTATTATTTTCTTACTCCTTCCTAGTTTAACTTAGAGTGGCCCTTCTCTTTTGCTTTAATATAACTCTTTCTTGTATCATCATCAAGTTACCACATTTCTTAAAAAATCTTTCAATATTGAATTGACTTTCATGGTTTGGCTCTTACATTTCTTAATCGTCAGTACAGTTAAAAGTTTTTACAGAGCTTATCTAGAAGTGTGAATGCTATATGCTAAGGAACTCAGAGAGAGGTGAAAACCTTCTCTTTAGGTAAATATTTGCATTCATGTTCCTTATCGCATCTGCTCCTGATAAAGCCACCTGAATTATCAAATTCCAAAGCAAGATTCATTCATGTTCCTTATCGTTACACTTTCCTAGTTAATATTAGAGTGTCTTTCCTCTTTTGCTTTATTATATTTTTTCTTGTATACATTTGTTAATCTTTCTATATTGAATAGACCTTTCATTGTTTGGCTCTTATTTTTCTGAATAGTCTGTAACAGTAAAAATATTTAAAAGTTTTTACAGAGCTTTATTCAAAAGTTTTAAAGCTATGCTAACGAACTCAAAAAAGAGAGTTTTAAACTCTTCTCTTTAGGCAGCAATCTCATTCATGTTCCTTACCACTCTTTCTCTCTGAATCAAACCTCGCATCTGCCGCTGATAACGCCCCCTGATTTCTAGCCAACAGATTGTTCGTAGCACAATGACTATTACTAGCCAATAGATCTGAAGAGGTTGAAACCACGCAGAACTCTCAGTGTTTATGAGGGGTTCTTCCAGACTTGATTTGCTTGCGTAACAAGGCTCTTCAACAGCTGATTGAACAGTGAAACCCAATGCATAGCAGAAGGCTGTGCCATTAGTCTCCCATTTAGAAGCTTTCCCGCAGATGATGCTTTCGCTTGCTCCACACGGTACTATAACCTGACACATAATAAGAAACAAGACCTCTCTCAAAAAAAAATTTGAATTCTCAAAGAGCTTTTGTGCCTCTGAGTTTACAAACACTGGTCTTAACCTGATCACTGGCATCACTACTGAAGTAAGCATCAGAGCAAGCTCGAAAGACTCTGTCACAGAAGGAGGCACAAATGGGAAGAGTTCCTGGCTGGCAGATTGAACATTCCAGAAGGTCAAACAAATACAAGCAGTCTTTGGCAGCTTCTCCATAAGTCGCCAGGCTTTCTACAGCTTTTGAGGCCGAGAGCATCCGTGAAGCAGAGCAACAAGTCTTCTCATGGAACACTTTACACACGTTTAGATCCTCAAACTCAGGATCAGCAAGCTTGCCTTCAGATGCGGATGATGAAAAGGGTCCTTCTTTAGAAATACATACTCCGTTCCTGTTGGAGTTAACTGGTTCACCTGGAGAACAAGAACGCTCAAGATTCATTCTTTTCAAGATAGCTAAACGCATGAAACAGAGAGTACTCTGTTTTGAAACGGTTTCCGTGGATCAAAAGGTACCAAGATGATACAAACAACTGAAAGATCGAAAACGTTTTCAGCACGCACAAACTAAACCACGAATCGAGCTGATCTAAATGAACTGAAAGATCGAGACATTACGAGTACATCGCAGATACTCTGTTTCAAAAGGAGTTTGATGCATGAAAACGAACCAAGATGATGCAAAAGAGTTGAAAGATTGAAACTTTACTAATCTTATTGATACTTACCAGACGAAGAAGAGATCGAGAGAGGAAGCAACATGATCAGAGTAAGAAGCAGAAGAAACATCCTTTTCGTCAAGTATCCTCCCATCTTTCTCCACTGATCTCTACGATGAGTACAAGAAGAAACAATCCTTCTCTACTGCTTTCTGTTTCTTTTTTCAAATAGATTCTCCCTCTCTTCTCATGTATTTATAGTAAGCAACAACACTTGAAATGCCAGTCTGGTTTACTGTTTACTTTCGGTTGAGTTTTCATATTTTCCCGGTTTATTGAATAACCACTCCGGTTCATGGAGATTTCATCGTTGAATTGAACTCTACCGCTGAATTGGGTTGATTAGTTTCGGTTAACGTTTTATTAACCGGTTTACAAACTAATACTGTTCAATTGAATTGGTGCGTTTGATTGGTTTCGGTTAAAGTTTTATTAACCAGTCTTCTCATGTATTTTTATAGCAACAACAACACTTGAAATGTTCACCTTCGGTTATATTTTCCTGTTTATTGAAAAACCACTCCGGTTCATGGAGATTTCATCATTGATGTTTATTCTTAGGCAATAATGTACCAGTCAATTGGGCTTGATTAGTTTCGGTTAAAGTTTAACCGGTTTATTTTCTGCAGTTTCCTGATAAGCTTCTTGTTCATTGAATGGTTGTTCTACACTTTCGGTTGAGGTTTTAATTTTCCGGTTCACTTAAAACCACAGCTCTTCTCCTACTATTCTTTGAAATTTTACAAACTAATACTGTACCATTCAGTTGGGTTTGATCAGTATCGGTTAAAGTTTATTTAACCGGTTTATTCTCCGAAGTTGCCTGATAAGCTTCTTGTTCACAGATCAACTGTGAACAACTCATGAACTTCTCTGCTTTCTTTCACCAGCAAACAATCTCACAAGCTTTTCATTCATTCACCATATCAATTTCAAATCTGTTTAACAAATCAAATTAAGACCAAAGAACTAAACAAATACAAGAATCTAACTCACAGAAACACACAAGCCTTTAACTTTTCTCTCATCTCCAGCAAAGATACGCATCAGCTCAGGCGCAAGCCTCCCATGTTTCACCACAAACCTATTCAAAAACACCTTATCACTACACGCCAAAACAGACGACATCGGAGGAATCATCCCATCTCTCATCACTCCTTTCTCCACAAGAGCTCTTACCACACCACACCTCGGAACCATCCTCTTCTCCAAACTATACCCAAGCACCGGAGGTATCCCAACCACATCCTTCAACTCCCACCCCATCTCCCCCACCAGAAACTCAACCTTCCTCCTCACATTCTCAGCAGACAGCCCCACGCAAGTGGGGAAACACTTCACCATCGACACAAACTCCTCACCGCTGAATCCAATCCCTAAGAAAGTCTCTACACAGCTTCTTATCTTGTCCTCGGAGGCACGCATGCACTCCGGACGCTTCTTCATCACCGCCACCACCTCCTCATCCGTTAAACCGCACTTCTTCAGCGTCTCGAACGTCTGAGTGATCTTCTTCTCGGAGAATTTCAAAGAGTAAGGCCACTTGTTAAACATCTCCCAAACTTCCTCAACCCTAAACCCTAACTTGTTATACACGTTTACTTTCTCCTCTATCGTTCTCTCGCTCATCTCGTAGAAAACGTGCAGCGCTTGCACGAACTTCGACGTCGCGGGATCGAACCCCATCTCGACTACTTTCTTGACTGACATTTCAAACTTCTCTTTCCCGCAGACAGGCTGGCTCTCTGAGACGAGGAGCGAGAACAAGAACCGTTGCGGGACTCCCATCTCTCTCAGAACCGATACGTTTCTCATCTTGTTCCCTTGCTTACCAATAATCGTAGAAGAATGAGAGCTCTTACCATCGTTGTGGATGATGTCTTTGATGAAGTCGAAGTACAAGGCGGTGGATTTGGCGCCTCTCTTGGATAAGATTTTGGGGACTTTCGAGATGATCTCGGTCAGGTCGGAGGTTGAAGCTCCTCTGGACTGTAAAGATTGGAGCTTTGGGAGAAGGGAGGTTTCGGCGTCGAGTGTGAGGAGTCGTGGGTAAGCGGTGATGATTTTGGAGATCTGAGGAGATGTGAAGCCGTAGCTTGTGAGGAGATTCAGAACTGAATCCTTCCCCGATGATTCAACAGTGGATGCAGAGGAGAAGGGAGATGCGTTTTGAAGAAGCTTCACTGAGATGACTCTAAAGGTATAAGATCTATGAAGCTCGATACACCTTTTGCCATGGAGTAACAGAGAAGAATACATGACAAAAGGAAATGTTTTGATGACACGATTTGAATCTCCGACCGAACTAGATGTTTGAATTTGGAGATAGATAGGTTCAGAAGTGAAGAGTGAAGAAGAGGACAACTCACTCTTCAAACAGAAACAAACCGATCTGATGAACGTTTCCGACTCCCATCAGATTCTCGGTGGTTATCTAGGGTTTTTAATATAATGACGGTTTTGACCAAAAATGAACAAACAGAAGAGCATTGTATTAGGGGTACTTTAGTAATTTAATAATTGCAAACGTCTTAGCTTAGCAGAGATCCTCCTCCTCCCACAAGTCAAAGACTCTTTTATCATCCGTCGTCGTTGTCGGTGAGTTCTGTCTGAATCTCCAATTGTTCAGCTATTCTAACACATCGGTGAGTTTTGAGTCTCTGATTGTTCAGTGCTTTTCTGTGTCTGAATCTCGTTTTCTCGACATGTGTATTTTTGTTGTTTTAGCCTGTAAACTTGATTACCTTCTGTGTTTATGGATCATGTTTTTCTTTGTGCTGGCTTGATTCGTATGGTTTCATGACCATTTCTATATATGATTACATAGTTACTCTTTGTTGTGATCTAACATAATCGTTGGTTCCTTAGATTGAATATGTAACACGGCGGAATTTTCGTAGGAAAGTTTACGTTTGCTTTCAATGTTGTCTTCTTGTGTGTAAAAATTGACTTAATCTGAGAAAAAATTGACATTGAATAGCTAATTGCTGCAGGATTCTTGGTTCTTATCTTTCATTTTAGGAGTATTCTTTATAATCTTCTTCTGTTTACGAGCTGAATAGTTTAAGAAAGCTATCTCTTGTCATTGATGTTGGTTCTTATGCTTTTTGTGTCCGTTGGGTTTTCTAGATCATTTCGTGTTTAATTGAATTTAAGCGTTACATTACATGTTCCTCTTTAGGACAAAACTAACAAACAAATGGAGACGCAGAAGACTCAAGCTGATAACCAGCCTAAACCAGCCATGTCTTCGTGTAGAAAGATGGTCAAGGATGATGCCAATTTCTTAGAAGACGTCAAGGACCACATTGATGAGTTCATCAATGCCTCCATGGATGATCACAAGAATTGTTTCAACAAGACCATCAAGAAGGTTCTTCCCCTCTTTCTTCATTATCTCTACCTAAAAACATATAACAAAACTTAGATAATTGTGCTTCGGGGGTGCTTTGTTCTGATTTGGCTAATTAATAATAGTAGCTTTTCTACTTGGGGTTTATTTGTTTCAGATGTTTGGACTGTCAAAGGCTGTTGCAGAGAAGCAGCAAGCTGAAGAAGCTAAGGGAGTGGAGAGTTATTTGCCCCTTCAGACAACTCTCTCTGATTAGAGAAATTGCTAGCCTAACCGGATATTGGTTCGGTATATTTTTGGTTTGTTGGTTTCGATTAACAAAGTTTATTGGCTATACCAATTGAATACAGTCAAATAAATTAAGAAATCAAAAACATTTTTGAGCCGACAATGTCCACCATACACAATGTTCATATTTTAACGAAATTTTATCTCTAGTTTTGACTGTTGGGCTAAGAGGCTGGTTAGTTTTGACTGTTGGGCTATGGTCGAAATAATTAATCAAACCACTGTCCAGTTACTTGCTATGAATTATTCTCGTAACTACACATTTAATCATCATTAACAGATTATTGAATCATGCCAAAATATTTTTTTCTTAAACAATCGTCTGAAACAAAAGTTACCTTCAAACAAAACTAACTTCAACAAGAAAAAAGAACAGACGGAAGAAGATAAATTGTACTGAGCAGCAACGAACATAAACAAAAAACCGGAAACAGGAGTATAGTTCTTCTAGTCTTCTTCCTCGCCCTCGTTCTCAGCGATGTTGAAGTACCTCAACTCGTAGAGGTTACGGTCCTTGTTGGCTGCAATAACTCTGAGCCAATCCCTCACATTGTGCTTCTTCAGGTACTTCTTCGTCAAGTACTTCAAATACCTGAACAAGAACCCATAGTGTAAACAAACAGTTGTAACTTAAGTTGTTCGGATCCTACATTCAATAACGTAGAAGAGAGTGAACAAGTGTGGTTAAGTGTACCTCTTGGAGAACTGGCCATCAGAAGTGACAGTGATCTTGTTCTTCTCACGGGTGATTGTGACGGAATCACCGAGGGCACCGGCTTTGCCACCGACTTTGATCCTCTCCTGAAGGAACTTCTCGAGGGAAGCAATCTCCATGATCTTGTCATCGACAGGCTTGGAGCAGTCGATGGAGAAGGAAACTCCCTTCTTCTTTCCCTTGGCGACGGCTGCACTTCCTCTACTCATTTTTTTTTTCCTCTCTACAAATCCAAAACCAGACAAAAGTGTTTTAATTATACAAACACCAAATACATATTATTATACGCCATTTTCAAGATTCACAGGTAAAAAAAATTCACAGTGAGATCTAATCTATTTCATCTTAATATCTGGGGCGAGCTAAGTCTAATCTCAGAAACTGAAGAGTGATTCCATTAGAGAGGGAGAGGTAGTAAGTGAGAGGCGTTACCTTGAACAAGTCGTGGAACTGTCTCTGAACAGATGAGCGGCGATTTTCAGCTGCGGAGACGAAAGCAAATGGCTAAGGGTTTTTCTGCTTTTAAAGTGGGCTCTTGTAGCCCTAATTTGTATTCTCTTTAGCGTCCCCCAAGTTTTTTAATCATCGCAAAATTACCCCAAACTTTAATATGTGAACTATATCACCCACATTTCTCTTTTTATGAAGAGTAGTAAGAACCAGAACTCCAAATTCGCATGCAAAAGGTGAGATTGCAAATGCTATAGTTGACCAATTTAACAAATCAGTATCTCGTGTGCAATAACACATAACAGTCCCACTGAAAGTATTAGAAGAGTGATATAATAAGCAAATTGCATGATTTTGTATCTTTCTATTTTTTGTTGTCACATTGACTATAGTACTGGTAACTTGACCTTGTGATAAGCGTAAGAGAACTTAAAATGTAGCATATCAATAAAGAAAAAATTATGTTCCAATAGCGTAATTCACTTGGATACCCCCATTGTAGCCACATAACAAAATCAAAGATCAAAACCACCTTATGCTAACCCGGACCCAAACCGGCTCGAACCGAACGGTCACCACCAAACAGGGGGAAGTAGTAGTCTCTCTCCAAACCATTACATACCATTCACTTGTGTTTTTTTTTTTTTAAAGATTATCAATTCATCACATAACTTTGAGCATGCAGGTTTTTTTCTCAAATTATCAAATTCCCAATTGTTTTCTTTTTTATGTTTTTTTCCGGGTCCAACGTTCATGAGCATTGCCTCTCACCGGCTGGCTTACGATGATCCTCCGCCGCCATGCCTCTGAAGGAAGCTTCCTGACCCTTCATTGAAAGAAGATGTCCAAATGGATGGTTCTCTGTCCATCTGGTTAACCGGGTAAGCCTGTTGCAACGGCATATAAGGCTCCCTCTCCCATATGTTAAACCGGAGAAACCCGCTCCCCCCTGCCTGATCCGAAGAAGAAGAAGAAGTGGATCCTCTACTGGGCCTCCGTCCTGAGGGGAATACAGGCCCACGAGAGACTACAGGAGAATCAGACTGTGCAGTAGACTGTTGGTAATAGGCTTGAAGAGCTTGCGTTCTGTCTCGTGTCCGTGCGTTGCTTCCCGGAAAAGGCGGCGCCACCGAGCTCCCAGCTCTACCACTTGAACTGCAAAGACCCCACCAATATAAGGGCTGTTAATAATTCCACTTTGAAGTCAAGACTGAGAAGATATGTTACCTGTGAGTTTGACCATGATATGATGGACGCATGAACTGCGGCGGTCTTGGTCCGTTGGCACGGGAAGTCCTTGCAGCAGCTGGTGGAGGAGTGGGCTGAGTTGGACTGCCCACGTTTGGGACAGAAAGGGAGAAGTGCTGTTGCGGTGGAGGTGGAGGGGAGTGATAATCCCAGCTGTGGTAGTGCGGATCCACAGGGAAGCCATAAGGAGCTGGGACTTCACTGGAAACCGATGAGCCGGTGTTCCAAGTGAAACTTGAACTCTCTGAAACGCCGCCTGCAGCACCTACAGTGGATGAGGAAGAGGAATGAACCGGGCCGATGTAGGTTACGTATGGACATGGGTGACCTGCTGAAGGCGCGGCTGGTTCTGTAAAGTAACCTTGCTGGCCGAGAAGATCGTGATCTGTATACCATGGTGTCAAACTCAAATGGATCAATACACCAAAATGCCAGAAACGATAAATAAATCAATATGACAATGTCTTACATGAACTCGGCGAAAATTCTCCATCACTACAAAGTTTTTAAGAGAGATTGATCATCAGCAAACTAGTGTTAAATTACACAATGATATTTTGTAATTAGTGTACTTACTCGAAAGAAGGAAGACGCGCTGAACTTCCAAATGGGCACCAATGAACTCCAAAAGCCTACAAAGATACATTATAAACATATGCATTTTCGACGAGGAACATAACTTACACAATTAAAAATAATAACCCTCAGCATGGAAGGCAGAGGAGTAAGAAGTAAGAGAACTTTGGGAGGGATATGAGTTTACCACTTCAGAGTAGCCTCCGATATCAAAAAACTCCTCTTCATGGACCCAATCCTCGACATTGAATTCAGGGTGTGAACGGCAACCGTTTGCGTAAAGCCACTGGCCTTTCTCTATTTTCCGACAGTTTGGGCACTGCATCACCCCCTTTGCATTGAAAGCTGAGCCAATACAATCTAAGAAAAGACAAAAGAACCAGTTGTGAAGTTAAATGACTTCAGCTGGAAATCTCTCTTGCATCTATTCACACGAAGAGTACCGAATCTATAAGGAAAATAGATAAAACATAAATTTTAAACACACACACACACACACGGATACTCCTATCTAGACATCCAAAATTGTCAAACAGTGAACATAGACCGAAGAAGCAAAGCCTAATATGAACTTTGGAGTTAACCATTCCCTCGTGATGAAACATAAAGAGCAGATAATGAAATTTACAGCTGAAACACAACTGGGACGAAGCTTGTGAGGTAATAGATGACCCAAACAAGGTAGAGAGATCAATAAAACAATTTGATCAAATCATGATTACACAAACCATGATTTAGCATTTGTAATAAAACAGTGACTAAGCACTACTCAATGCTATCTGCATAACCTCACTAAAAAGAAAACAATTTGACCAAATCATTATTACATAAACCATGAACAGAGTGGTTTCAAAGCTCAATACCCACCAAAGCTCATAACAACCAAAAGGGTCACATCGCACAGACAATGGCAGCCACAAACCATAACGTAACAGGACCTATAATTCACCAAACCGAATCAAACCAAAAGGCAGATCTAGATAATTCAAATTCGAAATTATATGTTTTTTTTTCAGACAAAACTCAATCGATTTCAATACAGACACAAAACCGGAACATACCGAGATGAAACTGGTGGCCACATTGAAGATTAGCCCAAGCTCGATCGCCCTCTTTAGCGACCGTATCGAGACAAATCGAACACGCAACCGAGCCAAAGCCATCTCCTTCGTCGCCACGAGGATCTCCTCCATCGTCGGCACCACCTTCGTGGGCGAGATCAGTATCGCCGAAATTGAATTTGTTAAGCTTATTGCCTAAACCCATAACCCAAAATCAAATCTCAAAACCCCCTTTTTTTTTTTTTTCTCTCGAGAGCTCGAATCAATCACCACACAATTCAATTCACGCAACAAAACCTTCTCCCTCTCCCAATTCCTTAAGCTTCAATTCGATTAGTTTTAAACAGAATATGAATCTGTGAACTCTCTATCCGATCGTCACAACCAGAGACCCAGAAGAAGAAAAAATCGTTTTTTGAAGTTTTTTTTTTTGGTTTCTGGGGTTATGTTTTTGTGTGAGGAAAGATTGAACGCTGTCCAAATATTCGAAACTTTGGACGGCTCAGATTTATTCTGACGGATTTGTCTACTTGACATCACCTTCTTACCTATTTCCTTTTTTTTTCTCTCTTTTCTAATACCACCTTGGTAATTTAACTTTCTATTTTTGGTATCAAATTTGATTTTCATCATTTTTGTGTCTTTTAAGTTTAGATATGAATAAAATAATATTATGTGGATTTGTTTCTTATTCTATTTTGTAAATTAAATTTATTTAGACAAATTTAAATTACAATAATGACACAATGAAAACATTGATGCAAAATATTGATGAATTTAGAACGAGAGTTAAGACATTGTTATTTTCCTGAGGTTTTTATGTTTTATTTGTCTTACTTAAATTTGATAACACTGCTTTCCTAAAAATTTAAATTAAATTAAGAGATAGATCTAATTAAGAAAAATTATGTGTTTTTTAAACACTGGATAATTATATTTTCTTAGGAAAACTTGTTTTCAAATAAATGATAGGCATAAAATCTTAAGGAAGTATAGTGTTTCAATATAGTACAACTGAAATAAGCCAATTTTAACTTAATAGATATAAAGAATATGGAATGCTTTAGTTTTACCATATGATTATTATTTTAAAATTACATATTCATGGTTTTGTTATAAAACATAAAATTAAATAAACCAACAACAAACATACAATACTATAGTTATATAAAAAACCAAAACAAAACAATACACTACCTAAAACAGAGTAAAATACTAGTATAAATTACACAATTGCATGCATATGATTACTTGTTTTATAACCTTGAATGTATAACATGCATCAAAACAAAAATCACATCACTTTCTCGACAATGGCTAGGAAATGTTTTTGAAGAGCAAGTTTACTTGAAACAATATATATATATATATACACTAAGTTTAAAACCTTATATATTACATGAAAAAGGTTCATAATAATATTGCTCATAAGCTGTGCAATCATAAATATTTGTATTCATGTTTACTTTCAAAAACTTTATGATACCTCTAAGAATATTTGTGATTGTCCATTGAATAATATCTCTTTGTAAACCTTAACCATGATTACTTTACATATTTCAAAGTTTCAAAACATATGCTTATTCGTAATGTATAGTTTTAGCTTCAGCTACCGTGGCAAAATTCATTTCAGCCAAAAAAAAAATTTCGCTTCTTTTCCTTTGCAAACATTCCCAACAAACTTAACCTATAAATATGCAAATGTGACGGACAAAATATAGATGTTGCATAAACTGGCAAGAAAAAATTAGTTTAGTTAGCTTCAGACTGTTATTAGAAACTATCAAATTTGATTTCAATCATTTTCCATGTATTTAAGTTGAATCTGAATATTATAATCTTATGTTTATTTTTTTTATTTTGTAAATCAAATATTGTTTAATCAAATTTAAATTATAATGATTACAGAATGAAAACATTAATACAAAACATATGAATTTAAAACGGTAATTAAGACCTTGTTATTTTCCTGTGGTTTTACATTTTGTTTTGATTTACTTAAGTTTGATAGCACTATTTTACGTAAAAAGTTAAATTAAATTAAGAGATGGATTTAATTAGTAAAAATCATGGGTTAGTATTACAAAACAAGTAATTAAGAAACTGTTCTGATTCGAGAAAGACAACTTTCCTTTTTTGTGCAACCGGAAACTTTCCCTTTTGTTTCAAGGAAAAACAAGAAAAAGAAAGAACACTACTACTTGCCTCAGGTAACGTCAATACATGTCTCACCATAAACTCTATAAATAGACTGTCTTATCTTCACCAGCAACAAAGTTTCGATCTCTTTCGATCTCTCACTAGGTTTACTGATCAGATCAACTACAGCAAACAAGACTAAGTCGTTCTTTCTCTCATTCTCTTCGAACATGTTGGTTTACCAGGATCTTCTTACCACCCCGATGTTTCTCTAGAATTCGTTGATGTGTATGTGTTACTTGTGTTAGAAGCTAAACTTTTTATGTGTTTTAAACAGGCGATGAGGTTATCGAGAGCCACATGTTATGGGAAGTTGAAGGAAAAGTACTATTTTTGAAATAAAGCTTTATTGTGTATGTGACTATTTGTTCATCAGTGTTGTGAGATTGATTTTATTGGAGGTACTAATGTTTAGGAACCAACCATCATTCGACAAGAAACAGTTTGATGATGTTCATAAAGAGATACATAAATCCCTAAGCTGGACTCAGAAAAGCAAGACATGTTCAAGAAACACATTGAGGGTGCTACAAAGTTTTTGGTGTCAAAGCTCAAAGACTTCCAATTGTAAGCTCTTCTCATCTCTTACCGTTTAGTTAAGTTGCGTTCTCTAACTGGCGACTGAATGTGACAGCTTTGTGGGAGAAGGCATGAACGATGAAGGGTGCTTAGTGTTTGCTTAAATACTTGCATAGTATACATACGTTGACACAGATTGACAGAAACTGATAAGAATGTAATGATTTTTTTCTCACAAACACAATTCAACAATAAAAAAGATGGTACACCATATAAAATTCATTTTCTTGTCTCAAGAAGAAAAGAAGATGAACACAACTAAATGTATTTTCGATAATACATATCCTGATTTGAAAATATGAAAATATCCAAATAGGAATGCAACACTAGTTGAAAGATAGAGAGCAAACAGAAATAGAGATTAGGCGTAGTAGTTCAAACTTGCTTTCTTCTTGGCCTGGACTTGGATGATACCTTCATTGAAGTCCTCATGGTTCACCTGATAACACATACAACAATAACAGAGAACCCCATGTTTATAAACCAGAAAAAACTTGCATCATAAAGAAACGTAAAACCATGTATATTCTTACCTCTGTGGCATCACGACGAAGAGCTAACATGCCAGCCTCTACACATACTGCTTTCAGTTGAGCGCCATTGAAATCATCTGTCGATCTTGCAAGCTCCTCAAAGTTGACGTCTGGGTGTACATTCATCTTCCTCGAGTGGATCTGTATTCATTCAGTTCGGGTTAGTTGAGTAATGAGTGCTAAGGGTCATGTTCAGAAAATTTGAGAGACAAACCTGCAAGATTCTGGCTCTTGCTTCTTCTGTTGGATGTGGGAACTCAATCTTCCTGTCTAATCGACCAGAACGCATGAGCGCTGGGTCCAGAATATCTGCACGGTTAGTGGCTGCTATAACCTGAAAATTTTAAGAGGTTTGATTGTTACTGCTTCTTTATGGGACAATATATAAACAAGTATGACTCGTGCCTAGAATAAAGAAAGACTCTCTCACCTTAATACGCTCATCGCTACTGAATCCATCAAGCTGGTTGAGCAGCTCCAACATAGTCCTCTGCACTTCCCTATCTCCACTTACTTCACTGCACTCTCAGCCAAAGAATATAGTCAGTGAGCTGCTAGAAGAACTGAATCAGAAAAAAAGATTTATATACCTGTCAAAACGCTTGGTACCAATGGCATCGATTTCATCTATGAAGATGATGCAAGGAGCTTTCTCTTTCGCTAGCTGAAACGCATCACGGACAAGTTTTGCTCCGTCTCCGATAAACATCTGCACACATCCAGACACAAACACAATTTTGAAGCTCTGTGGATGAACAGGCAAAAGTGTATTGATTGTCACACTACAATATTTACTCATACATACCTGGACCAATTGAGGACCTGCCAATTTTAGGAATGTGGCATTGGTCTGTGCTGCACAGGCACGTGCCATTAAGGTTTTACCAGTCCCTGGAGGACCATACAAAAGCACTCCCTTCGGTGGACGAACACCCAGCTTCTCGAAACGCTCCTTGTGCGTCATGGGGAGCACGATTGCCTCTACAAGCTCTTGGATCTATTTCCCAAAATTAACTCACGAAGATTCAATACGCTACACACAGAAGCAATTCAAGCAAAGCGAATAAACAAACCTGCTTCTCTAGTCCTCCAATGTCATTGTAATCTTCGGTAGGTTTCTCATCGACCTCCATGGCTTTAACCCTGGAGTCATACTCTGATGGCAAGGTGTCCAGTATCAAGTAACTGTCTTTATTCACTCCAACCAAATCACCAGGCTTTAGGCTATCTGGGTCCACCAGGCCGACAACCGGTAGAAAGATTGTCTGCAATGCAAAAGTATTTCCTCAGAGAATGTATAAAGAACGCACATGAGAGAACGGGTATTAAAGTCTCACCTGTCGTGTAGAGGTTTTCAACACAACACACTTCCCCTTCCGTTGCGAGTCAAGGTCAATATTAGCACCGTCTTCCTCAGCATCGTCTTCAGGATTCATCTCCAAGATCTTAATAACATAACAGTTGTACTTAAACTCCAAGATCCTAAAAGCAAACCAAGGAAATGACGACAGAAGCTTGTTGAGAGTAGTACCTCTACAATGTTGCCAACCAAGTAAGGAAGCTGCTTGTTGAGTTTAATCTTCTCCTGATTCTCCTTTATCTTCTCCTTGTAAGAATCACATTCAAGATTTGTTCTTTGTGCGTCTTCCTACATACACAGATCAGCAAATTCAACATCATCAATTCAACGAAATCAATTACTAATGAGCTAAAAATCAAAACTTTCGAGCTAATAGTAATAAACCCCCAAGCAATTCAAACGAACGGATTACAAATCACTCAAAACCCTAAACCGGATAGTAAGTAGCAAAACCTAATTCGAATTCTTCTAAGCAACGGTTGAATTGAATCCAACATTATGAACTAAGGACCAATCTAGTTATTCAGAAGCGAAAGCTAGATCGAGAGAGTAATGGGATCGAACCTTGAGAATTCGAATCTCGTTGTCGAGGAGACGAGTAGCTCTAACGATGTCTTCGGTGGACATGGACGCGAGCTGCTCCTCTTCGAAGCTTGACGTGTCTTCTACCATCGGAGTTGCCATCTCAATAGCCTCTAATCGGAGAGAGAGAGACAGAGATCGCCGGAGGAGAGTTTGGGGAGGAGGTTCTGAAGAGCGATTATTGAGAAGAGAAGACGAGAGAAAATAATTAAATATATTTTTTTCTTTGAGGAAAACTTGTTTTTGAAGAAATGATATGAGTAACCTTCTGAAGGAACCAGAGTGTTTCAATCTAGTACAACTGAAATAAACCAATTTTAACTGAATCGTCTGGTTTAGTTATACCGCCCAATAATGTATCTATATTATTTTAATAATCTATCTATATTATTAAAATAGAAATACCAATAAATCAATTTTAACTGAATCGTCTGGTTTAGTTATACCGCCAAGTTATTTACGCTTCTATGCCACTCAATAATTATAGAACCTATCTATTTTAATGCTTGTTTTTTCCAGTTCAATTAATGTGTTGTCCTAAAATAAATTTTAACTAAAACACTCCGATTCACTTCTCAACTAAATGAATATCAAAATTATTCATTGACGTCGTAGGAATAAATCAAAAATTTTTTTAACGCTGATTTATTATGACATTACAATTATGAGAAAGATTACATAGACGATTTGACAACCGACAATACTACATATCTTATGAGGATTACATTTTTGTGTTATGACCCAAATCAAAAATATTATGACCCAAATCCTATGTTATATGTGGAGACTACATTTTTCTTTCGATTGACACATATATTAAACATCTTATATATTAAAACAGAAGTCACAACTTTGCTTTATGTGTGATTTTTTTTTAAAAATGGACCTAATGGACATATTTATATAAAGTCATGTTACATTTAATTTCTAATCTTATCATTTTTATTGGGCCTACCATAATTTTTTATTGGGCTATCAATAATTGAATTTAAACAATAGATGATCTATTGGATTTATAGATAATATAAATTAAATAGATATAATTGAATGTTGTAATACTACACCTCTATATGTTAATTATTTATATATTTATCGATGTTAACTTTTAAAATTATAAATATTTTTTTAAATAACAAAAATCATATTATTTAACAATGATTAATCTTTACTATCTAAAACCAATGAAAACAAATTTTAAACTATATAGTTTATTTTAAACATTAAACAAAAACTAAAATTTTAATTATTTACTCGATAATATAAATCTATGAAGGGAAAAATTTAATTTTTTAAAAACTTTCTAAATTTGTGAAATGTTACAATATCTTTGAATATGACAATAAAACAATATTTTATTAATCTGTATATATATAGTTACGATTTTAATAATGAAATTATAATCTAAAAATATATATATAAAAGAAGATACAAATACATGTGAAAGTTTGAAACAATCAATAGAAAAAATATACCGTAAACTTATTTTGTTTTGAAAATTGATAGACACATATATATTATAATATATATCAATTTAGAATTGAAAAAAAAATATTTATATAAAAATAAATGAAAACAAAAACCTGCGCAATCTAGTCTATATTATTAAAAGTCTAATTTTCATTCGCCTCAAATTCTATGCCTCAGTATGTCCAATGATATCGTATGGATATACATTTTTCCTTAATGTTATATGTGTAGTCTATAAAGTTTTTCCATATAAGCCATGAAGAAGATGTACCTGCATAAAAATCAGCGGAGTTCATTAGCATTAAAAAAAATATTACCAATATAAATACATATATATATATATATATATATATTTATTTATGTATAAAAATAAAATTCAAACCAACAGCACAAATCGACTATGTTTAGCTTTCTCAACAAACCAAATCAAATAGATTTTTCCAAAGCTTTCTCAATTAACCAAATTAATTAATTTAGAATCAAAATAGAATATCTTTATTAGTTTATCCATATCTATAATCAATGTCGAATATTAATTACCTATAATTATTGACATGATTTTCACTAACTATCTATATTTAAGTAAATAATACATTATCTAAATTTTGCTTCAAATAAAATCTTCAATACTGATGACCTTGCGAAATACTCAACAATAAATGGAAGATGTTCTGAATAATTACCAAGAAGGCAATTGCCTATATTCTCGCTAACAATGTTATTTCCGGAAACAATTGTTTTGCCTTATAAAATATCACGTCATTTTGCTTTTAAAACTTTCTTAAAATTTTTGTATCTACGTTACGGTTCTCACATTCACATTATATATAGTTTACCTAGCATACATATTCAATAGCACTTCAATAACTTTTCTCACACAAGAGATGGTTTAACACACACAAAAATCATGACTTAGTGAATGTAATATCACAAAATGTTACAAATACGTCATCTAGTACAAATAAAAATTTTAAAACAGGAAATTCACACGCGCGGTCGCGCGGATCAAAGTCTAGTTATTATTTTAAAAGGCATGTACGATAATAAGACCCTGTACCCTTTCTCTTCACCACCGTGTATCATTGTACTTCTCAGAGCAGAAAGCAGCTGTTGGTACAGCAACTTGAGCCGGCCTTCGGAACAAACAAAGGAAGCTGGTTCAGCTTCTTAGATAACCAGCTTCTTAGAGAGAGTTATTATAGTTTTTAATAACCAAACATACATAATTAAATATCAGTTGCCAAACTCTCAGTTTACTAATGGCAGGGTATCCAACAAAAGAACAATCACATCATGAATCCCAAACGAAATTTATCAACTAGAAACAACCGTACTTAAAAACTATAATAACTTGCAGGAAACTGAAGTTCCAAATATTCAAACCAGACTTATTAGCTTCACTTCAGCTTCTTTTTTTTTTTAATGTAAGAATTTATTCAAACAAAAAAAAATGTATGTACAGTGACTGCTTCTTTGTTTAGAGTGTTCTGTGTTTTCAGAGTTTTTAAGAAAAAACTGAACAACAACGGAGAAAAAACACAGCTCAATCTCTCTCAAAATTCTTCTCAAGCCGAACCACACCACCATGGCATTTCCATATCTTCTTCTACTTTCTCCCCCGAGAGCTTAGCTTCAGGTTCAGCTTCGTCTTCAGCTTCGGCTTCATCTTCATCATCATCTTCATCCTCATTGACAAATCTAGTTTGGAATCAGAAGTAAGTTGGTTTTATTGATCAATAAGCTTGGTTTATATACCAAGATAAGGAAAGCCCCAATAGAAAATTATAAAGTTCCATATAGAATAGGTAAAATATAGATAAACCTTATCTAAAACTAATTCGTATAATTCCTAAGTTATCTAGGAATCATACTCCAATACTCATCATTCATCTTCATCTTCATCTTCATCTTCATCTTCATCTTCATCTTCATCTTCATCCTTTTCTTTACTGATGATCCTGGATATCTGAAAAAATGAGGAATCAAGGGATGCATAAAAAATTCTCAAAATGTATGTTGGGCACAAACCAATGCTAAAGTGACCAAAATTAAAGAATCTGAAGAAACCTCCTCGTATCCTTTAGAAACACGGGTGTTCCTCAGACGGGCTTCTGTGTGATTTTCGATAGCCTTCTCCGCAGCTTTTGTGATTCGAATATTCTCAACAATTTCTGAGAGGTAAATAATGATCAACCCAATGAGTTAAGGAAGCAAAATAGAAAAAGTTAGATCAATTTTGAAATACACATTACGCCAGATCATGTAGCCAGTAAATCCAAAAAGCATTGCTAGGCCAGCTGCGTGGGAGCCACTTCGTACAACTGGTTTCTGCAATGTTCGGAACAGACATATTGATCAGAAACATAATAAAAACAAAAGAGAGTTCATGTCGGAATAATCAATTACCTCAAGAATAGGATTAGAAACATAATAAAAACACAAGAGAGTTCATGTCGGAATAATTACCTCAGGAGTAAGATTCGTCGCCATTCCTTTAGCTCCTGGAAAAAAAGGGACGATTCAGCTTCTTTTGATTTGTTCCAAATTCATTATACAAAAAAAAACTCACTCCATTAGATACATCTGAGGAAAGAAAGAGATAACTACCATTGCTAAAACTATGCCGCCCAAATGGTTTTCCACGGCGATAAGAGTACTGCAAACCAAAAATTTATAGGTTTTTTTCATTGATCGAACAGCAGAATTTAAACGTAACAAAACAATAAAAGTTACAAATTGCCTTACGTGCGCAACGAAGGATTTCGCTAACTTCATGACCAGAAGTTTAGGGTTTCGGTTCTTCTCACTCGACCTCCTCTTTTCCGAATATGACCATGTTTTCTTGGGCCTTACTCTTATGTTCCCCCCCCCCTTTTTTTTTTCTCTAATTCATCACTCTTTTTTTCAGTTTACACGTTCAGTCATTAGGGCTTTGACTGAAAGTCAATTTTAGAATAAATATTTGAGTAGAAAAATTAGTTAATCTTTATTACTATAAAAATATTTATCAATCAATAGAAAATATTTTCTTCTTCTCTCTCTTTAATTACTGTTGAAATGAAAAAAAAAATGTTCGTCTAGCATACATATGGATAAACTTATGTACTCCACATTTCTTTGTCTCCCATTTTTACATTTTCACTCTTTTCATTTTTCACTTTCTTCTCATTTCCTTTGTAATTTACCAATCACAAACCTAAGATTAAGAAAAAACTAGAGTTTGACCCGCACTCTCGTGTGGATATTTTTTATTTTCTAACTAAGAGATTATGAAGAAAACAATCATAGTTAGATTGATTTTTTGCTAATGAGTTAAATTGGTATTAATTTCGTATCAAATACTCTATCCTAAACATATTTTTCTGGAAAAATTTAACCCATACTTGTTTTATTGTGTTTTATATGTTTTGAAACATAACCAAAAACTTCGTGCCAAAGCTTATAGTTTCCAATGATAATTATTATGGCTTTCATGAGTAAATCAGAAAAAGTAATAAAGTTAACTTATTTTTTAGCATTAATGTTTCAGCATTTTTTCAACACCCCCAATCCGTCCAAAGAAGAAAACAATAAATCTATATACTATTAAAAGAGAATAATTCACTCACCAAAGGTTGTTGGACTTATTCATCAACCAATTATTTTTTTGGTTCTACCTAATATTTCCTAATATTTCTATAACTATACTAACAATAGTTAATACTCTCTGACTATACATACATTACTTTTGTTATCAATACAATGTTTTTTCTTACGCTAAATTTTTATACATACACACCTCCAATATACTAAATAAGGCTAATATATGCGGCCGTATCCTAGTAAATAATAACAATTTAGGTAGTTTATATAAAAAAATAAAAATCGTGGTGGTTGACGGGTCAAAGATTTTAAACTAATTTTTTTTTTGAATCTAATGTATTAATTGTTATGTTTCAAAAACATATTGTTAAGTAATAAAAAATGCTATATTCTCCAAAATTACATTAAAAATACCAACAAATTTTCGTGGTTGATTGAAAATATCTAAAACTAACAAATTGTTGATACAATTACATTAATTATTAAGATTTGTTCTATAGATTGTGTTGTTTCGTTTGTTTGATATAGAAATATTAGTATGGCATTTAAATTCAGAAAATATATGATATTTAAATGAATACCTAATAAAATGGAAAGTATATTTATTTGAAGATTAATTATTAATGAAATGGTTTTACTAAGACTTCTCTATAGTAGATAAAAAAATAGGACTCTATATATTTTAATAGAGTAGATAAAAATAAGTTTTTTTTACATTACTCCCAATAAAAAAGGTATACATTTACAACACTAATTGGCTTTTTATTGTTCTTAACATACACTAACTCTCAATTCTAGACTCTCCATCTCTCTCATCTCCTTCTTTTTTTAACATCAGTTGGCTTGAACACTGAGTATCCAGAGCCGTGCTTATGGCCTTTTGAAAAAAGCATTTGCCTAAGGCCCCAAGTTTTGTAAAAATTTTAGGGCCCCTAATTACAAAAAATTATTTTTACATGGAAGTTAACATATTCTCTTGGTAAGATTTTTTGCTTATTTGATTCTGAATTCGAATTCCTTTTAAAATAACTAGGTTTATGATCAATTTTGCTATATTTATAAATAAAACTATAAAGATTCTACTTCTAAAAAACTGCAAATATTTGATCCATATTTTTTTTATATGCTATGAGTTAGATTTATTTTATATATGTATGAGTATTTGGTTAAAAAATCATAAAAGTTTGAATATATAGTTTACTATATTTAATTTAAACGATAAGATTTGCCTTTTTAATAGCCACCAACATTTCAATCCAAAATCCGCATCTTTTTTTATAGTACAAATTCATACTTTTTGATCATGATTTTGTTTATAAAAGTTTGGTGAAATTTTTTTTACGTAATAATTCAAAACTTTGTAGTGTCATATTATATGTATATTCTAATTCAAAACTTTGAAGTTGAATAAATTTATTCGTTATAAAATATCATGTAAAATGCTTTTTTTTTTTAATTCGCCTTAGGCCTCCAAAAACCTTCACACGCCACTGAGTATCACAGTAGCTTTGAGTTGAATCATTCCATAGCCCTCCATTAAAAATCTTACTATAGTCTTAGGTTTATTATTGACTTAGTATATTGTGTTCTTACACATTGCTAAATTATTGTTTGCTTCAATGTATGATTTCCACAATGTTTGCAAGATGAATATGAGTGCTAGTGAGAAATCTGTACTGTACATGTATATTTAAAAACTACATGTGGACATGAAGAAGATCTTCGCAAGTTTAGATGTTTTGGCTTATTGGAAAGACAGTTCTCATCGCTTTGGAGAGTTGTCTACAATGGCGTCATGTTCTCTAAGAATTCCTACAACGTTTGCATTTCCGTTTTTTTAGCATAGGTTCACGGGGTTTATAACAAGTACGAAAATTTCTTCTCCCACAAAATGTTTAAGCCTTGATATGAAAGAAGAACTAAGACTTTTGTAATTTATTTTTAACTTTATTTTAGTTCAGACAAAAAAAAATTATACGTGATTGTGTTGGATACTTTGTTTGGTGTTTATTGGAACTCACTTGTGCATTATGTTTGTTGCACCTTCAAATTTGTGTAATCTTAAAATTTATCTATTTTTTTTGTGTTTCAGCCTATTTTCTTAAAAAAAATAGTTTCCCTCTTAAGATGAACATTCAGGAGTGAGTTGATGCATTAATTAACTTAGGATATTACTGGTTTTCCCGCTATCACCCGCAAACGCAGATTTTGCTGTTGGTAGCGGTTGTTGGCGTTTTGCAATAATCACTTAAGCCATTCTAAATCGCTTCAAACCGCTCTAAACTTCATAAATTCAAAAGCTGGTTTCAGCTAGCGTTTGCGGTTGCGGACTGATGCGGGAGGATAATTTTTTTTATTTAAAAAAAACAATATAAATACAAAAATAAAAATATTTAATAAAAAATTTAAATTGGAATTATAAAAATACTAAAATATATCTATTATATTTTATAAAATTTTAAAATAAAAATATTTTCTATAATTTTAAAAAATTTAAAACTATAACTTTCTAAATATAATTTTTATATTTATTATAATAATATGATTTTGATATTTTATAATTATATAAATGTAAATATTGTTAATTTATTATTTAACTGATGTTGCATTTGATAGTTAACTAGTCATAAGTATCTCGCAAACGCACCAATTTCTAACCGCAGAACTAGTAGTACAAATCTCTTAAAATCGCTAGAAACGACAATCTCTTCAGCAGAAAGGATACCTATTGCTCTTAGACTTGGGCCTATGGCCCCACAAACGAGTACCCCTGATCAAAATACGCTGGCTGTGGTTTCAAAACGTAAACCAGGGCGCCCCCCAGGAAAAAGAACAACTCCAAATAGCCCTAAATTACTAAGAGGAGCTAGCTCTCGAAAACGAAAAATCCCAGCGCCTAATCCTCCACAAGCTCGGAAAGTGAAGAAACCAGATATTCCGACTGCTCGAAATGCAAAGTCTAGAGCTGGAACCTCCCAATGGGTTGAGCTGCCCGCGGTTGGTGTTCTGCCCCTTGTAGTGGATCTGCCATATCAATATCCAATCGCTGCAAGTGGGCTTGTTGTTCTTCTTCTCTTCTAGCTCGAACACACTCCCTCTCTAAAGCTCTGATGTCTGCTACTATTGGAACTAGGTTTGTTGGACCCCTGCTCCTCAAGTTCATACACCTGAAAGTTAAAGGTAGGTGAAGAAGAAGAATCAGTAACAAAAGAAAATAAAAATGACTTAGTCTCAAGTAAGTGACTAAATCTCAATGTTCAAATCTACTCAGGATGTAATACTCCGTCTAAAAAAAAAAAAAAAAAAAGAAAAGAAGAGAAGGCTCGGAATAGTATCGGCGGGAAGTGGAGTCATCGAAATTTGACTACAGTTTAATGATATGGTGCAATGTCATTAAATGTAAATCAATAGCTTAATTGGATAATTAAGCCACTTTTCAAAGAGTAGTGACCAATGAATGTGGAGTTTTGGTCACCAAATTTGGGTTAGTTAATCATGTTTAAAAGGAAAGAAGACACAAAGAAATATTTTATATTTCTTATGGCTTGGTTGCATTCAACGTGTTTGATGGGAAGAAAAGGAGAATGAATCGTATAGTCTTGCTTTGTCATCACCAGGTGTCTAAACAAGAAAGGAAGAAAATAAATAATATGCTTACTCATGCTTATGAGTATCACGTGGCCAACTTGGAAGCAAATGACTTACCTGAGTCATTGTCTTGGAAACGTGGCCAAAGATGGGAGGGAGAGTGTGTGATACTTGTCACCACCTCATAGATCTTGTTTAACTATAAAAGGAAGGTCAACCTCTTCCATTTCCACACTTACGTGACCAAGAGAGAAGAGAGGAGAGCAAGAAGAGAAAAGAAATAAAGAGAAGAAAGAAAAGAAGAAAAGAAATAGAAAAAGAAAATAAATAATTTAAGGAGCTGTTTAGAGAGTTGCTTGGAGAAGCAAGACGTGTTACAAGATTGCGGGATTAACGGTACATAATCAAGACGAAGATTGGAGGGGATGAAAAGGGTTTGGTCAGCTTCCGGAATCAGAAAGTCAAGCCACATCGCTTAATCACTGTGAGTCACGGTTAATTATTTGTTAACGTGTTTTTAATGCAGGATCCTGACATCGGAGACGGTTTCCGAGCTAGGATTGTCGGACCGGTCTAGGTGTCAGTTTGTGGATCCGAGGCTTGAGACGATGTCTGGGCTAAGTGGATAGCAAGACTAGTCTAAGCACCCGGATTATTGTAATTGTGTGATTATTATATGTTGTTATACTGTGTACCTCGTGTTGGTACTGTTGTATGAGAACCTCGTGGTGGTTCTAGTAGTAGTTTGCAGGTCATTGCTTCCTCAAATGGTACCACTAAGCCGGTCGTGGTCCGGAAAGTGGTGGGCTCGGTTTAACTTGGCTTGATCACCAAGGCCGAGTGTCACATGTGGATGTGACAGCCCCCGGCGAGTCCGATAGAGGACCGGGGCACGGAGTATATATATGTGGTTGATTGATGTGATGACACTCATAAAGAGTGTTTGGATTTATTATGGTTTAATTGTTTACTGCTTAATCATTTAAAATTTAATATTTGAATATTGATTGTTGAACTACCCGTCTTGCTTGTGTTTGGGGTTGGTTTAGAATGACGGGTAGTTGTATATGCTAGATAGGGAACTCTGGCTCACTGAGTGAAACTAGTTCACTCACTCCTCACATCCTTTTGCAGGTGACCAGTAGAGAGGACCGTAGCACTCGCGGAACTGTAGGAGCTGGTGTAGATTGATCATCTTTTGCTAAAGACTCGTTTTCAAGATATATGAATGTATGTTTTACTTTCGACTGCGTCCATGGACCCTATGTATAATATTTTGGTCTTGTGAACTTCATGTAATATATATATGAAATAAAGTATGTTTTATATTCGTGATGTGTTGAATCTGATATTAGGTTAGTCCAACCTAACACAACTCTATTACTCGGTACGGGTTGCAAAGCCTCAGGCCGAAGATTAGAGGAAACGAGTTTTGAATGGATATTCTGGGTTACATAATTATGTTTTGTGACTTGGAAAGTCTATTCTAAACCCGTTGTGACACTTCTGGACTTGGCAGAGGAAGGTCGTTCGGGCATGTTCTTGTTTGATTGTTGCCCGGTTGACTGACCGATGTCTAAAACAGTTCGGGGGTGTTACACAGGATTTGGCAACAGCGCCAATTTGATGTTAAGAGTTTTCAAGGCTCCTAAGACAAATGTTGTAGTATAAAAGATTGTCGAACCAGTTCTGAGGGATATCAAAGCACTGAGAATGCAAGTACTCGCTTAATCTAAGTGCAACCAATGATTTAGATGGGTCTTAAACTACTAATAATACTAGAAAGCAATAACAAAATGATACTTTCTTGACTAAGGGAAAAGAGAACTCATGGGCATAGGGATTAGACCTTGGGTGATCAAGTTTCGAACTAAGGATGACAAATGATCAATCAAACTATCGACCTTAAGCCTAGACACAATTCTAAGCAAGCTCTATGTCTAGATAAATGCTCATTTGCTAACATATCTCAAACATCAAATGTCTTTGGTTGAATAATATGAAAGCAATCATTACTAACAAGTCTATTAGCTATCTTAGCACCTTTAACAACAAATGTCTTTGGCAAAGTATACTAAAAGCCTAGGAGAGTTGTCTCAGGCATTTCATCAAACACCTTTCGGGTGGGAAATGCCTATTGATCAACTTTTAAGTGGCCAACTCAGAAGATGCATTAGGAATACTCTACTAGCAAGGAACAAGAATGATCTACACTAAAACATCCTAGAACTAACCTAATCACCCTTAATCTCCCTAACCCATGAATTCAAAAGGTGATTACTCACTAATCTCCATGATTCCTCTTAAACCCATATTGGATTTCAGATTAATCATGTAGAGAAATAGATAAGAAATCAACAAGAATACAAGAACATAACAATCAAAATCCAAGAGATGAACTTCTCAAGAGAGTTTTTGTGTATTTCTCAATAGATCAAAAGATAATCTGCCCTGGTGGCTCCCAAAGATGTTTAAAACATAGGTTTTAGAAATGTAAAACGTCCAAAATAAATTGCAAAAAGGTCCTTGAGAAGTCATGATTTTCGGCAGCAAAATAACGCGGAGCGACTTGCAGGTGTCGCTCCGGAAGGTCGCTCCAGGGCCGATTTTTGGTGTCTCCGGGCGAGAGGTCCCGAGCGACTTTGGTGTGTCGCTCCAACGGGTCGCTCTGGATCGGGAGCGACCTTGATAGGTCGCTCTGAGAGGTCGCTCCAAGGTCATCTAAGACTGTTCGGAGTGACGAGAACGCGAGCGACTTCATGGCGTCGCTTTAGGAGGTCGCTCCGAGAGGGGTGTGAGATGCGAGCGACCTCAGCGCGTCTCTCTGGGCAAGTGGCTTCACGGGGTGAGTATGGCGAGCGACTTCACGGGGTCGCTCCAGCTAGGTCGCTCTGAGAGGTGGTTTGGAGCGACCTCATGATGTCGCTGCGGAACCTCGCTCCCCTGCTCTGCTCGTCCAATGATCATATATTTCACCTCCTTTGAGCTCCAAATGCATCCAAATAGCCCCAAGAACTCCATGTGGCACTCCAACACCTGATAGAGACTCATGTATGCAAAATGTAACCTAAACATGACTAAATCCTAGTCTATATGATCAAAATGCACATGGATGAATGGATAAGATAATGGAAATATGCAAGATATCATCCTCCATTATCTCAAGACTTCGGACGCGGAAAAGAGATGTTCTATGGCAGTAAAAACCGACATGAGCAATGCCTATGATAGGTTAGAATGGGAGTTTATCCAGTGTGCGCTGCACCGGTTGGGTTTTCACCCGAAATGGATTGCTCTATTGATGCAATGTATATCCACTGTTACGTACTCTTTCCTCATCAACTGCTCGCCTAGAGGAAAAGTCACACCGAGTAGGGGAATCTGTCAAGGAGACCCACTCTCACCATACATTTTTATACTGTGTAGTGAGGTTCTCTCAGGTCTATGTAACAGAGCGCAAGCGGAGGGTTCTCTCAAGGGAATTTGTGTAGCTCGGGGGAGTCCTCGACTAAACCACCTTCTCTTTGCCGATGATACTATGTTCTTCACACGAGCAAGTAAGAAAAGCAGTGAAGCTCTTCAGAAAATCTTAACTCAATATGAGGAAGCCTCTGGTCAGTCAATCAACACAGAAAAGTCCACCATTACCTTCTCGAAAAGAACTCCGCTATCGCTGAAAACTACAGTCAGGGACACTCTCTCGATCCAAAAAGAAGGAGGCACGGGCAAGTACTTGGGACTCCCCGAACTCTTTGGCAGGAAAAAGTGAGACTTGTTCTCTTCCATTGTCGATAGGATAAAACAGAAAGCGGCCGGATGGTCCAACAGATTCCTCTCCACAGCGGGAAAGATGACGATGCTCAGAAGTGTGCTTTCCCCAATCCCGTCATTTGCCATGACTTGCTTTAAACTCCCAGTTTCCCTTTGCAAGAGCATCCAATCTGCATTGACTCGATTTTGGTGGGATAATAGTAGCGGCAGTAATAAAATAGCTTGGATAGCCTGGTCGAGACTGATTCTCCCCAAAGAGGAAGGTGGTTTAGATTTCAGAGACATCCAGAGCATCAATGATGCTTACTTAGCTAAACTCAGATGGAGACTCATTCGAAATCCCGACTGCTTGCTTGGAAGGATCCTGTTTGGGAAATATTGTCCCTCGGGAGATTTTCTCTCGGTCTCTATTGGTAGCTCGTGCTCTCATGGATGGCGTGGTATTATGAGTGGAAGAGATATTATAGTTGAGAACTCTGGATGGGCAATTGGGGACGGAGAAAGCCTCAACGTTTGGGACTCTGCTTGGCTGAGCCTCTCCCAAAAAGAAAGTCCTATGGGTCCTGCTCCCGAGGCTCTCGTTGAGCTTAAGGTATCTGATCTCTTTCTAGCAGAGAAAAATGAGTGGGACCTTGCGAAGATCCGCCAATTTCTCCCCTTTGAGGAAAACAAAATCAGACTTCTGAAACCAAGCTTGAGTGGAGCTCCGGATAAACTTATGTGGCTGAAGTCTGCAACAGGAGAATTTACGACAAAGACAGGTTACTCTGCTGCTCTACCACTACACTTGGATCAAGCACTTCTGCCCCAAGGAAATCCAGGCTTTAATTGGAAGAAAAACGTCTGGAAACTTCACACTGCACCGAAAGTAAAACTCTTAGTGTGGAAAACCCTTCATGGAGCCCCGCCGGTTAGTGAGCAACTGGTAGCAAGACAGATTAAAGTCGACGGAAAGTGTAAATTATGTGGTCTCCCCGAATCTATTGATCATCTGTTCTTGCACTGCAACTTTGCTAAACATGTCTGGAAATCAGCACCAGTGTGGCCGAGCATTGACTACAGCGGAACAATAGAATTGCGGAGTGAATGGAACAGCCTATGCTCTCGACAAAACCTTCCTCCTACGGGCCTCTCAATGGGAGCACTAGCACCCTGGATTCTCTGGCAAATTTGGAAAGCAAGAAATAGCTTGGTCTTCAAGGATAAAGGTTTCATGGTGACTGAGGTCATGTCAATGGCTATAGCAGCAGCCAGGGAGTGGAACTCCAGTTAAGGGCTAGCCCCTATACCGCGACGTAGTCAACCTGTTAGAGTAATTCTGCAGGATAATTGTGTAATGGTACGATCGGATGCGGCTTGGAACGAAACTAACAAAATTGCAGGGCTTGGCTGGACTATTAAGACACAAAACAGAGTATCTTCTTTCTCCTCGCCGATGCGTTTTGTAGGCTCTCCGCTTATAGCTGAAGGAATGGCGTTACGAGAAGCAGTGGAGAAATGCAGAGACCTTGGTCTCACAAAGATTCGCTGCGAGTCTGATTGGGCACAACTCATCAAGGCTTTAACCTTCGACCACCCGCTGGCCGAACTCTACGGCATTGTAGCTGATATTGAAGCCATTACTTTATCTTTTGATTTTGTTTCCTTTACCTGGATCTCTCGTTAGAGAAACAGAGATGCAGACTCTTTGGCTAAGCAGGTGTTGTCTGCTGAGCTAGCCTTAATGGCCTCACCAAACAATGTTTAGAGCATTGAATGAATGAAAGTATGTGTTTCAAAAAAAAAAAACTAAGACTTTTGTAATTTATTTTTAACTTTATTTTAGTTTAGACAAAAAAAAATATACGTGATTGTGTTGGATACTTTGTTTGGTGTTTATTGGAACTCACTTGTGCATTATGTTTGTTGCACCTTCAAATTTGTGTAATCTTAAAATTTATCTATTTTTTTTTTGTGTTTCAGCCTATTTTCTTAAAAAAATAGTTTCCCTCTTAAGATGAACATTCAGGAGTGAGTTGATGCATTAATTAACTTAGGGTATGACTGGTTTTCCCGCTATCACCCGCAAACACAGATTTTGCTGTTGGTAGCGGTTGTTGGCGTTTTGCAATAATCAGTTAAGCCATTCTAAATCGCTTCAAACCGCTCTAAACTTCATAAATTCAAAAGCTGGGCGTTTGCGGTTGCGGACTGATGCGGGAGGATAATTTTTTTTATTAAAAAAAAATAAAAATATTTAATAAAAAATTTAAATTGGAATTATAAAAATACTAAAATATATCTATTATATTTTATAAAATTTTAAAATAAAAATATTTTCTATAATTCTAAAAAATTTAAAACTATAACTTTCTAAATATAATTTTTATATTTATTATAATATTATGATTTTGATATTTTATAATTATATAAATGTAAATATTGTTAATTTATTATTTAACCGATGTTGCATTTGATAGTTAACCAGTCATAAGTATCCCGCAAACGCACCAATTTCTAACCGCAGAACCAGTCGTACAAATCTCTTAAAACCGCTAGAAACGACAACCACCCGCATCCGCAAACTCCCGCAACTGCAACCGCAACCGCTGCGTTTGAACCAGTCAAGCCCTTAGTCTAAAATCCTCCATCTAGGAGGCAACTATCTCTCAAACCCTTCATGAGAACATATTGGCAGCTTACAGAACAATAGATGAAACATATATATGAATCAAAACCAAACAGTTAAAAACCCATGAGAAGGCATAAGTAGATAAAAAGGTTTCTCGGGCGTTTCTCCGGTATAAGGTTCTCCGCTGTTAGTTTCTTAATTGGTTCATTCGGTTGTACTTAGTTACTGTTGTTTTGACGGGAGCCAGAGCGTAACCTTCTCCCTCATTTTGAGAAGCTTCGTCCCGTTAGATGTTTACTATCTTGAACAGCTTGATGGTAATCATGCACTTACTATTTGTTTTTGGATTTGCTCCACTCTTTGATGGCATTGGAAAAAGCCTTATAGCTTCATAATACTAATCCATGTTGTTGCATTGATTTTCTCCTTGATCATCAGTAGCAATGCTGAGCTCAGAACTGTCAATCTTGGAATGTCAGTTAAATATAGAACCAAAAAAAAAACCACCTTATATGAAAGACACCATCACATATCAAGGTTTAGAAAGGTTTTAATTATTTATTACAGAGTCATAGTATTTGATAACAAAGTTTTTAACTTATTAGACATCTCGTTAATTTGACTCCATACTTTTTTTGCAAGCGCTCCAAGTTTGCTTCAGACTCCTCTAGCTCCAGCTTCCTTCTCTCCCAGTCCTGGAAGCACAACAACAAGATGGTCAAAACGATTGAAATGATGTGTTGAAGAGAGATAGGAAAGTGATTTTGTTTTACCTCTTCAACTTGCTGAGCATATTCTGATGAATTACTGCTGCCCATGATTAGGTAACCCAAACCAGTTCCAAGACCCAGTCCAACAGAGGTGTTAAACATACCCTTAATCACATTGATTCCCGACTTCAGCACAACGTCAACATCTGAACAAGGACCATTCAGCTTCTTTTTCTTTGTTTAAATCCATAAAAAAAAAAAATGAGATATACTATTGTAGAAACTATGCGGCGAAGAGAAATCACGACGACCAAGTGATTTTCCTCGGCGATAATACTGCGTAAGGACGGGTCTCACAAACAGCATGACAGCAAAATTTAGGGTTTCTTCTTCAACAGTTCTTCTTTCTTTGTGTCTCCTCTTTTCTTAACCCCACATGTGGAATCCGGGCTTAACATCTGTACTATAGGCCTGTTTTGGTGGGCCCACCTAGGCTGTTCTTGGATAATGGTACACATACTCATGTTCCATCATGTTTTCGGTTTTTCGCGTTCAATAATAGGATAAACTAATCATCGACATTTCGGATATTGATTCGGCTCGGTTTATTTTGGTTTTCGATCTAGAAATATAGGTTTAATTTAGATGTTTAAGAAATTTGATTCGGTTTCGGTTCGTTTATTTCAATTTTTTATTTAATTTATGTGACACAGTTGGAAACTGTAAATATTCAAAATGATTTTGAGTATATAATCCGGTTCCAGTTTTTCAATTAATTCATGTTAAAATGTTACATAATTCAAGTACCATGAAAATGAGTTTAACATACATTAATACTAATGTATAATGTGGTTATAAATTTTAAAATAAATTTAAAGATTATATGCTTCAATATATAAAGCATTTACCAAAAAACTTAATATTTTCATAGGGGTTAACACATAGATTTTGAGAAAAAGTCAAAATATGATAATACAGTTTTAATACATAGTTGAATCCTGCAATAACATACGATGAAAGTCAAAGAGGTTTGGAACCTTTGTTGTCTCCGTTTCTCAAGAGAATAACAATTTTATAGTGGTTCGTCCACTAATTTAGAAAGTATATGCAGTTTTACTAAATTAATTGATAAAAAATTAGAACGATGTCCATATACCACGAAAAGGAGTTTAACATACATTAATACAAATTTTTAATTTGGTTATAAATTTTAAAACAAATCTAAAGATTATAAGCTTCAATATATAGAGCGTTTACCGAAAAACTCAATATTTTCATAGGGGTTAACATATAGATTTTGAGAAAAATTCCAAAAATATGACAATACTGTTTTAATGCATAGTTGAATCCTGCAATAACATATGATGAAGTTCAAAGAGATTTGGAACCTTTGTTGTATCCGTTTCTCTAGGGAATATCAATTTTGTAGTGGTTAGTCCACTAATTTAGAAAGTATATGCAGTTTTACTAAATTAATTGAAAAAAAATTAGAACTATGTTCATGTACCATGAAAAGAAGTTTAACATACATTAATACAAATCTATAATTTGGTTATAAATTTTAAAACAAATCTAAAGATTATAAGCTTCAATATATAGGCGTTTACGAAAAACTCAATATTTTCATAGGGGTTAACATATAGATTTTGAGAAAAATTCCAAAAATATGACAATACTGTTTTAATGCATAGTTGAATCCTGCAATAACATATGATGAAGTTCAAAGAGATTTGGAACCTTTGTTGTATCCGTTTCTCTAGGAATATCAATTTTGTAGTGGTTAGTCCATTGATTTAGAGATTATTTGCAGTTTTGCTAAATTAATTGAAAAAAAATTAGAACTATGTTCATGTACCATGAAAAGAAGTTTAACATACATTAATACAAATCTATAATGTGGTTATAAATTTTAAAACAAATCTAAAAATTATAGGCTTCAATATATAAAGCATTTACCAAAAACTTAATATTTTCATAGGGGTTAACACATAGATTTTGAGAAAAGTCAAAATATGATAATACAGTTTTAATACATAGTTGAATCCTGCAATAACATACGATGAAAGTCAAAGAGGTTTGGAACCTTTGTTGTCTCCGTTTCTCAAGAGAATAACAATTTTATAGTGGTTAGTCCACTAATTTAGAAAGTATATGCAGTTTTACTAAATTAATTGATAAAAATTAGAACGATGTCCATATACCACGAAAAGGAGTTTAACATACATTAATACAAATTTTAATTTGGTTATAAATTTTAAAACAAATCTAAAGATTATAAGCTTCAATATATAGGCGTTTAGAAAAACTCAATATTTTCATAGGGGTTAACATATAGATTTTGAGAAAAATTCCAAAAATATGACAATCTTGTTTTAATGCATAGTTGAATCCTGCAATAACATATGATGAAGTTCAAAGAGATTTGGAACCTTTGTTGTATCCGTTTCTCTAGGGAATATCAATTTTGTAGTGGTTAGTCCATTGATTTAGAGATTATTTGCGGTTTGCTAAATTAATTGAAAAAAATTAGAACTATGTTCATGTACCATGAAAAGAAGTTTAACATACATTAATACAAATCTATAATGTGGTTATAAATTTTAAAACAAATCTAAAAATTATAGGCTTCAATATATAGGCGTTTACGAAAAACTCAATATTTTCGTAGGGGTTAACAAATAAATTTTGAGAAAAAATCAAAAATATGACAATATTATTTTAATACATAGTTGAATCCTGCAATAACATACGATGAAAGTCAAAGAGGTTTGGAACCTTTGTTGTCTCCGTTTCTCAAGAGAATAACAATTTTATAGTGGTTAGATCCACTAATTTAGAAAGTATATGCAGTTTTACTAAATTAATTGATAAAAAATTAGAACGATGTCCATATACCACGAAAAGGAGTTTAACATACATTAATACAAATTTTTAATTTGGTTATAAATTTTAAAACAAATCTAAAGATTATAAGCTTCAATATATAGAGCGTTTACCGAAAAACTCAATATTTTCATAGGGGTTAACATATAGATTTTGAGAAAAATTCCAAAAATATGACAATACTGTTTTAATGCATAGTTGAATCCTGCAATAACATATGATGAAGTTCAAAGAGATTTGGAACCTTTGTTGTATCCGTTTCTCTAGGGAATATCAATTTTGTAGTGGTTAGTCCATTGATTTAGAGATTATTTGCAGTTTTGCTAAATTAATTGAAAAAAAATTAGAACTATGTTCATGTACCATGAAAAGAAGTTTAACATACATTAATACAAATCTATAATGTGGTTATAAATTTTAAAACAAATCTAAAAATTATAGGCTTCAATATATAGAGCGTTTACCGAAAAACTCAATATTTTCGTAGGGGTTAACAAATAAATTTTGAGAAAAAAATCAAAAAATATGACAATATTATTTTAATACACAGTTGAATCCTGCAATAACATATGATGAAGGACAAAGAGGTTTGGAACCTTTGTTGTCTCCGTTTCTCAAGAGAATAACAATTTTATAGTGGTTCATCCACTAATTTAGAAAGTATATGCAGTTTTACAAAATTAATTGATAAAAAATTAGAACTATGTCCATGTACTATGAAAAGGAGTTTAACATACATTAATACAAATGGGTAATGTGGATATAAATTTTAAAACAAATCTAAAGATTATAAGCTTCAATATATGGAGCATTTATCGAAACTCAATATTTTCGTGGGGGTTAACACATAGATTTTGAGAAAACTTCAAGAAATCTGACAATACTGTTTTAATACATAGTTGAATCCTGCAATAATGATGAAGTTCAAAGAGGATTGGAACCTTTGTTGTCTTCGTTTCTCTAGGGAATAACAATTTTATAGTGGCTAGTCCACTAATTTAGGGAGTATTTGCAGTTTTGCTAATTTAATTGTTAAAAAATTAGAACGATGTCAATGTACTAATAAAAGGAGTTTAGCATACATTAATACAAATGTATAATGTGGTTATAAATTTTAAAACATATTTAAATATTATAGGCTTCAAAATATAGAGCATTTACCGAAAAACTCAATATTTTCATAGGGGTTAACATATAGATTTTGAGAAAAATTCCAAAAATATGACAATACTGTTTTAATGCATAGTTGAATCCTGCAATAACATATGATGAAGTTCAAAGAGATTTGGAACCTTTGTTGTATCCGTTTCTCTAGGAATATCAATTTTGTAGTGGTTAGTCCATTGATTTAGAGATTATTTGCGCTTTGCTAAATTAATTGAAAAAAATTAGAACTATGTTCATGTACCATGAAAAGAAGTTTAACATACATTAATACAAATCTATAATGTGGTTATAAATTTTAAAACAAATCTAAAAATTATAGGCTTCAATATATAGGCATTTAGAAAAACTCAATATTTTCGTAGGGGTTAACAAATAAATTTTGAGAAAAAATCAAAAATATGACAATATTATTTTAATACACAGTTGAATCCTGCAATAACATATGATGAAGGACAAAGAGGTTTGGAACCTTTGTTGTCTCCGTTTCTCAAGAGAATAACAATTTTATAGTGGTTCATCCACTAATTTAGAAAGTATATGCAGTTTTACAAAATTAATTGATAAAAAATTAGAACTATGTCCATGTACTATGAAAAGGAGTTTAACATACATTAATACAAATGGGTAATGTGGATATAAATTTTAAAACAAATCTAAAGATTATAAGCTTCAATATATGGAGCATTTATCGAAACTCAATATTTTCGTGGGGGTTAACACATAGATTTTGAGAAAACTTCAAGAAATCTGACAATACTGTTTTAATACATAGTTGAATCCTGCAATAATGATGAAGTTCAAAGAGGATTGGAACCTTTGTTGTCTTCGTTTCTCTAGGGAATAACAATTTTATAGTGGCTAGTCCACTAATTTAGGGAGTATTTGCAGTTTTGCTAATTTAATTGTTAAAAAATTAGAACGATGTCAATGTACTAATAAAAGGAGTTTAGCATACATTAATACAAATGTATAATGTGGTTATAAATTTTAAAACATATTTAAATATTATAGGCTTCAAAATATAGAGCATTTACCGAAAAACTCAATATTTTCATATGGGCTTAATACATAGATTTTGAGAAAAATTCAAAAAATATGACAATACTGTTTTAATACATAGTTGAATACTGCAATAACATATGATAAAGGACAAAGATGTTTGGAACCTTTGTTTTCCCCGTTACTCTTGGGAATAGCAATTTTATAGTGGTTAGTTCACTGATTTAGGGATTATTTGCAGTTTTTCTTAATTAATTGATAAAAAATTAGAACTAGGTTCATGTACCATGAAAATAAATTTAGTATAAATTAATACAAATGTATAATGTGGTTATAAATTTTAAAACAAATCTAAAGATTATAGGCTTCAATATATCAAACGTTTACCGAAAATATTCAATATTTTCTGGTAAACACATAGATTTTGAGAAAAATTCAAAAAATATGACAATACTGTTTTAATACATAGTTGAATATTGCAATAACATATTATGAAGGTCAAAGAGGTTTGGAACATTTGTTGTCTCCGTTTCTCAAGAGAATAATAATTTTATTGTGCTTCGTCCACTAATTTAGAAAGTATATGCAGTTTTACTTTATTAATTGATAAAAAAATTAGAACGATGTCCATGTACCTTGAAAAGGAGTTTAGGATACATTAATACAAATTTCTAATGTGGTTATAAATTTTAAAACAAATTTAAAGATTATAGTCTTCAACAGATAGAGCGTTTACCGAAAAAATCAATATTTTCGTAGGGGTTTACACATAGATTTTGAAAATTTTTTAAAAAATATGACAATACTTTTTAATACATAGTTGAATCCTGCAATAATATATAATGAAGGTAAAAGAGGTTTGGAACATTTGTTGTCTCCGTTTCTCAAGAGAATAACGATTTTATAGTGGCTCATCCACTAATTTAGAAAGTATATGCAGTTTTACTAAATTAATTGATAAAAAATTAGAACGATGTCATGTACCATGAAATAGAGTTTGGCATACATTAACACAAATTTCTAATGTGGTGATAAATTTTAAAACAAATCTAAAGATTATAGGCTTCAATATATAGAGCTTTAACCGAAAAAAATCAATATTTTCGTAGGGGAACACATGGATTTTGAGAAAAATTCAAAAAATATGAAAATATTGTTTAATACATAGTTGAATCCTGCAATAACATATGATGAAGGGTAAAGAGGTTTGGAACCTTTGTTGTCTCCGTTTCTCTAGAGAATAGCAATTTTATAGTGGTTTATCCACTAATTTAGGGATTATTTGCAGTTTTACTATATTAATTGATAAAAAATTAGAACGATGTCCATGTACCATTAAATAGAGTTTAGCGTACATTAATAGAAATTTCTAATGTGGTTTTAAATTTTAAAACAAATCTAAAGATTTTAAGCTTAAATATATAGAGCGTTTACCAAAAAGCTCAATATTTTCGTAGGGGCACATAGATTTTGAGAAAAAATTCAAAAAATATGACTATATTGTTTTAATACATAGTTAAATCCTGCAATAACATATTATGAAGGTCAAAGAGGTTTGGAACCTTTGTTTTCTCCGTTTCTCAAAAGAGTAGCAATTTTAGGGATTATTTGCAGTTTTGCTATATTAATTGATAAAAAATTAGAACGATGTCCATGTACCATTAAATAGAGTTTAGCGTACATTAATACAAAATTTTAATGTGGTTTTAAATTTTAAAACAAATCTAAAGATTATAAGCTTCAATATATAGAGCGTTTACCAAAAAACTCAATATTATCGTTGAGGTACACATAGATTTTGAGAAAAAATTCAAAAATATGATAATATTGTTTTAATACATATTTGAATCCTGCAATAACATATGATGAAGTTCAAAGATGTTTGGAACCTTTGTTGTCTCTGTTTCTCAAGAGAATAACAATTTTATAGTGGTTCGTCCACTAATTTAGAAAGTATATGCAGTTTTACTAAATTAATTGATAAAAAATTAGAACGATGTCTATGTACCATGAAATAGAGTTTAGCATACATTAACACAAATTTCTAATGTGGTTATAAATTTTAAAACAAATCTAAAGATTATAGGCTTCAATATATAGAGCGTTAACCGAAAAAAATCAATATTTTAGTAGGGGTTAACATATGGATTTTGAAAAAAAATTCAAAAAATATGACAATGTTGTTTTAATACATAGTTGAATCCTGCAATAACATATGATGAAGGTCAAAGAGGTTTGGAACCTTTGTTGTCTCCGTTTCTCTAGAGAATAGCAATTTTATAGTGGTTTGTCCACTAATTTAGGGATTATTTGCAGTTTTACTATATTAATTGATAAAAAATTAGAACGATGTCCATGTACCATTAAATAGAGTTTAGCATACATTAATACAAATTTATAATATGGTTTTAAATTTTAAAACAAATCTAACGATTATAAGCTTCAATATATAGAGCGTTTACCAAATAACTCAATATTTTCGTAGGTTTACACATAGATGTTGAGAAAAATTCAAAAAATATGATAATACTGTTTTAATACATAGTTGAATCCTACAATGACATATGATGAAGGTCAAAGAGGTTTGGAACCTTTGTTGTCTCAGTTTCTCAAACGAATTCGATTTTATATTGGTTCGTCCACTAATTTAGAAAGTATATGCAGTTTTACTAAATTAATTGATAAAAAAACTAGAACGACGTCCATGTACCATGAAATAGAGTTTAGTATAAATTAATACAAGTTTTAATGCAGTTATAAATTTTAAAACAAATCTAAAGATTATAAGCTTCAATATATAGAGCGTTTACCGAAAAACTTAATATTTTCGTATGGGTTAACACATAGATTTTGAGAAAAATTCAAAAAATATGACAATACTGTTTTAATACTTAGTTGAATCCTGCAATAACATATTATGAAGGTGAAAGAGGTTTGGAACCTTTGTTTCTCCGTTTCTCAAGAGAATAGCAATTTTATAGTCGTTCGTCCACTAATTTAGAAAGTATATGCAGTTTTAATAAATTAATTGATAAGAAATTAGAACGATGTCCATGTACCATTAAATAGAGTTTAGAATACATTTACAAATTTCTAATGTGTTTTTAAATTTTAAAACAAATCTAAAGATTATATGCTTCAATATATAGAGTGTTTACCGAAAAACTTAATATTTTCGTAGGGGTTAACATATAGATTTTGAAAAATTCAAAAAATATGACAATACTGTTTTAATACATAGTTGAATCTCGCAAAAACATATGATGAAGGTTAAAAAGGTTTCGAACCTTTGTTGTCTCCGTTTCTCAAGAGAATAGCAATTTTATAGTGGTTCGTCCACTGATTTAGGGATTATTTGCAGTTTTGCTAAATTAATTGATAAAAAATTAGAACTATGTTCATGTACTATGAAAAATATATTAGCATACATTAATACAAATGTATAATGTGGCTATATATTTTAAAACAAATCTAAAGATTATAGGCTTCAATATATAGAGCGTTTACCGAAAAACTCAATATTTTTGTAGGGGTTAACACATAGATTTTGAGAAAAATTAAAAAAATATGAAAATATTGTTTTAATACATATTTGAATCCTGCAATAACATATGATGAAGGTCAAAGAGGTTTCAAAACTTTGTTGTCTCCGTTTCTCTAGAGAATAGCAATTTTATAGTGGTTCGTCCACTAATTTAGGGATTGCTTGTAGTTTTACTATATTAATTGATAAAAATTAGAAAGATGTCCATGTACCATCAAACAAAGTTTAGCATACATTAATACAAATTTCTAATGTGGATTTAAATTTTAAAACAAATTCTAAAGATTATAAGCTTCAATATATAGAGCGTTTACCAAAAAACTCAATATTTTCGTAGAGGTACAAATAGATTTTGAGAAAAAATTCAAAAAATATGACTATATTGTTTTAATACATAGTTAAATCCTGCAATAACATATTATAAAGGTCAAAGAGGTTTGGAACCTTTGTTTTCTCCGTTTCTCAAGAGAATAGCAATTTTATAGTCGTTCGTCCACTGATTTAAAAAGTATATGCAGTTTTACTAAATTAATTGATAAAAAATTAGAACGATGTCCATGTACCATTAAATAGAGTTTAACATACATAAATACAAATTTTTAATGTGGTTTTAAATTTTAAAACAAATCTAAAGATTATGGGCTTCAACATATAGAGACTTTACCAAAAAATCTCAATATTTTCGTAGGGGTATACATTGATTTTGAGCAAAAATTCAAAAAATATAACAATATTGCTTTAATACATATTTGAATCCTGCAATAACATATGATGAAGGTCAAAGAGGTTTGGAACCTTTGTTGTCTCCGTTTCTCAAGAGAGTAGCGATTTTATAGTGGTTCGTCCACTAATTTGAAAAGTATATGCAGTTTTACTAAATTAATTGATAAAAAATTACAACGATGTTCATGTACCATGAAAAAGAGTTTAGCATACATTAACACAAATTTCTAATGTGGTTATAAATTTTAAAACAAATCTAAAGATTATAGGCTTCAATATATAGAGCGTTAACCGAAAAAAATCAATATTTTCGTAGGGGTTAACACATGGATTTTGAGAAAAATTCAAAAAGATGACAATATTGTTTTAATACATAGTTGAATCCTGAAATTACATATGATGAAGGCCAAAGAGGTTTGGAACCTTTGTTGTCTCCGTTTCTCAAGAGAATAGCAATTTTATATTGGTTTGTCCACTAATTTAGGGATTATTCGCAGTTTTACTATATGAATTGATAAAAAATTAGAACGATGTCCATGTACCATTAAATAGAGTTTAGCGTACATTAATACAAATTTCTAATGTGGTTTTAAATTTTAAAACAAATCTAAAGATTATAAGCTTCAATATATAGAGCGTTTACCAAAAAACTCAATATTTTCGTAGGGGTACACATAGATTTTGAGAAACAATTCAAAAAATATGACAAATATTGTTTTAATACATAGTTGAATCCTGCAATAACATATGATGAAGTTCAAAGAGGTTTGGAACCTTTGTTGTCTCTGTTTCTCAAGAGAATAACAATTTTATAGTGGTTCGTCCACTAATTTAGAAAGTATATGCAGTTTTACTAAATTAATTGATAAAAAATTAAAACGATGTCTATGCACCATGAAATAGAGTTTAGCATACATTACTAGAAATGTATAACGTGGTTATTAATTTTAAAACAAATCTAAAGATTATAGGCTTCAATATATATAGCGTTTACCGAAAAAATCAATATTTTCGTAGGGGTTGTTAACACATAGATTTTGAGAAAAATTCAAAAAATATGATAGTACTGTTTAAATGCATAGTTGAATCCTGCAATAACATATGATGAAGTTCAAAGATGTTTGAAACCTATGTTGTCTCCGTTTCTCTAAGGAATAACAATTTTATAATGGTTAGTCCACTGATTTATGGATTATTTGTAGTTTTGCTAAATTAATTGATAAAACATTAGAACTATGTTCACTTACCATGAAAAGGAGTTTAGCATATATTAATACAAATTTATAATGTGATTATAATTTTTAAAATAAATCTAAATATTATAGACTCAATATACAGAGCGTTTACCGTAAAATTCAATATTTTCGTAGGGGTTAACACATAGATTTTGAGAAATTTTTTAAAAATATGACATTATTGTTTTAATACATAGTTGAATCCTGCAATAACATATGATGAAGGTCAAAGAGGTCTGGACCCTTTGTTGTCTCCGTTTCTAAAAAAAAAATAACAATTTTATAGTGGTTCATCCACTAATTTAGAAAGTATATGCAGTTTTACTAAATTAATTGATAAAAAATTAGAACAATGTCCATGTACCGTGAAATATAGTTTAGCATACATTAATACAAATTTATAGTGTGGTTATAATTTTAAAAAAAATCTAAAGATCTTAGGCTTCAATATATATAGCGTTTACCGAAAAAATCAATATTTTCGTAGGGAACACATAGATAGAGAAAAATTTAAAAAATTTGACAATATTGTTTTAATACATTGTTGAATCCTGTAATAACATATGATGAATGTCAAATTGGTTTGCAACCTTTGTCGTCTCCATTTCTCAAGATAATAGCGATTTTGTAGTGGTTCGTCCACTAATTTAAAAAGTATATGTAGTTTTAATAAATTAATTGAAAAAATTAGAACGATATTCATGTACCATGAAAATGAGTTTAGCATACATTAATACAAATGTATAATGTGGTTATAAAATTTAAAAGAAATTTAAAGATTATAAGCTTCAATATATAGAGCGTTTACTGAAAAAATTAAGATTTTCGTAGGGGGATAACACATAGGTTTTGAGAAAAATTCAAAAAATGTGACAATACTGTTTTAATACATAGTTGAATCCTGCAATAACATATGATGAAGGTCAAAGAGGTTTGGAACCTTTGTTGTCTCCGTTTTTCAAGGGAATAACGATTTTATAGTGGTTCGCCCACTAATTTAGAAAGTATATGCATATTTACTAAATTAATTGATAAAAATTACAACGATCTCCATGTACCATGAAAAGGAGTTTAGCATACATTAATACAAATTTCTAATGTGGTTATTAATTTTAAAACAAATCTAAAGATTATAGGCTTCAATATATAGTGCGTTAACCGAAAAAAAATCATAATTTTCGTAGGGGATAACGCATGGATTTTGAGAAAAATTCAAAAAATATGACAATACTGTTTTAATACATATTTGAATCCTGCAATAACATATGATGAAGGTCAAAGAGGTTTAAAACCTTTGTTGTCTCCGTTTCTCAAGAGAATAACGATTTTATAGTGGTTCGTCCACTAATTTAGAAAGTATATGCAGTTTTACTAAATTAATTGATAATAAATTACAACGATGTCCATGTACCATGAAAATGAGTTTAGCATATATTAACACAAATTTATAATGTGGTTAAAAATTTTAAAACAAATATAAAGATCATAGGCTTCAATATATAGAGCGTTAACCGAAAAAATCAATATTTCCGTAGGGGGTTAACACATGGATTTTGAGAAAAATTCAAAAAAATATGACAATACTGTTTTAATACATAGTTGAATCCTGAAATAACATATGATGAAGGTCAAAGAGGTTTGGAACCTTTGTCGTCTCCGTTTTTCAAGAGAATAGCGATTTTATAGTGGTTCGTCCACTAATTAAGAAAGTATATGCAGTTTTACTAAATTAGTTGATACAAAATTACAACGATGTCCATGTACCATAACAAGGAGTTTAGCATACATTAATACAAATTTCTAATGTGGTTATAAATTTTAAAACTAATCTAAAGATTATAGGCTTCAATATATAGAGCGTTAACCGAAATAAATCAATACTTTCGTAGGGGTTAACGCATGGATTTTGAGAAATTTTTTAAAAATATGGCAATATTGTTTTAATACATAGTTGAATCCTGAAATAACATATTATGAAGGTCAAAGAGGTTTGGAACCTTTGTTGTCTCCGTTTCTCAAGAGAATAACGATTTTATAGTGGTTCGTCCACTAATTTAGAAAGTATATGCAGTTTCACTAAATTAATTGAAAAAAATTTAGAACGATGTCCATGTACCATGAAAAGGAGTTTAACATACATTAATACAAATTTATAATGTGGTTATAAATTTTAAAACAAATCTAAAGATTCTGGGCTTCAACATATATAGCGTTTACCGAAAAAAATCAATATTTTCGTAGGGGTACACATAGATTTTGAGAAAAATTCAAAAAATATGACAATACTGTTTTAATACTTAGTTGAATCTTGATATAACATATTATGAAGGGGAAAGAGGTTTGGAACCTTTGTTTTCTCCGTTTCTCAAGAGAATAGCAATTTTATAGTCGTCCGTCCACTAATTTAGAAAGTATATGCAGTTTTACTAAATTAATTGATAAAAAATTACAACGATGTCCATGTACCATTATATAGAGTTTAGCATACATTAATACAAATTTCTAATGTGGTTATAAATTTTAAAACAAATCTAAAGATTATATGCTTCAATATATAGAGTGTTATACCGAAAAACTTAATATTTTCGTAGGGTACACATAGATTTTGAAAAATTCAAAAATATGAATATACTATTTAAATACATAGTTGAATCTCAAAAACATATGATGAAGTTTAAAGAGGTTTGAAACTTTGTTGTCTCCGTTTCTCAAGAGAATAGCAATTTTATAGTGGTTAGTCCACTAATTTAGAAAGTATATCAGTTTTACTAAATTAATTGATAAAAATTACAACGATGTCCATGTACCATGAAAAGAAGTTTAGTATACATTAACAAAATTTATAATGTGGTTATAAATTTTAAAACAAATCTAAAGATTCTGGGCTTCAACATATATAGCGTTTACCGAAAAAAATCAATATTTTCGTAGGGGTACACATAGATTTTGAGAAAAATTCAAAAAATATGACAATACTGTTTTAATACTTAGTTGAATCTTGATATAACATATTATGAAGGGGAAAGAGGTTTGGAACCTTTGTTTTCTCCGTTTCTCAAGAGAATAGCAATTTTATAGTCGTCCGTCCACTAATTTAGAAAGTATATGCAGTTTTACTAAATTAATTGATAAAAAATTACAACGATGTCCATGTACCATTATATAGAGTTTAGCATACATTAATACAAATTTCTAATGTGGTTATAAATTTTAAAACAAATCTAAAGATTATATGCTTCAATATATAGAGTGTTATACCGAAAAACTTAATATTTTCGTAGGGGTACACATAGATTTTGAAAAATTCAAAAAATATGAATATACTATTTAAATACATAGTTGAATCTCGCAAAAACATATGATGAAGTTTAAAGAGGTTTCGAAACTTTGTTGTCTCCGTTTCTCAAGAGAATAGCAATTTTATAGTGGTTCGTCCACTAATTTAGAAAGTATATGCAGTTTTACTAAATTAATTGATAAAAAATTACAACGATGTCCATGTACCATGAAAAGAAGTTTAGTATACATTAACAAAAATTTCTAATGTGGTTATAAATTTTAAAACAAATCTAAAGATTATAGGCTTCAATATATAGAGCGTTAACCGAAAAAATCAATATTTTTGTTGGGGTTACACTTGGATTTTGAGAAAAATTAAAAAAATATGACAATATTGTTTTAATACATAGTTGAATCCTGCAATAACATATGATGAAGGTCAAAGAGGTTTGGAACCTTTGTTGTCTCCGTTTCTCAAGAGAATAGCGATTTTATAGTGGTTCGTCCATTAATTTAGAAAGTATATGCAGTTTTACTAAATTAATTGATAAAAATTAGAACGATGTCCATGTACCAAGAAAAGAAGTTTAGAATACATTAATACAAATTTCTAATGTGGTTATAAGTTTTAAAACAAATCTAAAGAATATGGGCTTCAACATATAGAGTGTTTACCGAAAAACTTAATATTTTCGTAGGGGTTAACACATAGATTTTAAAAAATTCAAAAATATGACAATACTGTTTTAATACATATTTGAATCTCGCAAAAACATATGATGAAGGTTAAAGAGGTTTCGAACCTTTGTTGTCTCCGTTTCCCAAGAGAATAGCAATTTTATAGTGGTTAGATCCTCGATTTAGGGATTATTTGCAGTTTTCTAAATTAATTGATAAAAAATTAGAACTATGTTCATGTACTATGAAAAAGATTTTAGCATATATTAATACAAATGTATAATGTGGTTATAAATTTTAAAACAAATCCTAAGATTATAGGCTTTAATATATAGAGTTTAGCATACATTAATACAAATGTATAATGTGATTATAAATTTTAAAACTAATCTAAAGATTATATGCTTCAATATATAGAGTGTTATACCGAAAAACTTAATATTTTCGTAGGGGTACACATAGATTTTGAGAAAAATTCAAAAAATATGAAAATATTGTTTTAATACATATTTGAATCCTGCAATAACATATGATGAAGGTCAAAGAGGTTTCAAACTTTTGTTGTCTCCGTTTCTCAAGAAAATAACAATTTTATAGTGGTTCGTCCACTAATTTAAGGATTATTTGCAGTTTTATTATATTAATTGATGAAAAATTAGAAAGATGTCCATGTACTATTAAATAGAGTTTAACATACATTAATACAAATTTCTAATGCGGTTTGAAATTTTAAAATAAATCTAAAGATTATAAGCTTCAATATATAGAGCGTTTACCAAAATATAATATTTTCGTAGTGGTTAACACATAGATTTTGAAAAATTCAAAAAATATAACAATACTGTTTTAATACATAGTTGAATCCCGCAAAAACATATGATGAAGGTTAAAGAGGTTTCGAACCTTTGTTTTCTCCGTTTCTCATGAGAATACCAATTTTATAGTGGTTCGTCCTCTGATTTAGGGATTATTTGCAGTTTTGCTAAATTAATTGATAAAAAATTAGAACTATGTTCATTTACTATGACAAAGATTTTAGCATACATTAATACAAATGTATAATGTGATTATAAATTTTAAAATAAATCTAAATATTATAGGCTTCAATATATAGAGCGTTTACCGAAAAACTCAATATTTTTGTAGGAGTTAACACATAGATTTTGAGAAAAATTCATAAAAATACGAAAATATTGTTTTAATACATAGTTGAATCCTGCAATTACATATGATGAAGACGATGAAGGCCAAAGAAGTTTCAAACCTTTGTTGTCTCCGTTTCTCAAGAGAATAGCAATTTTATAGTGGTTCGTCCACTAATTTAGAGATTATTTGCAGTTTTACTATATTAATTGATAAAAAATTAGAAAGATGTTCATGTACCATTAAATATAGTTTAGCATACATTAATACAAATTTCTAATGTGGTTTTAAATTTTAAAACAAATCTAAAGATTATAAGCTTCAATATATAGAGCGTTTACCAAAAAATCAATATTTTCGTAGGGGTACACATAGATTTTGAGAAACAATTCAAAAAATATCACAATATTGTTTTAATACATAGTTTAATCCTGCAATAACATATTATGAAGGTCAAAGAGGTTTGAAACTTTGGTTTCTCCGTTTCTCAAAAGAATAGCGATTCTATAGTGGTTCGTCCACTAATTTAGAAAGTATATGCAGTTTTACTAAATTAATTGATAAAAAATTACAACGATGTCCATGTACCATTAAATAGAGTTTAGCATATATTAAACAAATCTAAAGAATATGGGCTTCAACATATAGAGTGTTTACTGAAAAACTTAAAATTTTCGTAGGGGTTAACACATAGATTTTGAAAAATTCAAAAATATGACAATACTGTTTTAATACATATTTGAATCTCGTAAAAACATATGATGAAGGTTAAAGAGGTTTCGAACCTTTGTTGTCTCCGTTTCTCAAGAGAATATCAATTTTATAGTGGTTAGATCCTCGATTTAGGGATTATTTGCAGTTTTCTAAATTAATTGATAAAAATTAGAACTATGTTCATGTACTATGAAAAAGATTTTAGCATATATTAATACAAATGTATAATGTGGTTATAAATTTTAAAACAAATCCTATGATTATAAGCTTCAATATATAGAGCGTTTACCGAAAAACACAATATTTTGGAAGGGGGTTAACACATAGATTTTGAGAAAAATTCAAAAAATATGAAAATATTGTTTTAATAAATATTTGAATCCTGCAATAACATACGATGAAGGTCAAAGAGGTTTCAACCTTTGTTGTCTCCTTTCTCAAGAGAATATCAATTTTATAGTGGTCCGTCCACTAATTTAGGGATTATTTGCAGTTTTACTATATTAATTGATAAAAAAATAGAAAAATGTCCATGTACCATTAAATAGAGTTTAAGATACATTAATACAAATTTCTAATGTGTTTTTAAATTTTAAAACAAATCTAAAGATTATAAGCTTCAATATATAGAGCGTTTACCAAAAAACTTAATATTTTCGTAGGGGTTAACACATAGATTTTGAAAAATTCAAAAAATATAACAATACTGTTTTAATACATAGTTGAATCCCGCAAAAACATATGATGAAGGTTAAAGAGGTTTCGAACCTTTGTTGTCTCTGTTTCTCAAGAGAATAACAATTTTATAGTGGTTCGTCCACTGATTTTGGGATTATTTGCAGTTTTGCTAAATTAATTGATAAAAAATTAGTACTATGTTCATTTACTATGAAAAAGATTTTAGCATACATTAATACAAATGTATAATGTGATTATAAATTTTAAAATAAATCTAAAGATTATAGGCTTCAATATATAGAGCGTTTCCGAAAAACTCAATATTTTTGTAGGGGTTAACACATAGATTTTGAGAAAAATTCATAAAAATATGAAAATATTGTTTTAATACATATTTTAATCCTGTAATAACATATTATAAAGGTCAAAGAGGTTTGGAACCTTTGGTTTATCCGTTTCTCAAGAGAATAACAATTTTATAGTCGTTCGTCCACTGATTTAAAAAGTATATGCAGTTTTACTAAATTAATTGAAAAAAATTAGAACGATGTCCATGTACCATTAAATAAAGTTTAGAATACATTAATACAAATTTTTAATATGGTTTTAAATTTTAAAACAAATCTAAAGATTATGGGCTTCAACATATAGAGACTTTACCAAAAAACTCAATATTTTCGTAGGGGTATACATAGATTTTGAGCAAAAATTCAAAAAATATAACAATATTGTTTTAATACATAGTTTAATCCTGCAATAACATATTATGAACGTCAAAGAAGTTTGGAACCTTTGTTGTCTCCGTTTTCAAGAGAATAGCGATTCTATAGTGGTTAGATCCACTAATTTAGAAAGTATATGCAGTTTTACTAAATTAATTGATAAAAATTACAACGATGTTCATGTACCATGAAAAGGAGTTTAGCATACAATAATACAAATTTATAATGTGGTTATAAGTTTTTAAACAAATCTAAAGAATATGGGCTTCAACATATAGAAGTTTACGAAAAAAAATCAATATTTTAAGTAGGGGTTCAAAAATATGACAATATTGTTTTAATAAATAGTTGAATCCTGCAATAACATATGATGAAGGTCAAAGAGGTTTGGAACCTTTGTTGTCTCCGTTTCTCAAAAGAATAGCGATTTTATAGTGGTTAGTCCACTAATTTAGAAAGTATATGCAGTTTTACTAAATTAATTGATAAAAATTAGAACGATGTCCATGTACCATGAAATAGAGTTTAGCATACATTAATACAAGTTTCTAATGCGGTTTGAAATTTTAAAATAAATCTAAAGATTATAAGCTTCAATATATAGAGCGTTTACCAAAATATAATATTTTCAGTAGTGGTTAACACATAGATTTTGAAAAATTCAAAAATATAACAATACTGTTTTAATACATAGTTGAATCCTGAAATAACATATGATGAAGGTTAAAGAGGTTTCGAACCTTTGTTTTCTCCGTTTCTCATGAGAATACCAATTTTATAGTGGTTCATCCACTGATTTAGGGATTATTTGCAGTTTTGCTAAATTAATTGATAAAAATTAGAACTATGTTCATTTACTATGACAAAGATTTTAGCATACATTAATACAAATGTATAATGTGATTATAAATTTTAAAATAAATCTAAATATTATAGGCTTCAATATATAGAGCGTTTACCAAAAACTCAATATTTTTGTAGGAGTTAACACATAGATTTTGAGAAAAATTCAAAAATATGAAAATATTGTTTTAATACATAGTTGAATCCTGCAATTACATATGATGAAGACGATGAAGGCCAAAGAAGTTTCAAACCTTTGTTGTCTCCTTTCTCAAGAGAATAGCAATTTTATAGTGGTTCATCCACTAATTTAGAGATTATTTGCAGTTTTACTAAATTAATTGATAAAAATTAGAACGATGTCCATGTACCATTAAATAGAGTTTATCATACATTAATACAAATTTCTAATGTGGTTTTAAATTTTAAAACAAATCTAAAGATTATGGGCTTCAACATATAGAGACTTTACCAAAAACTCAATATTTCCGTAAGGGTATACATAGATTTTGAGCAAAAATTCAAAAAATATAACAATATTGTTTTAATACATAGTTTAATCCTGCAATAACATATTATGAACGTCAAAGAGGTTTGGAACCTTTGTTGTCTCCGCTTCTCAAGAGAATAGCGATTCTATAGTGGTTCATCCACTAATTTAGAAAGTATATTCAGTTTTACTAAATTAATTGATAAAAAATTTCAACGATGTCCATGTACCATGAAAAGGAGTTTAGCAAACAATAATACAAATTTCTAATGTGGTTATAAGTTTTAAACAAATCTAAAGAATATGGGCTTCAACATATAGAGCGTTTACCGAAAAAAATCAATATTTTCGTAGGGGTTCAAAAAATATGACAATATTGTTTTAATAAATAGTTGAATCCTGCAATAACATATGATGAAGGTCAAAGAGGTTTGGAACCTTTGTTGTCTCAGTTTCTCAAAAGAATAGCGATTTTATAGTGGTTAGTCCACTAATTTAGAAAGTATATACAGTTATACTAAATTAATTGATAAAAAAAAACTAAAACCACGTCCATGTACCATGAAATAGAGTTTAGCATACATTAATACAAGTTTCTAATGCGGTTATAAATTTTAAAACAAATCTAAAGATTATAAGCTTCAATATATAGAGCGTTTACCAAAAACTCAATATTTTTAGTAGGGGTTAACACATAGATTTTGAGAAAAATTCAAAAATATGACAATACTGTTTTAATACTTAGTTGAATCCTGCAATAACATATTATGAAGGTGAAAGAGGTTTGGAACCTTTGTTTTCTCCGCTTCTCAAGAGAATAGCAATTTTATAGTCGTTCGTCCACTAATTTAGAAAGTATATGCAGTTTTACTAAATTAATTGATAAAAAATTAGAACGATGTCCATGTACCATTAAATAGAGTTTATCATACATTAATACAAATTTCTAATGTGGTTTTAAATTTTAAAACAAATCTAAAGATTATGGGCTTCAACATATAGAGACTTTACCAAAAACTCAATATTTTCGTAGGGTATACATAGATTTTGAGCAAAAATTCAAAAAATATAACAATATTGTTTTAATACATAGTTTAATCCTGCAATAACATATTATGAACGTCAAAGAGGTTTGGAACCTTTGTTGTCTCCGTTTCTCAAGAGAATAGCGATTCTATAGTGGTTCGTCCACTAATTTAGAAAGTATATTCAGTTTTACTAAATTAATTGATAAAAAATTTCAACGATGTCCATGTACCATGAAAAGGAGTTTAGCAAACAATAATACAAATTTCTAATGTGGTTATAAGTTTTAAACAAATCTAATGAATATGGGCTTCAACATATAGGCGTTTACCAAAAATCAATATTTTCGTAGGGGTTCAAAAATATGACAATATTGTTTTAATACATAGTTGAATCCTGTAATAACATATGATGAATGTCAAAGAGGTTTGGAACCTTTGTTGTCTCAGTTTCTCAAAAGATACGATTTTATAATGGTTCATCAACTAATTTAGAAAGTATATGCAGTTTTACTAAATTAATTGATAAAAAACTAAAACCACGTCCATGTACCATGAAATAGAGTTTAGCATACATTAATACAAGTTTCTAATGCGGTTATAAATTTTAAAACAAATCTAAAGATTATGGGCTTCAACATATAGAGACTTTACCAAAAACTCAATATTTTTAGTAGGGGTTAACACATGGATTTTGAGAAAAATTCAAAAATATGACAATATTGTTTTAATACATAGTTGAATCCTGCAATAACATATGATGAAGGTCAAAGAGGTTTGGAACCTTTGTTGTCTCCGTTTCTCAAGAGAATAGCAATTTTATAGTGGTTCGTCCACTAATTTAGGGATTATTTGCAGTTTTACTATATTAATTGATAAAAAATAGAAAAATGTCCATGTACCATTAAATAGAGTTTAAGATACATTAATACAAATTTCTAATGTGTTTTTAAATTTTAAAACAAATCTAAAGATTATAAGCTTCAATATATAGAGCGTTTACCAAAAACTTAATATTTTCAGTAGGGGTTAACACATAGATTTTGAAAAATTCAAAAAATATAACAATACTGTTTTAATACATAGTTGAATCCCGCAAAAACATATGATGAAGGTTAAAGAGGTTTGAACCTTTGTTGTCTCTGTTTCTCAAGAGAATAACAATTTTATAGTGGTTCATCCAATCGATTTTGGGATTATTTGCAGTTTTGCTAAATTAATTGATAAAAATTAGTACTATGTTCATTTACTATGAAAAAGATTTTAGCATACATTAATACAAATGTATAATGTGATTATAAATTTTAAAATAAATCTAAAGATTATAGGCTTCAATATATAGAGCGTTTCCGAAAAACTCAATATTTTTGTAGGGGTTAACACATAGATTTTGAGAAAAATTCATAAAAATATGAAAATATTGTTTTAATACATAGTTGAATCCTGCAATAACATATGATGAAGGTCAAAGAGGTTTGGAACCTTTGTTGTCTCCGTTTCTCAAGAGAATAGCAATTTTATAGTGGTTCGTCCACTAATTTAGGGATTATTTGCAGTTTTACTATATTAATTGATAAAAAATAGAAAAATGTCCATGTACCATTAAATAGAGTTTAAGATACATTAATACAAATTTCTAATGTGTTTTTAAATTTTAAAACAAATCTAAAGATTATAAGCTTCAATATATAGAGCGTTTACCAAAAACTTAATATTTTCAGTAGGGGTTAACACATAGATTTTGAAAAATTCAAAAAATATAACAATACTGTTTTAATACATAGTTGAATCCTGAAATAACATATGATGAAGGTTAAAGAGGTTTGAACCTTTGTTGTCTCTGTTTCTCAAGAGAATAACAATTTTATAGTGGTTCGTCCACTGATTTTGGGATTATTTGCAGTTTTGCTAAATTAATTGATAAAAAATTAGTACTATGTTCATTTACTATGAAAAAGATTTTAGCATACATTAATACAAATGTATAATGTGATTATAAATTTTAAAATAAATCTAAAGATTATGGGCTTCAACATATAGAGACTTTACCAAAAACTCAATATTTTTGTAGGGGTTAACACATAGATTTTGAGAAAAATTCATAAAAATATGAAAATATTGTTTTAATACATATTTTAATCCTGTAATAACATATTATAAAGGTCAAAGAGGTTTGGAACCTTTGGTTTATCCGTTTCTCAAGAGAATAACAATTTTATAGTCGTCATCCACTAATTTAGAAAGTATATGCAGTTTTACTAAATTAATTGAAAAAATTAGAACGATGTCCATGTACCATTAAATAAAGTTTAGAATACATTAATACAAATTTTAATATGGTTTTAAATTTTAAAACAAATCTAAAGATTATGGGCTTCAACATATAGAGACTTTACCAAAAACTCAATATTTTCAGTAGGGGTATACATAGATTTTGAGCAAAAATTCAAAAATATAACAATATTGTTTTAATACATAGTTTAATCCTGCAATAACATATTATGAACGTCAAAGAAGTTTGGAACCTTTGTTGTCTCCGTTTTCAAGAGAATAGCGATTCTATAGTGGTTAGATCCACTAATTTAGAAAGTATATGCAGTTTTACTAAATTAATTGATAAAAATTACAACGATGTTCATGTACCATGAAAAGGAGTTTAGCATACAATAATACAAATTTATAATGTGGTTATAAGTTTTAAAACAAATCTAAAGATTATAGGCTTCAATATATAGAAGCGTTTACGAAAAAATCAATATTTTCAGAGGGGTTCAAAAATATGACAATATTGTTTTAATAAATAGTTGAATCCTGCAATAACATATGATGAAGGTCAAAGAGGTTTGGAACCTTTGTTGTCTCAGTTTCTCAAAAGATACGATTTTATAATGGTTCGTCCACTAATTTAGAAAGTATATACAGTTATACTAAATTAATTGATAAAAAAAAACTAGAACGACGTCCATGTACCATGAAATAGAGTTTAGCATACATTAATACAAGTTTCTAATGCGGTTATAAATTTTAAAACAAATCTAAAGATTATAAGCTTCAATATATAGAGCGTTTACCGAAAAACTTAATATTTTTAGTTGGGGTTAACACATAGATTTTGAGAAAAAGTCAAAAAATATGACAATACTGTTTTAATACTTAGTTGAATCCTGCAATAACATATTATGAAGGTGAAAGAGGTTTGGAACCTTTGTTTTCTCCGTTTCTCAAGAGAATAGCAATTTTATAGTCGTTCGTCCACTAATTTAGAAAGTATATGCAGTTTTACTAAATTAATTGATAAAAAATTAGAACGATGTCCATGTACCATTAAATAAAGTTTAGAATACATTAATACAAATTTCTAATGTGGTTTTAAATTTTAAAACAAATCTAAAGATTATAGGCTTCAATATATAGAGCGTTTACCGAAAAACTTAATATTTTAAGTAGGGGTTAACACATAGATTTTGAAAAATTCAAAAAATATGACAATACTGTTTTAATACATAGTTGAATCCTGAAATAACATATGATGAAGGTTAAAGAGGTTTGAACCTTTGTTGTCTCCGTTTCTCAAGAGAATAGCAATTTTATAGTGGTTAGTCCACTAATTTAGGGATTATTTGCAGTTTTGCTAAATTAATTGATAAAAATTAGTACTATGTTCATTTACTATGAAAAGATTTTAGCATACATTAATACAAATGTATAATGTGGTTATAAATTTTAAAACAAATCTAAAGATTATAGGCTTCAATATATAGAGACTTTACCAAAAACTCAATATTTTTGTAGGGGTTAACACATAGATTTTGAGAAAAATTCATAAAAATATGAAAATATTGTTTTAATACATAGTTGAATCCTGCAATAACATATGATGAAGGTCAAAGAGGTTTGGAACCTTTGTTGTCTCCGTTTCTCAAGAGAATAGCAATTTTATAGTGGTTAGATCCACTAATTTAGGGATTATTTGCAGTTTTACTATATTAATTGATAAAAATTAGAACGATGTCCATGTACCATGAAATAGAGTTTAGCATACATTAATACAAATTTCTAATGTGGTTTTAAATTTTAAAACAAATCTAAAGATTATAAGCTTCAATATATAGAACATTTACCAAAAACTCAATATTTTCAGTAGGGGTTAACACATAGATTTTGAGAAAAATTCAAAAAATATGACAATATTGTTTTAATACATAGTTTAATCCTGCAATAACATATTATGAAGGTCAAAGAGGTTTGGAACCTTTGTTGTCTCCGCTTCTCAAGAGAATAGCGATTCTATAGTGGTTCGTCCACTAATTTAGAAAGTATATTCAGTTTTACTAAATTAATTGATAAAAAATTTCAACGATGTCCATGTACCATGAAAAGGAGTTTAGCAAACAATAATACAAATTTCTAATGTGGTTATAAGTTTTAAAACAAATCTAATGAATATGGGCTTCAACATATAGAAATGCTACCTAAAAAAAATCAATATATTCGTAGGGGTTCAAAAAATATGTCAATATTGTTTTAATACATAGTTGAATCCTGTAATAACATATGATGAATGTCAAAGAGGTTTGGAACCTTTGTTGTCTCAGTTTCTCAAAAGAATACGATTTTATAATGGTTCATCAACTAATTTAGAAAGTATATGCAGTTTTACTAAATTAATTGATAAAAAAAAACTAGAACGACGTCCATGTACCATGAAATAGAGTTTAGCATACATTAATACAAGTTTCTAATGCGGTTATAAATTTTAAAACAAATCTAAAGATTATAAGCTTCAATATATAGAGCGTTTACCGAAAAACTTAATATTTTCGTTGGGGTTAACACATAGATTTTGAGAAAAAGTCAAAAAATATGACAATACTGTTTTATTACTTAGTTGAATCCTGCAATAACATATTATGAAGGTGAAAGAGGTTTGGAACCTTTGTTTTCTCCGTTTCTCAAGAGAATAGCAATTTTATAGTCGTCCGTCCACTAATTTAGAAAGTATATGCAGTTTTACTAAATTAATTGATAAAAAATTAGAACGATGTCCATGTACCATTAAATAGAGTTTATCATACATTAATACAAATTTCTAATGTGGTTTTAAATTTTAAAACAAATCTAAAGATTATGGGCTTCAACATATAGAGACTTTACCAAAAAACTCAATATTTCCGTAGGGGTATACATAGATTTTGAGCAAAAATTCAAAAAATATAACAATATTGTTTTAATACATAGTTTAATCCTTCAATAACATATTATGAACGTCAAAGAGGTTTGGAACCTTTGTTGTCTCCGTTTCTCAAGAGAATAGCGATTCTATAGTGGTTCGTCCACTAATTTAGAAAGTATATTCAGTTTTACTAAATTAATTGATAAAAAATTTCAACGATGTCCATGTACCATGAAAAGGAGTTTAGCATACTATAATACAAATTTCTAATGTGGTTATAAGTTTTAAAACAAATCTAATGAATATGGACTTCAACATATAGAGCGTTTACCGAAAAAAATCAATATTTTCTTAGGGGTTCAAAAAATATGACAATATTGTTTTAATACATAGTTGAATCCTGAAATAACATATGATGAAGGTTAAAGAGGTTTGGAAACTTTGTTAACTCCATTTCTCAAGAGAATAGCGATTTTATAGTGGTTCATCCACTAATTTAGAAAGTATATGCAGTTTTACTAAATTAATTGATAAAAAATTACAACGATGTCCATGTACCATGAAACGGAGTTTAGCATACATTAATACAAATTTCTAATGTGGTTATAAATTTTTTTAAAAAAATCTAAAGATTATAGGCTTCAATTTATAGAGCGTTAATCGAAAACAATTCAATATTTTCGTTAGGGTACACATGGATTTTGAGAAAAAAACAAAATATATTGCAATATTGTTTTAATACATAGTTGAATCCTGCAATAACATATGATGAAGGTCAAATAGGTTTGGAACCTTTGTTGTCTCCGTTCTCAAGAGAATAGCGATTTTATAGTGGTTCATCCACTAATTTAGAAAGTATATGCGTTTTACTAAATTAATTGATAAAAATTACAACGATGTTCATGTACCATGAAAAGGAGTTTAGCATACATTAATACAAATTTCTAATGTGGTTATAAATTTTAAAACAAATCTAAAGATTATGGGTTTCAACATATAGAGACTTTACCAAAAACTCAATATTTTCAGTAGGGGTTAACACATGGATTTTGAGAAAAATTCAAAAAATATGACAATATTGTTTTAATACATAGTTGAATCCTGCAATAACATATTATGAAGGTCAAAGAGGTTTGGAACCTTTGTTGTCTCCGTTTCTTAAGAGAATAGCGATTTTATAGTGGTTAGTCCACTAATTTAGGAGTATTTGCAGTTTTGCTAATTTAATTGATAAAAATTAGAACGATGTCTATGTATCATGAAAAGGGTTTTTATACATTAATACAAATGTATAATGTGGTTATAAATTTTAAAACAAATTTAAATATTATAGGATAGAACATTTACCAAAAACTCAATATTTTCAGAGGGGTTAACACATAGATTTTGAGAAAAATATGAAAATATTGTTTTAATACATAGTTGAATCCTGCAATAACATATGATGAAGGTCAAAGAGGTTTGGAACCTTTGTTGTCTCTGTTTCTCAAGAGAATAGCAATTTTATAGTGGTTAGTCCACTAATTTAGAAAGTATATGCAGTTTTACTAAATTAATTGATAAAAATTACAACGATGTTCATGTACCATGAAATAGAGTTTAGCATACATTAATACAAGTTTCTAATGCGGTTATAAATTTTAAAACAAATCTAAAGATTATGGGCTTCAACATATAGAGACTTTACCAAAAACTCAATATTTTCGTAGGGGTTAACACATAGATTTTGAGAAAAAGTCAAAAATATGACAATACTGTTTTATTACTTAGTTGAATCCTGCAATAACATATTATGAAGGTGAAAGAGGTTTGGAACCTTTGTTTTCTCCGTTTCTCAAGAGAATAGCAATTTTATAGTCGTTCGTCCACTAATTTAGAAAGTATATGCAGTTTTACTAAATTAATTGATAAAAAATTAGAACGATGTCCATGTACCATTAAATAGAGTTTATCATACATTAATACAAATTTCTAATGTGGTTTTAAATTTTAAAACAAATCTAAAGATTATGGGCTTCAACATATAGAGACTTTACCAAAAACTCAATATTTTCGTAGGGTATACATAGATTTTGAGCAAAAATTCAAAAAATATAACAATATTGTTTTAATACATAGTTTAATCCTTCAATAACATATTATGAACGTCAAAGAGGTTTGGAACCTTTGTTGTCTCCGTTTCTCAAGAGAATAGCGATTCTATAGTGGTTCGTCCACTAATTTAGAAAGTATATTCAGTTTTACTAAATTAATTGATAAAAATTTCAACGATGTCCATGTACCATGAAAAGGAGTTTAGCATACTATAATACAAATTTCTAATGTGGTTATAAGTTTTAAAACAAATCTAATGAATATGGACTTCAACATATGGCGTGCATCAAAAAATCAATATTTTCTTAGGGGTTCAAAAAATATGACAATATTGTTTTAATACATAGTTGAATCCTGAAATAACATATGATGAAGGTTAAAGAGGTTTGGAACTTTGTTAACTCCATTTCTCAAGAGAATAGCGATTTTATAGTGGTTAGATCCACTAATTTAGAAAGTATATGCAGTTTTACTAAATTAATTGATAAAAATTACAACGATGTTCATGTACCATGAAAAGGAGTTTAGCATACATTAATACAAATGTATAATGTGGTTATAAATTTTAAAACAAATCTAAAGATTATAAGCTTCAATATATAGAGCGTTTACGAAAAAATCAATATTTTAGTAGGGGTTAACACATAGATTTTGAGAAAATTTCAAAAAATATGACAATATTGTTTTAATACATAGTTGAATCCTGCAATAACATATGATGAAGGTCAAAGAGGTTTGGAACCTTTGTTGTCTCCGTTCTCAAGAGAATAGCAATTTTATAGTGGTTCATCCACTAATTTAGAAAGTATATGCAGCTTTACTAAATTAATTGATAAAAATTAGAACGATGTCCATGTACCATTAAATATAGTTTAGCATACATTAATACAAATGTATAATGTGGTTATAAATTTTAAAACAAATCTAAAGATTATAGGCTTCAATATATAGAGCGTTTACGAAAAAATCAATATTTTAAGTAGGGGTTAACACATAGATTTTGAGAAAAATTCAAAAATATGACAATATTGTTTTAATACATAGTTGAATCCTGTAATAACATATGATGAAGGTCAAAGAGGTTTGGAAACTTTGTTAACTCCATTTCTCAAGAGAATAGCGATTTTATAGTGGTTCGTCCACTAATTTAGAAAGTATATGCAGTTTTACTAAATTAATTGATAAAAAATTACAACGATGTTCATGTACCATGAAAAGGAGTTTAGCATACATTAATACAAATGTATAATGTGGTTATAAATTTTAAAATAAATCTAAAGATTATAAGCTTCAATATATAGAGCGTTTACCGAAAAAATCAATATTTTCGTAGGGGTTAACACATAGATTTTGAGAAAAATTCAAAAATATGACAATACTGTTTTAATACATAGTTGAATCCTGCAATAACATATGATGAAGGTCAAAGAGGTTTGGAACCTTTGTTGTCTCCGTTTCTCAAGAGAATGACGATTTTATAGTGGTTAGTCCACTAATTTAGAAAGTATATGCGTTTTACTAAATTAATTGATAAAAAATTACAACGATGTCCATGTACCATGAAAAGGAGTTTAGCATACATTAATACAAATTTCTAATGTGGTTATAAATTTTAAAACAAATCTAAAGATTATAGGCTTCAATATATAGAGCGCTAACCTAAAAAAATCAATATTTTCGTAGGGGTTAACACATGGATTTTGAGAAAAATTCAAAAATATGACAATACTGTTTTAATACATAGTTGAATCCTGCAATAACATATGATGAAGGTCAAAGAGGTTTAGAACCTTTGTTGTCTCCGTTTCTCAAGAGAATGACGATTTTATAGTGGTTCGTCCACTAATTTAGAAAGTATATGCAGTTTTACTAAATTAATTGATAAGAAATTACAACGATGTCCATGTACCATGAAAAGGAGTTTAGCATACATTAATACAAATTTCTAATGTGGTTATAAATTTTAAAACAAATCTAAAGATTATAGGCTTCAATATATAGAGCGCTAACCTAAAAAATCAATATTTTCGTAGGGGTTAACACCTGGATTTTGAGAAAAATTCAAAAATATGACAATACTGTTTTAATACATAGTTGAATCCTGCAATAACATATGATGAAGGTCAAAGAGGTTTAGAACCTTTGTTGTCTCCGTTTCTCAAGAGAATGACGATTTTATAGTGGTTCGTCCACTAATTTAGAAAGTATATGCGTTTTACTAAATTAATTGATAAGAAATTACAACGATGTCCATGTACCATGAAAAGGAGTTTAGCATACATTAATACAAATTTATAATGTGGTTATAAATTTTAAAACAAATCTAAAGATTATAGGCTTCAATATATAGAGCGCTAACCTAAAAAAAAATCAATATTTTCGTAGGGGTTAACACATGGATTTTGAGAAAAATTCAAAAAAATATGATAATACTGTTTTAATACATAGTTGAATCCTGAAATAACATATGATGAAGGTCAAAGAGGTTTGGAACCTTTGTTGTCTCCGTTTTTCAAGAGAATAGCGATTTTATAGTGGTATATGCAGTTTTACTAAATTAATTGATAAAAAATTACAACGATGTCCATGTACCATGAAAAGGAGTTTAGCATACATTAATACAAATTTCTAATGTGGTTATAAATTTTAAAACAAATCTAAAGATTATAGGCTTCAATATATAGAGCGTTAACCGAAAAAAAAATCAATATTTTCGTAGGGGTTAACACATGGATTTTGAGAAAATTTCAAAAAATATGACAATATTGTTTTAATACATAGTTGAATCCTGCAATAACATATGATGAAGGTCAAAGAGGTTTGGAACCTTTGTTGTCTCCGTTTCTCAAGAGAATGACGATTTTATAGTGGTTCATCCACTAATTTAGAAAGTATATGCAGTTTTACTAAATTAATTGATAAAAACTTAGAACGATGTCCATGTACCATGAAAATGAGTTTAACATACATTAATACAAATTTCTAATGTGGTTATAAATTTTAAAACAAATCTAAAGATTATAAGCTTCAATATATAGAGCGCTTAACTGAAAAACTTAATATTTTCAGAGGGGAAATATGACAATATTGTTTTAATACATAGTTGAGTCCTGCAATAACATATGATGAAGGTCAAAGAGGTTTGGAACCTTTGTTGTCTCCGTTTCTAACGATTTTATAGTGGTTCATCCACTTATTTTGAAAATATATGCAGTTTTACTAAATTAATTGATAAAAAATTAGAACGATGTCAATGTACCATGAAAAGAAGTTTAGCATACATTAATACAAATTTATAATGTGGTTATAAATTTTAAAACAAATCTAAAGATTATAGGCTTCAATATATAGAGCGCTAACCTAAAAAAAAATCAATATTTTCGTAGGGGTTAACACATAGATTTTGAGAAAAATTCAAAAATATGACAATACTGTTTTAATACATAGTTGAATCCTGAAATAACATATGATGAAGGTCAAAGAGGTTTGGAACCTTTGTTGTCTCCGTTTCTCAAGAGAATAGCGATTTTATAGTGGTTCGTCCACTAATTTAGAAAGTATATGCAGTTTTACTAAATTAATTGATAAAAAATTACAACGATGTCCATGTACCATTAAATAGAGTTTAGCATACATTAATACAAATTTCTAATGTGGTTATAAATTTTAAAACAAATCTAAAGATTATAAGCTTCAATATATAGAGTGTTATACAGAAAAACTTAATATTTTCGTAGGGGTTAACACATAGATTTTGAGAAAAATTCAAAAATATGATAATACTGTTTTAATACATAGTTGAATCCTGCAATAACATATGATGAAGGTCAAAGAGGTTTAGAACCTTTGTTGTCTCCGTTTCTCAAGAGAATAGCAATTTTATAGTGGTTCATCCACTAATTTAGAAAGTATATGCGTTTTACTAAATTAATTGATAAAAAATTACAACGATGTCCATGTACCATGAAAAGAAGTTTAGCATACATTAATACAAATTTCTAATGTGGTTATAAATTTTAAAACAAATCTAAAGATTATAGGCTTCAATATATATAGCGTTTACCAAAAAAATCAATATTTTCGTAGGGTTAACACTGGATTTTGAGAAAATTTCAAAAAATATGACAATACTGTTTTAATACATAGTTGAATCCTGTAATAACATATGATGAAGGTCAAAGAGGTTGGAACCTTTGTTGTCTCCATTTCTCAAGAGAATAGCGATTTTATAGTTGTTCGTCCACTAATTTAGAAAGTATATGCAGTTTTACTAAATTAATTGATAAAAAATAAGAACGATGTCCATGTACCATTAAATATAGTTTAGCATACATTAATACAAATGTATAATGTGGTTATAAATTTTAAAACAAATCTAAAGATTATAGGCTTCAATATGTAGAGTATTTACCGAAAACTCAATATTTAAAGAATAGCGATTTTATAGTTGTTCGTCCACTGATTTAGGGAGTATTTGTAATTTTGCTAAATTAATTGATAAAATATTAGAACGGTGTCCATATACCATGAAAATGAGTTTAACATACATTAATACAAATTTCTAATGTGGTTATAAATTTTAAAACAAATCTAAAGATTATAAGCTTCAATATATAGAGCGCATTGAAAAACTTAATATTTTCGTAGGGGAAATATGACAATATTGTTTTAATACATAGTTGAGTCCTGCAATAACATATGATGAAGGTCAAAGAGGTTTGGAACCTTTGTTGTTCCTCTTCTAACGATTTTATAGTGGTTCATCCACTTATTTTGAAAATATATGCAGTTTTACTAAATTAATTGATAAAAAATTAGAACGATGTCAATGTACCATGAAAAGAAGTTTAGCATACATTAATACAAATTTATAATGTGGTTATAAATTTTAAAACAAATCTAAAGATTATAGGCTTCAATATATATAGCGTTTACCAAAAAAATCAATATTTTAGTAGGGGTTAACACATAGATTTTGAGAAAAATTCAAAAATATGACAATACTGTTTTAATACATAGTTGAATCCTGTAATAACATATGATGAAGGTCAAAGAGGTTTGGAACCTTTGTTGTCTCCGTTTCTCAAGAGAATAGCAATTTTATAGTGGTTCATCCACTAATTTAGAAAGTATATGCAGTTTTACTAAATTAATTGATAAAAATTACAACGATGTCCATGTACCATTAAATAGAGTTTAGCATACATTAATACAAATTTCTAATGTGGTTATAAATTTTAAAACAAATCTAAAGATTATAGGCTTCAATATATTGAGTGTTTACGAAAAACTTAATATTTTCGTAGGGTTAACACATAGATTTTGAGAAAAATTCAAAAATATGACAATACTGTTTTAATACATAGTTGAATCCTGCAATAACATATGATGAAGGTCAAAGAGGTTGGAACCTTTGTTGTCTCCGTTTCTCTAGAGAATAGCAATTTTATAGTGGTTCGTCCACTAATTTAGAAAGTATATGCATGTTTACTAAATTAATTGATAAAAATTACAACGATGTCCATGTACCATGAAAAGAAGTTTAGCATACATTAATACAAATTTCTAATGTGGTTATAAATTTTAAAACAAATCTAAAGATTATGGGCTTCAACATATAGAGCGTTTACCGAAAAAAATCAATATTTTCGTAGGGTTAACACATAAATTTTGAGAAAAATTCAAAAAATATGACAATATTGTTTTAATACATAGTTGAATCCTGCCATAACATATGATGAAGGTCAAAGAGGTTTGGAACCTTTGTTGTCTCCGTTTCTCAAGAGAATAGCGATTTTATAGTGGTTCGTCCACTAATTTAGAAAGTATATGCAGTTTTACTAAATTAATTGATAAAAAATTAGAACGATGTCCATGTACCATGAAAAGGAGTTTATCATACATTAATACAAATTTATAATGTGGTTATAAATTTTAAAAAAAATCTAAAGATTATAGGCTTCAATATATTGAGTGTTTACGAAAAACTTAATATTTTCGTAGGGTTAACACATAGATTTTGAGAAAAATTCAAATAATATGACAATACTGTTTTAATACATAGTTGAATCCTGTAATAACATATGATGAAGTTCAAAGAGGTTTGGAACCTTTGTTGTCTCCGTTTCTCAAGAGAATAGCGATTTTATAGTGGTTCGTCCACTAATTTAGAAAGTATATGCAGTTTTACTAAATTAATTGATAAAAAATTAGAACGATGTCCATGTACCATGAAAAGAAGTTTAGCATACATTAATACAAATATATAATGTGGTTATAATTTTAAAACAAATCTAAAGATCATAGGCTTCAATATATAGAGCGTTTACCGAAAAACTCAATATTTTTGTAGGGACACATAGATTTTGAGAAAAACTCAAAAATATGGCAATACTATTTTAATACATAGTTGAATCCTGCAATAACATATGATGAAGGTCGAAGAGGTTTGGAACCTTTGTTGTCTCCGTTTTTCAAGAGAATATCGATTTTATGGTGGTTCGTCCAATGATTTAGGGAGTATTTGCAGTTTTGCTAAATTAATTGATAAAAAATTAGAACGATGTCCATGTACCATGAAAAGGAGTTTATCATACATTAATAGAAATGTATAATGTGGTTATAAATTTTAAAACAAATCTAAAGATTATAGGCTTTAATATATAGAGCGTTTACCGAAAAACACAATATTACCGAAAAACAGTAATTTCAAATCCGAAAAACACATAGATTTTGAGAAAAATTCAAAAAATATGAAAATATTGTTTTAATACATATTTGAATCCTGCAATAACATATGATGAAGGTCAAAGAGGTTTCAAACTTTTGTTGTCTCCGCTTTCAAGAAAATAACAATTTTATAGTGGTTCATCCACTAATTTAAGGATTATTTGCAGTTTTATTATATTAATTGATGAAAAATTAAAGATGTCCATGTACTATTAAATAGAGTTTAACATACATTAATACAAATTTCTAATGCGTTTGAAATTTTAAAATAAATCTAAAGATTATAAGCTTCAATATATAGAAATTTACCAAAATATAATATTTTCAGTAGTGGTTAACACATAGATTTTGAAAAATTCAAAAATATAACAATACTGTTTTAATACATAGTTGAATCCAAAAACATATGATGAAGGTTAAAGAGGTTTGAACCTTTGTTTTCTCCGCTTCATGAGAATACCAATTTTATAGTGGTTCGTCCTCCGATTTAGGGATTATTTGCGTTTTGCTAAATTAATTGATAAAAAATTAGAACTATGTTCATTTACTATGACAAAGATTTTAGCATACATTAATACAAATGTATAATGTGATTATAAATTTTAAAATAAATCTAAATATTATAGGCTTCAATATATAGAGCTGCCATCAAAAACTCAATATTTTTGTAGGAGTTAACACATAGATTTTGAGAAAAATTCATAAAAATACGAAAATATTGTTTTAATACATAGTTGAATCCTGCAATTACATATGATGAAGACGATGAAGGCCAAAGAAGTTTCAAACCTTTGTTGTCTCCGTTTCAAGAGAATAGCAATTTTATAGTGGTTCATCCACTAATTTAGAGATTATTTGCAGTTTTACTATATTAATTGATAAAAAATTAGAAAGATGTTCATGTACCATTAAATATAGTTTAGCATACATTAATACAAATTTCTAATGTGGTTTTAAATTTTAAAACAAATCTAAAGATTATAAGCTTCAATATATAGAGCGTTTACCAAAAATCAATATTTTCAGAGGGGTACACATAGATTTTGAGAAACAATTCAAAAAATATCACAATATTGTTTTAATACATAGTTTAATCCTGCAATAACATATTATGAAGGTCAAAGAGGTTTGAAACTTTGGTTTCTCCGTTTCTCAAAAGAATAGCGATTCTATAGTGGTTCGTCCACTAATTTAGAAAGTATATGCAGTTTTACTAAATTAATTGATAAAAAATTACAACGATGTCCATGTACCATTAAATAGAGTTTAGCATATATTAAACAAATCTAAAGAATATGGGCTTCAACATATAGAGTGTTTACTGAAAAACTTAAAATTTTCGTAGGGGTTAACACATAGATTTTGAAAAATTCAAAAATATGACAATACTGTTTTAATACATATTTGAATCTCGTAAAAACATATGATGAAGGTTAAAGAGGTTTCGAACCTTTGTTGTCTCCGTTTCTCAAGAGGATATCAATTTTATAGTGGTTCGTCCACTGATTTAGGGATTATTTGCAGTTTTTCTAAATTAATTGATAAAAAATTAGAACTATGTTCATGTACTATGAAAAAGATTTTAGCATATATTAATACAAATGTATAATGTGGTTATAAATTTTAAAACAAATCCTATGATTATAAGCTTCAATATATAGCGTTTAAGAAAAACACAATATTTTGGAAGGGGTTAACACATAGATTTTGAGAAAAATTCAAAAAATATGAAAATATTGTTTTAATAAATATTTGAATCCTGCAATAACATACGATGAAGGTCAAAGAGGTTTCAAACCTTTGTTGTCTCCGTTTCTCAAGAGAATATCAATTTTATAGTGGTCCGTCCACTAATTTAGGATTATTTGCAGTTTTACTATATTAATTGATAAAAAATAGAAAAATGTCCATGTACCATTAAATAGAGTTTAAGATACATTAATACAAATTTCTAATGTTTTTAAATTTTAAAACAAATCTAAAGATTATAAGCTTCAATATATAGGCGTTTACCAAAAACTTAATATTTTCGTAGGGGTTAACACATAGATTTTGAAAAATTCAAAAATATGACAATACTGTTTTAATACATATTTGAATCTCAAAAACATATGATGAAGGTTAAAGAGGTTTGAACCTTTGTTGTCTCCGTTTCTCAAGAGGATATCAATTTTATAGTGGTTCGATCCACTAATTTAGGATTATTTGCAGTTTTTCTAAATTAATTGATAAAAATTAGAACTATGTTCATGTACTATGAAAAAGATTTTAGCATATATTAATACAAATGTATAATGTGGTTATAAATTTTAAAACAAATCCTATGATTATAAGCTTCAATATATAGAGCTTTACCAAAAACACAATATTTTGGAAGGGGTTAACACATAGATTTTGAGAAAAATTCAAAAATATGAAAATATTGTTTTAATAAATATTTGAATCCTGCAATAACATATGATGAAGGTCAAAGAGGTTTCAAACCTTTGTTGTCTCCGCTTCTCAAGAGAATATCAATTTTATAGTGGTCCGTCCACTAATTTAGGGATTATTTGCAGTTTTACTATATTAATTGATAAAAAATAGAAAAATGTCCATGTACCATTAAATAGAGTTTAAGATACATTAATACAAATTTCTAATGTGTTTTAAATTTTAAAACAAATCTAAAGATTATAAGCTTCAATATATGAGCGCTTACCAAAAACTTAATATTTTCAGAGGTTAACACATAGATTTTGAAAAATTCAAAAAATATAACAATACTGTTTTAATACATAGTTGAATCTCAAAAACATATGATGAAGGTTAAAGAGGTTTGAACCTTTGTTGTCTCTGTTTCTCAAGAGAATAACAATTTTATAGTGGTCCAATCGATTTTGGGATTATTTGCAGTTTGCTAAATTAATTGATAAAAATTAGTACTATGTTCATTTACTATGAAAAAGATTTTAGCATACATTAATACAAATGTATAATGTGATTATAAATTTTAAAATAAATCTAAAGATTATAGGCTTCAATATATAGAGCTCAAAACTCAATATTTTTGTATAACACATAGATTTTGAGAAAAATTCATAAAAATATGAAAATATTGTTTTAATACATATTTTAATCCTGTAATAACATATTATAAAGGTCAAAGAGGTTTGGAACCTTTGGTTTATCCTCAAGAGAATAACAATTTTATAGTCGTCATTCCATCTGATTTAAAAGTATATGCGTTTTACTAAATTAATTGAAAAAATTAGAACGATGTCCATGTACCATTAAATAAAGTTTAGAATACATTAATACAAATTTTAATGTGATTATAAATTTTAAAATAAATCTAAAGATTATGGGCTTCAACATATAGAGACTTTACCAAAAACTCAATATTTTGTAGGGGTTAACACATAGATTTTGAGAAAAATTCATAAAAATATGAAAATATTGTTTTAATACATATTTTAATCCTGTAATAACATATTATAAAGGTCAAAGAGGTTTGGAACCTTTGGTTTATCCGTTTCTCAAGAGAATAACAATTTTATAGTGGTTAGATCCACGATTTAAAAAGTATATGCAGTTTTACTAAATTAATTGAAAAAAATTAGAACGATGTCCATGTACCATTAAATAAAGTTTAGAATACATTAATACAAATTTTTAATATGGTTTTAAATTTTAAAACAAATCTAAAGATTATGGGCTTCAACATATAGAGACTTTACCAAAAACTCAATATTTTCAGTAGGGGTATACATAGATTTTGAGCAAAATTCAAAAATATAACAATATTGTTTTAATACATAGTTTAATCCTGCAATAACATATTATGAACGTCAAAGAAGTTTGGAACCTTTGTTGTCTCCGCTTTCAAGAGAATAGCGATTCTATAGTGGTTAGATCCACTAATTTAGAAAGTATGCAGTTTTACTAAATTAATTGATAAAAAATTACAACGATGTTCATGTACCATGAAAAGGAGTTTAGCATACAATAATACAAATTTATAATGTGGTTATAAGTTTTTAAAACAAATCTAAAGAATATGGGCTTCAACATATAGAGCGTTTACCGAAAAAAAATCAATATTTTCGTAGGGTTAACACATAGATTTTGAGAAAAATTCAAAAATATGACAATATTGTTTTAATACATAGTTGAATCCTGCAATAACATATGATGAAGGTCAAAGAGGTTTGAACCTTTGTTGTCTCCGTTTCTCAAAAGAATAGCGATTTTATAGTGGTTAGATCCACTAATTTAGAAAGTATATGCAGTTTTACTAAATTAATTGATAAAAAATTACAACGATGTCCATGTACCATTAAATAGAGTTTAGCATATATTAAACAAATCTAAAGAATATGGGCTTCAACATATAGAGTGTTTACTGAAAAACTTAAAATTTTCAGTAGGGGTTAACACATAGATTTTGAAAAATTCAAAAATATGACAATACTGTTTTAATACATATTTGAATCTGTAAAACATATGATGAAGGTTAAAGAGGTTTGAACCTTTGTTGTCTCCGTTTCTCAAGAGGATATCAATTTTATAGTGGTTAGATCCACTAATTTAGGATTATTTGCAGTTTTACTAAATTAATTGATAAAAATTAGAACTATGTTCATGTACCATGAAAAAGATTTTAGCATATATTAATACAAATTTATAATGTGGTTATAAATTTTAAAACAAATCTATGATTATAAGCTTCAATATATAGAGCGTTTACCGAAAAACACAATATTTTGGAAGGGGGTTAACACATAGATTTTGAGAAAAATTCAAAAATATGAAAATATTGTTTTAATACATAGTTGAATCCTGCAATAACATATGATGAAGGTCAAAGAGGTTTGGAACCTTTGTTGTCTCCGTTTCTCAAGAGAATATCAATTTTATAGTGGTTCGTCCACTAATTTAGGATTATTTGCAGTTTTACTATATTAATTGATAAAAAATAGAAAAATGTCCATGTACCATTAAATAGAGTTTAAGATACATTAATACAAATTTCTAATGTGTTTTTAAATTTTAAAACAAATCTAAAGATTATAAGCTTCAATATATAGAGCGTTTACCAAAAACTTAATATTTTCGTAGGGTTAACATAGATTTTGAAAAATTCAAAAATATAACAATACTGTTTTAATACATAGTTGAATCCTAAAAACATATGATGAAGGTTAAAGAGGTTTGGAACCTTTGTTGTCTCTGTTTCTCAAGAGAATAACAATTTTATAGTGGTTAGTCCACTAATTTAGGGATTATATGCAGTTTTACTAAATTAATTGATAAAAAATAGAAAAATGTCCATGTACCATGAAATAGAGTTTAAGATACATTAATACAAATTTCTAATGTGTTTATAAATTTTAAAACAAATCTAAAGATTATAGCTTCAATATATAGAGCGTTTACCAAAAAACTTAATATTTTAGTAGGGTTAACACATAGATTTTGAAAAATTCAAAAAATATAACAATACTGTTTTAATACATAGTTGAATCCACTTAAAATATGATGAAGGTTAAAGAGGTTTGGAACCTTTGTTGTCTCTGTTTCTCAAGAGAATAACAATTTTATAGTGGTTAGATCCACTATTTTGGGATTATTTGCATTTTACTAAATTAATTGATAAAAATTAGTACTATGTTCATTTACTATGAAAAAGATTTTAGCATACATTAATACAAATGTATAATGTGATTATAAATTTTAAAACAAATCTAAAGATTATAGGCTTCAATATATAGAGCGCTTCCTAAAAAATCAATATTTTTGTAGGGTTAACACACAGATTTTGAGAAAAATTCATAAAAATATGAAAATATTGTTTTAATACATATTTGAATCCTGCAATAACATATTATGAAGGTCAAAGAGGTTTGGAACCTTTGTTTATCCGCTTCTCAAGAGAATAACAATTTTATAGTGGTTCATCCACTAATTTAAAAAGTATATGCAGTTTTACTAAATTAATTGAAAAAATTAGAACGATGTCCATGTACCATTAAAAAAGTTTAGAATACATTAATACAAATTTTTAATATGGTTTTAAATTTTAAAACAAATCTAAAGATTATGGGCTTCAACATATAGAGACTTTACCAAAAACTCAATATTTTCGTAGGGTATACATAGATTTTGAGCAAAAATTCAAAAAATATAACAATATTGTTTTAATACATAGTTTAATCCTGCAATAACATATTATGAACGTCAAAGAGTTTGGAACCTTTGTTGTCTCCGCTTTCAAGAGAATAGCTTTTCTATAGTTCGGTCCACTAATTTAGAAAGTATATGCAGCTTACTAAATTAATTGATAAAAATTACAACGATGTTCATGTACCATGAAAAGGAGTTTAGCATACAATAATACAAATTTATAATGTGGTTATAAGTTTTAAAACAAATCTAAAGAATATGGGCTTCAACATATAGAGCTTTAATTTAAAAATCAATATTTTAGGGGTTCAAAAAAATATGACAATATTGTTTTAATAAATAGTTGAATCCTGCAATAACATATGATGAAGGTCAAAGAGGTTTGGAACCTTTGTTGTCTCAGTTTCTCAAAAGATAATGATTTTATAATGGTTCGTCCACTAATTTAGAAAGTATATAATTATACTAAATTAATTGATAAAAAAACTAAAACCACGTCCATGTACCATGAAATAGAGTTTAGCATACATTAATACAAGTTTCTAATGCGTTATAAATTTTAAAACAAATCTAAAGATTATAAGCTTCAATATATAGCTACCTAAAAACTTAATATTTTCGTAGGGTTAACACATAGATTTTGAGAAAAAGTCAAAAAATATGACAATACTGTTTTAATACATAGTTGAATCCTGCAATAACATATGATGAAGGTTAAAGAGGTTTGAACCTTTGTTGTCTCCGTTCTCAAGAGAATATCAATTTTATAGTGGTTAGTCCACCGATTTAAAAAGTATATGCAGTTTTACTAAATTAATTGAAAAAAATTAGAACGATGTCCATGTACCATTAAATAAAGTTTAGAATACATTAATACAAATTTTTAATATGGTTTTAAATTTTAAAACAAATCTAAAGATTATGGGCTTCAACATATAGACTTTACCAAAAACTCAATATTTTCAGTAGGGGTATACATAGATTTTGAGCAAAAATTCAAAAAATATAACAATATTGTTTTAATACATAGTTTAATCCTGCAATAACATATTATGAACGTCAAAGAAGTTTGGAACCTTTGTTGTCTCCGTTTCTCAAGAGAATAGCGATTCTATAGTGGTTCGTCCACTAATTTAGAAAGTATATGCAGTTTTACTAAATTAATTGATAAAAAATTACAACGATGTTCATGTACCATGAAAAGGAGTTTAGCATACAATAATACAAATTTATAATGTGGTTATAAGTTTTTAAACAAATCTAAAGAATATGGGCTTCAACATATAGAGCTTTAATTTAAAAATCAATATTTTAGGGGTTCAAAAAAATATGACAATATTGTTTTAATAAATAGTTGAATCCTGCAATAACATATGATGAAGGTCAAAGAGGTTTGGAACCTTTGTTGTCTCAGTTTCTCAAAAGATACGATTTTATAATGGTTCGTCCACTAATTTAGAAAGTATATACAGTTATACTAAATTAATTGATAAAAAAAAACTAAAACCACGTCCATGTACCATGAAATAGAGTTTAGCATACATTAATACAAGTTTCTAATGCGGTTATAAATTTTAAAACAAATCTAAAGATTATAAGCTTCAATATATAGAGCGTTTACCGAAAAAACTTAATATTTTCGTAGGGGGTTAACACATAGATTTTGAGAAAAAGTCAAAAAATATGACAATACTGTTTTAATACTTAGTTGAATCCTGCAATAACATATTATGAAGGTGAAAGAGGTTTGGAACCTTTGTTTTCTCCGTTTCTCAACAGAATAGCAATTTTATAGTCGTCATTCACTAATTTAGAAAGTATATGCGTTTTACTAAATTAATTGATAAAAATTAGAACGATGTCCATGTACCATTAAATAGAGTTTATCATACATTAATACAAATTTCTAATGTGGTTTTAAATTTTAAAACAAATCTAAAGATTATGGGCTTCAACATATAGAGACTTTACCAAAAACTCAATATTTCGTAAGGGTATACATAGATTTTGAGCAAAATTCAAAAAATATAACAATATTGTTTTAATACATAGTTTAATCCTGCAATAACATATTATGAACGTCAAAGAGGTTTGGAACCTTTGTTGTCTCCGCTTCTCAAGAGAATAGCGATTTTATAATGGTTCATCCACTAATTTAGAAAGTATATTCAGTTTTACTAAATTAATTGATAAAAAATTTCAACGATGTCCATGTACCATGAAAAGGAGTTTAGCAAACAATAATACAAATTTCTAATGTGGTTATAAGTTTTAAAACAAATCTAATGAATATGGGCTTCAACATATATGCCATTTAAAAAAATCAATATTTTAAGTAGGGGTTCAAAAAATATGTCAATATTGTTTTAATACATAGTTTAATCCTGCAATAACATATGATGAACGTCAAAGAGGTTTGGAACCTTTGTTTTCTCCGTTTCTCAAGAGAATAGCGATTCTATAGTGGTTCGTCCACTAATTTAGAAAGTATATGCAGTTTTACTAAATTAATTGATAAAAAATTTCAACGATGTCCATGTACCATGAAAAGGAGTTTAGCATACAATAATACAAATTTATAATGTGGTTATAAATTTTAAAACAAATCTAAAGAATATGGGCTTCAACATATATAGAGCGCTTACCTAAAAATCAATATTTTCAGAGGGTTCAAAAAATATGACAATATTGTTTTAATACATAGTTGAATCCTGCAATAACATATGATGAAGGTCAAAGAGGTTTGGAACCTTTGTTGTCTCAGTTTCTCAAAAGAATAGCGATTTTATAATGGTTCATTCACTAATTTAGAAAGTATATTCAGTTTTACTAAATTAATTGATAAAAAAACTAAAACCACGTCCATGTACCATGAAATAGAGTTTAGCATACATTAATACAAGTTTCTAATGCGGTTATAAATTTTAAAACAAATCTAAAGATTATAAGCTTCAATATATAGAGCGTTTACCGAAAAAACTTAATATTTTCGTAGGGGGTTAACACATAGATTTTGAGAAAAAGTCAAAAAATATGACAATACTGTTTTAATACTTAGTTGAATCCTGCAATAACATATTATGAAGGTGAAAGAGGTTTGGAACCTTTGTTTTCTCCGTTTCTCAACAGAATAGCAATTTTATAGTCGTTCGTCCACTAATTTAGAAAGTATATGCAGTTTTACTAAATTAATTGATAAAAAATTAGAACGATGTCCATGTACCATTAAATAGAGTTTATCATACATTAATACAAATTTCTAATGTGGTTTTAAATTTTAAAACAAATCTAAAGATTATGGGCTTCAACATATAGAGACTTTACCAAAAAACTCAATATTTCCGTAAGGGTATACATAGATTTTGAGCAAAAATTCAAAAAATATAACAATATTGTTTTAATACATAGTTTAATCCTGCAATAACATATTATGAACGTCAAAGAGGTTTGGAACCTTTGTTGTCTCCGTTTCTCAAGAGAATAGCGATTCTATAGTGGTTCGTCCACTAATTTAGAAAGTATATTCAGTTTTACTAAATTAATTGATAAAAAATTTCAACGATGTCCATGTACCATGAAAAGGAGTTTAGCAAACAATAATACAAATTTCTAATGTGGTTATAAGTTTTAAAACAAATCTAATGAATATGGGCTTCAACATATAGAGCGTTTACCGAAAAAAATCAATATATTCGTAGGGGTTCAAAAAATATGTCAATATTGTTTTAATACATAGTTGAATCCTGTAATAACATATGATGAATGTCAAAGAGGTTTGGAACCTTTGTTGTCTCAGTTTCTCAAAAGAATAGCGATTTTATATGGTTCATCAACTAATTTAGAAAGTATATGAGTTTTACTAAATTAATTGATAAAAAATTAGAACGATGTCCATGTACCATGAAATAGAGTTTAGCATACATTAATACAAGTTTCTAATGTGGTTATAAATTTTAAAACAAATCTAAAGATTATGGGCTTCAACATATAGAGACTTTACCAAAAACTCAATATTTTCAGTAGGGGTTAACACATAGATTTTGAGAAAAGTCAAAAATATGACAATACTGTTTTAATACATAGTTGAATCCTGCAATAACATATTATGAAGGTGAAAGAGGTTTGGAACCTTTGTTTTCTCCGTTTCTCAAGAGAATAGCAATTTTATAGTGGTTCATTCACTAATTTAGAAAGTATATGCAGCTTTACTAAATTAATTGATAAAAAATTAACGATGTCCATGTACCATTAAATAGAGTTTATCATACATTAATACAAATTTCTAATGTGGTTTTAAATTTTAAAACAAATCTAAAGATTATGGGCTTCAACATATAGAGACTTTACCAAAAAACTCAATATTTCCGTAGGGGTATACATAGATTTTGAGCAAAAATTCAAAAAATATAACAATATTGTTTTAATACATAGTTGAATCCTGCAATAACATATGATGAAGGTCAAAGAGGTTTGGAACCTTTGTTGTCTCCGCTTCTCAAGAGAATAGCGATTCTATAGTGGTTCGTCCACTAATTTAGAAAGTATATTCAGTTTTACTAAATTAATTGATAAAAAATTTCAACGATGTCCATGTACCATGAAAAGGAGTTTAGCATACTATAATACAAATTTCTAATGTGGTTATAAGTTTTAAAACAAATCTAATGAATATGGACTTCAACATATAGAGCGTTTCCCGAAAAAAATCAATATTTTCTTAGGGGTTCAAAAAATATGACAATATTGTTTTAATACATAGTTGAATCCTGAAATAACATATGATGAAGGTTAAAGAGGTTTGGAAACTTTGTTAACTCCATTTCTCAAGAGAATAGCGATTTTATAGTGGTTCATCCACTAATTTAGAAAGTATATGCAGTTTTACTAAATTAATTGATAAAAAATTACAACGATGTCCATGTACCATGAAACGGAGTTTAGCATACATTAATACAAATTTCTAATGTGGTTATAAATTTTAAAAAATCTAAAGATTATAGGCTTCAATTTATAGAGCGTTAATCGAAAACAATTCAATATTTTCGTAGGGTACACATGGATTTTGAGAAAAAACAAAATATATGCAATATTGTTTTAATACATAGTTGAATCCTGCAATAACATATGATGAAGGTCAAAGGGTTTGGAACCTTTGTTGTCTCCGTTTCTCAAGAGAATAGCGATTTTATAGTGGTTCATCCACTAATTTAGAAAGTATATCAGTTTTACTAAATTAATTGATAAAAAATTACAACGATGTTCATGTACCATGAAAAGGAGTTTAGCATACATTAATACAAATTTCTAATGTGGTTATAAATTTTAAAACAAATCTAAAGATTATGGGCTTCAACATATAGGCGTTTACGAAAAAATCAATATTTTCAGTAGGGGTTAACACATAGATTTTGAGCAAAAATTCAAAAAATATGACAATATTGTTTTAATACATAGTTGAATCCTGAAATAACATATGATGAAGGTTAAAGAGGTTTGGAAACTTTGTTAACTCCATTTCTCAAGAGAATAGCGATTTTATAGTGGTTCATCCACTAATTTAGAAAGTATATGCAGTTTTACTAAATTAATTGATAAAAAATTACAACGATGTCCATGTACCATGAAACGGAGTTTAGCATACATTAATACAAATTTCTAATGTGGTTATAAATTTTAAAAAATCTAAAGATTATAGGCTTCAATTTATAGAGCTTAATCGAAAACAATTCAATATTTTCGTTAGGGTACACATGGATTTTGAGAAAAAAACAAAATATATTGCAATATTGTTTTAATACATAGTTGAATCCTGCAATAACATATGATGAAGGTCAAATAGGTTTGGAACCTTTGTTGTCTCCGTTTCTCAAGAGAATAGCGATTTTATAGTGGTTCATCCACTAATTTAGAAAGTATATGCAGTTTTACTAAATTAATTGATAAAAAATTACAACGATGTTCATGTACCATGAAAAGGAGTTTAGCATACATTAATACAAATTTCTAATGTGGTTATAAATTTTAAAACAAATCTAAAGATTATGGGTTTCAACATATAGAGCGTTTACCGAAAAAATCAATATTTTCGTAGGGGTTAACACATGGATTTTGAGAAAAATTCAAAAAATATGACAATATTGTTTTAATACATAGTTGAATCCTGCAATAACATATTATGAAGGTCAAAGAGGTTTGGAACCTTTGTTGTCTCCGTTTCTTAAGAGAATAGCGATTTTATAGTGGTTAGTCCACTGATTTAGGGAGTATTTGCAGTTTTGCTAATTTAATTGATAAAAAATTAGAACGATGTCTATGTATCATGAAAAGGGGTTTTTTATACATTAATACAAATGTATAATGTGGTTATAAATTTTAAAACAAATTTAAATATTATAGGATAGAACATTTACCGAAAAACTCAATATTTTCGTAGGGGTTAACACATAGATTTTGAGAAAAATATGAAAATATTGTTTTAATACATAGTTGAATCCTGCAATAACATATTATGAAGGTCAAAGAGGTTTGGAACCTTTGTTGTCTCCGTTTCTCAGGAGAATAGCGATTTTATAGTTGTTCGTCCACTGATTTAGGGAGTATTTGTAATTTTGCTAAATTAATTGATAAAATATTAGAACGATGTCCATCTACCATGAAAATGAGTTTAACATACATTAATATAAATTTCTAATGTGGTTATAAATTTTAAAACAAATCTAAAGATTATAAGCTTCAATATATAGAGTGTTTACTGAAAAACTTAATATTTTTGTAGGGGTTAACACATAGATTTTGAGAAAATTTCAAAAAAAATGACAATGCTGTTTTATAACATAGTTGAATCCTGCAATAACATATGATGAAGGTCAAAGAGGTTTGGAACCTTTGTTGTCTCCGTTTTTCAAGAGAATAGTGATTTTATAGTGGTTCGTCCAATAATTTAGAAAGTATATGCAGCTTTTACTAAATTAATTGATAAGAAATTACAACGATGTCCATGTACCATAAAAAGAAGTTTAGCATACATTAATACAAATTTCTAATGTGGTCATAAATTTTAAAACAAATCTAAATATTATAGGCTTCAATATATAGAGCATTAACAAAAAAATAAATCAATATTTTCGTAGGGGTTAACACGTGGATTTTGAGAAAAATTCAAAAAATATGACAATATTGTTTTAATACATAGTTGAATCCTGCAATAATATATGATGAAGGTCAAAGAGGTTTGGAACCTTTGTTGTCTCTGTTTCTCAAGAGAATAGCGATTTTATAGTGGTATACTAATTTAGAAAGTATATGCAGTTTTATTAAATTAATTGATAAAAAATTAGAACGATGTCCATGTACCATGAAAAGGAGTTTAGCATACATTAATACAAATTTCTAATGTGGTTATAAATTTTAAAATAAATCTAAAGATTATGGGCTTCAATTTATAGAGCATTAACAAAAAAATCAATATTTTCGTAGGGGTTAACACATAGATTTTAAGAAAATTCAAAAATATGATAATATTGTTTTAATACATAGTTGAATCCTGAAATAACATATGATGAAGGTCAAAGAGGTTTGGAACCTTTGTTGTCTCCGCTTTTCAAGAGAATAGCGATTTTATAGTGGTTCGGCCCACTAATTTAGAAAGTATTGCACTTTTACTAAATTAATTGATAAAAAAATTACAACGATGTCCATGTACCATGAAAAGGAGTTTAGCATACATTAATACAAATTTCTAATGTGGTTATAAATTTTAAAACAAATCTAAAGATTATAGGCTTCAATATATAGAGCGTTAACCGAAAAAAAAAATCAATATTTTCAGTAGGGGTTAACACCTGGATTTTGAGAAAAATCAAAAATATGACAATATTGTTTTAATACATATTTGAATCATGCAATAACATATGATGAAGGTCAAAGAGGTTTAGAACCTTTGTTGTCACCGCTTCTCAAGAGAATGACGATTTTATAGTGGTTCGTCCACTAATTTAGAAAGTATATGCGCTTTACTAAATTAATTGATAAAAAATTAGAACGATGTCCATGTACCATGAAAAGGAGTTTAGCATACATTAATACAAATTTCTAATGTGGTTATAAATTTTAAAACAAATCTAAAGATTATGGGCTTCAACATATAGAGCTGCTAACCTAAAAAATCAATATTTTCAGTAGGGGTTAACACCGGATTTTGAGAAAAATCAAAAATATGACAATATTGTTTTAATACATATTTGAATCATGCAATAACATATGATGAAGGTCAAAGAGGTTTAGAACCTTTGTTGTCACCGTTTCTCAAGAGAATGACGATTTTATAGTGGTTCGTCCACTAATTTAGAAAGTATATGCAGTTTTACTAAATTAATTGATAAAAACTTAGAACGATGTCCATGTACCATGAAAAGGAGTTTAGCATACATTAATACAAATTTCTAATGTGGTTATAAATTTTAAAACAAATCTAAATATTATGGGCTTCAACATATAGAAGCTAATTTAAAAAAAATCAATATTTTCGTAGGGGTTAACACATAAATTTTGAGAAAAATTCAAAAAAATATGATAATACTGTTTTAATACATAGTTGAATCCTGAAATAACATATGATGAAGGTCAAAGAGGTTTGGAACCTTTGTTGTCTCCGTTTTTCAAGAGAATAGCGATTTTATAGTGGTTCGTCCACTAATTTAGAAAGTATTGCACTTTTACTAAATTAATTGATAAAAAAATTACAACGATGTCCATGTACCATGAAAAGGAGTTTAGCATACATTAATACAAATTTCTAATGTGGTTATAAATTTTAAAACAAATCTAAAGATTATAGGCTTCAATATATAGAGCGTTAACCGAAAAAAAAATCAATATTTTCGTAGGGGTTAACACCTGGATTTTGAGAAAAAATCAAAAAATATGACAATATTGTTTTAATACATATTTGAATCATGCAATAACATATGATGAAGGTCAAAGAGGTTTAGAACCTTTGTTGTCACCGTTTCTCAAGAGAATGACGATTTTATAGTGGTTCGTCCACTAACTTAGAAAGTATATGCAGTTTTACTAAATTAATTGATAAAAACTTAGAACGATGTCCATGTACCATGAAAAGGAGTTTAGCATACATTAATACAAATTTCTAATGTGGTTATAAATTTTAAAACAAATCTAAATATTATGGGCTTCAACATATAGAGCGTTTACCGAAAAAAATCAATATTTTCGTAGGGGTTAACACATAAATTTTGAGAAAAATTCAAAAAATATGATAACACTGTTTCAATACAGAGTTGAATCCTGCAATGACATATGATGAAGGTCAAAGAGGTTTGGAACCTTTGTTGTCTCCGTTTCTCAAAAGAATATCGATTTTATAGTGGTTCGTCCACTAATTTAGAAAGTATATGCAGTTTTACTAAATTAATTGATAAAAAATAAGAACGATGTCCATGTACCATTAAATATAGTTTAGCATACATTAATACAAATGTATAATGTGGTTATAAATTTTAAAACAAATCTAAAGATTATAGGCTTCAATATATATAGCGTTTACCAAAAAAAATCAATATTTTCGTAGGGGTTATAGATAGAGAAAAATTTTAAAAATATGACAATACTGTTTTAATACATAGTTGAATCCTGTAATAACATATGATGAAGGTCAAAGAGGTTGGAACCTTTGTTGTCTCCATTTCTCAAGAGAATAGCGATTTTATAGTTGTTCGTCCACTAATTTAGAAAGTATATGCAGTTTTACTAAATTAATTGATAAAAAATAAGAACGATGTCCATGTACCATTAAATATAGTTTAGCATACATTAATACAAATGTATAATGTGGTTATAAATTTTAAAACAAATCTAAAGATTATAGGCTTCAATATGTAGAGTATTTACCGAAAACTCAATATTTAAAGAATAGCGATTTTATAGTTGTTCGTCCACTGATTTAGGGAGTATTTGTAATTTTGCTAAATTAATTGATAAAATATTAGAACGGTGTCCATATACCATGAAAATGAGTTTAACATACATTAATACAAATTTCTAATGTGGTTATAAATTTTAAAACAAATCTAAAGATTATAAGCTTCAATATATAGAGCGTTTACTGAAAAACTTAATATTTTCGTAGGGGAAATATGACAATATTGTTTTAATACATAGTTGAGTCCTGCAATAACATATGATGAAGGTCAAAGAGGTTTGGAACCTTTGTTGTCTCCGTTTCTAACGATTTTATAGTGGTTCGTCCACTTATTTTGAAAATATACGCAGTTTTACTAAATTAATTGATAAAAAAAAATTAGAACGATGTCAATGTACCATGAAAAGAAGTTTAGCATACATTAATACAAATTTATAATGTGGTTATAAATTTTTAAACAAATCTAAAGATTATAGACTTCAATATATTGAGTGTTTACCGAAAAAAAACAATATTTTCGTAGGGGTTAACACATAGATTTTGAGAAAATTTCAAAAAATATGACATTTTGGTTTACGAGTTCAATCATACGATAAACTAAGCATCGACATTTTGGATAATGATTCGGCTCGGTTTATTTTGGTTTTTGATCTAGAAATCAATACTATTAAAAGGGAAGGAGTTTTAATAAATCTACTTATGAAAGTTGTTTGGATTTTTTTGTTACACTTATTATTTTTTTGGTCCTACAATTAATCACTCTTATTATACATAGTTAATAACTCTAACTACCTATGAAAAATTGTGATGTTCGTGAGATATTAATTGTGTTACCATAAAAATTAACGAACACCCCTAATTTCGTGGGATCACAATCATTGTTATATGTGAGTGATATTAATATCACTAAGATCACAATCATATTAAAGCTAAAATAATATTTCATATTTTATACATGTACTAATAATATCATTAAACATTGTATCATGACATCTTATATAGTTTCAAATATTTACAAAATTAAATTTGATAAATCGCAAATCATATGTTAAAATAAAATTATATTTATATTATGTTAACTTAATTTTTATAGAATGTATTATAATAAAAAATATTAATAAAGTTTAAAACTATGATAAATCTTACAAATATGTTCTATTGAATTAGTTAAAAACATCTATCAAAAAAATCTTAAACCATATCAATTTAACAAATGTAAAACTTATAAAATACACACAAAATATAATGAGAAAATAGGTTTGGGTACTCAAGTATTCGGATCGGTTCCTTTCTATCTTGGTTATTTGGATTCTAAACATTTGGACCCAAATAGATATTTGATTTTTTTTATTCAGGTTTAGATGGGTTCTTTCATGTTCGGATCAGTTTGGAATCATAATTCAAATACATGTAAAATACATGTAATATTTGAGTATGTAGCATGGATAGGTCGGTTCATATATTTAAGTTTTGCCAAAGATCATAAGTACCTGAAAACCTGAAAAATGATAGCAGGTTAATAGCATGTTTTGGCTTTTACCGTATTTTTTATCATATTTTGTTTTATTAAATTCAAAATAGGACTATATACAGATTTATTGAATCTATCGGTTTGACTATGTTGCATCTGTGTGTCTTAAATCTCTGTGCACCAGTAAAAGCCCAGCACTCGTGGATCGGACGATTTGGAAAATTTACTTTTTCTAAATAAGTATGTATTTCTAAAAAAAAGGAAATCGGGGTTTGAGGCTGCTATAAATATGAGTCTAAGGGTTTGTAAGATTATTCATTCACACAATAATAAAAAACCCTAAACGGGTATTTGCCTCAATATGTTTTGTTCTCTAGTGTCTTCTTGATTAATTCATGGCTGTTCACAACATACTGTATGTCTCGATTGGATATGAAAATACTATTTAAAATTCAAACATTATAATAGAGAAAGTTTAAAATCATTTATTCCTAATAAAAAGTTATAAATTTATTCAAATTTTATCAAACGGACAACAAAAAATACCCGCGCTTTTCAATCTAGTATATGTTTAATTTAGCTGTTTAAGAAATTTGATTCGGTTATTTTTAATTTAGGTGACAAAGTTGGAAACCGTTAGTACTAAAATTGATTTTGGGTATAATTCGGTTCCATTTTTTCTATTAATTCATGTTAAAATGTTACATAATTCAAGTTTCTGATTAAATATAAAGAAATTAGATCTTCAGATAAAAGTTTCAAATAATTTAGATAATTTTTTGATATTTCGAAGAAAATTATTTGAGTAATTTGGTTTATCCTATAAACAAACACAATAAAGCTTTTATACAATACTCGAAACATAAAAGCATACATTTTTTGGTATTACTGAACCAAATATTCGAAGAAAACAGAAAGACCAAGAAACGAAAGAACCAGAACCAGGGACCAGTCGCGAACCAAGATCCGGTTCACATCAAACCAAACAACACACTACAAACACACAAAAATCAATCAAGAGGATGAAACTCCAACGGCTTAGTCTCAGTCTTCGTCCCCGAAGATCTTTGAGATCCTCTCTGTTGGAACCAAAGGCATGTACGATGTGAACCTGTACCCTTTCTCTGCAGCCATCACCACCGTATCATTATACTTCAGAGCAGAAAGCAGCCGTTGGTACAGCTACCTGAGCCAGCCTCGGGAACAGAGGAAGCTGGTTCAGCTTCTTCCAAGCCGAAACTGCACACTGCTCCGCTTTCGGCTCGTAGCTTGCGTACAACTCCTTAGCGGCTGGCTCGTACTTGGTGTAGACGGATTTAGCCACCCCAGATGCGGTTTCCACAACGCCAGCACGTCGAACCTCAGTGGCTAAAGCACGAGCCAAGATGGGTGCTATCTGAGCAGCTGAGATGGCTTGTGCAGACACTTGTTTGACCGCTGGTGGGACGCGGCGGTCAAGCTCACTCACAGACACGTCAACCTGCAATGATCAAAGACGGTTCAATAGATATTGTCAGCTCAACGACTCTGCCACGTCATCGATCCTGTGTTTTTCCGTATCAAAATGTATATTATAGACAATTCAAATTTTCGGATTAAATATCAAATTATTTGAATAAATTAAATATTTCAAATAAAATATTGGCTAATTTGTTTATTTAGAAAAGAAAGAAAGAATAATGTATATAATAACCAGCAAAATTAAAACTAGGGATTACCTTCTGGTCCATGTATTTAAGAACCTCGACGGGGACGTCGTGGTACTTGTGGTAGACATGACCGACCACAGTCTTGACAGCTCCTTCAACGGATTCAACACCTGGTTTCAAAGGACCAGACTTGTCCTTAGCCTTTGCGTAAATGAGAGCAAAGCGAAGCAATGCTTCAACAGCAGCAGCTTGCACGAACTCCAAATACTTCAACCTCTTTCTCCTCCTTTGTCTGAAATTTTCACATATTGTAATTAACCAACAGAGATTAGGTTTCACAATTAAATTCGTTAATCCTAATCTTCTCCACATGCATGATAATATTAATATGAACTAGATATTTGAGACGAGAATCAATTAGACGTTCAGATTAAATGATTACCATATCTAGTTTCGGCTGATTGATATCGGTTTGTGCCATGATCGTTCGTATGAAGAGACGAGGATTCTTCTTAGAGAGATTTTTTTAAGTTGAATTTGACGAACAAAACAATGTAATGGTGATGAGGAATTAGCGTGCTTTAGGTTTGTTTATATAACATGGTTTTGGCACGTGTGAATGCTGTAGACTACGCGTGCACGCGTGTGTTCAGTTTCGTAACCATCCATGTCCTATGGGCGGGCGTTGACGACGTGTGGGTTAAGTAAACATATAAGCTAAGAAAAGAAAAATTATAAACTGTTTTATATTTTCCGAAAATGGATTATATAATCAAAATTTTATTAAAAGAAGAAGATTCTACATGTGTATAGGTCATAAATTACATAATCGTAACGTGTAGGATTTTCTTGTTTCATAACCGCACATGTTTATAATGTGCATCAAAACAAAAGTTGTATTGCTTTCTCTACAATGACTAAGAAAAATGTTACTGAAGAGCATGCAAGTATACATGAAATGTTACTGAAGAGCATGTTAGTAGATACAAAAATAAACCACTAGATAAAATTATAAAAACGAAGAATATATACTAAGCTTTGAAACCATCCGATCTTTAATGAGATTTTGTGAATATAAAATAGATATTATGTCTCAGTCAATTTAGAGAAACAGATCAGACTTTGTTTTGTAAACATATTGATGAACCATCAATCCTAAAAATATGGAAGCATCATTATGAGCTACTATAAGAAATGTGTTGTTCCATTTTTTCTGACCCGTCTCTCTGACATATATATAGTAGTGTACTTGAGGTTTGGTTTGCATGATAGAGTAATGGGTTGCTTCACACAGGTTTACCTGCTTGTTTCTCTCGGGGGTGTGTGTATCTCAGTAATAACCTACCAGTCCAAAAAAACTATATCATGCATGTTTCACTGTTCAGAAATGCTAATCTTCGTGATATATAACTTTGCGATTGCGACAACAAGTAATAAAGTGAAAAAACGGATTTAGGACGTCACACGAACTAGGCCTCGGCGTTCGGAGCCCGTCGGTTTCGGTTCGGTTGTTTCGGATTTTCGGTATTATGTTCATAAGTCCCGTTTGGGTTTTACTATTTATCAGGTCGGGTTTGGCTCGGTTCCTTTTGGGTTCGGTTCGGATCGGATTGTAACCAATGTTTGAAATCGTCAAAAATGTATATTTTAAACCTTAAAAATTGACAATTGTTTTGTCAAAATATAAAAATTATTCATAAATCTAATTAAAAATTAGTTAAACTAACTAAATTAACTAAAAAGTGTTCAAAATAACAAATAAAACAAACTACGGATTGGATTTCGGGATTATTTTTCCACTAATTTAGGGATTATTTGCAGTTTTACTATATTAATTGATAAAAAATTAGAACGATGTCCATGTACCATTAAATAGAGTTTAGCGTACATTAATACAAATTTCTAATGTGGTTTTAAATTTAAAATAAATCTAAAGATTATAAGCTTCAATATATAGAGCATTTACCAAAAAACTCAATATTTTCGTAGGGGTACACATAGATTTTGAGAAAAAATTCAAAAAATATGACAATATTGTTTTAATACATAGTTGAATCTTGCAATAACATATGATGAAGGTCAAAGAGGTTTGGATCTTTTGTTGTCTCTGTTTCTCAAGAGAATAGTAATTTTATAGTGGTTCGTCCATTAATTTAGAAACTATATGCAGTTTTACTAAATTAATTGATAAAAAATTATAACGATGCTTATGTACCATGAAATAGAGTTTAGAATACATTACTAGAAATGTATAATGTGGTTATAAATTTTAAAACAAATCTAAAGATTATAAGCTTCAATATATAGAGCGTTTACGAAAAACTTAATATTTTAGTAGGGGTTAACACATAGATTTTGAGAAAAATTCAAAAATATGACAATACTGTTTTAATACATAGTTGAATCCTGCAATAACATATGATGAAGGTCAAAGAGGTTTGGAACCTTTGTTGTCTCCGTTTTCAAGAGAATAGCGATTTTATAGTGGTTCTTCCACTAATTTAGATAGTATATGTAGTTTTACTAAATTAATTGATAAAAATTACAACGATGTCCATGTACCATGAAAAGGAGTTTAGCATAAATTAATACAAATTTCTAATGTGGTTATAAATTTTAAAACAAATCTAAAGATTATGGGCTTCAACATATAGAGTGTTTATCGAAAAATCAATATTTTAGTAGGGGTTAACACATGGATTTTGAGAAAAATTCAAAAATATGACAATATTGTTTTAATACATAGTTGAATCTTGCAATAACATATGATGAAGGTCAAAGAGGTTTGGATCTTTTGTTGTCTCTGTTTCTCAAGAGAATAGTAATTTTATAGTGGTTCGTCCATTAATTTAGAAACTATATGCAGTTTTACATAATTAATTGATAAAAAATTATAACGATGCTTATGTACCATGAAATAGAGTTTAGAATACATTACTAGAAACGTATAATGCGATTATAAATTTTAAAACAAATCTAAAGATTATAAGCTTCAATATATAGAGCGTTTACCGAAAAACTTAATATTTTTGTAGGGGTTAACACATGGATTTTGAGAAAAATTCAAAAAATATGAAAATATTGTTTTAATACGTAGTTGAATCCTGGAATAACATATGATGACGGTTAAAGAGGTTTCGAACCTTTGTTGTCTCCGTTTCTCAAGAGAATAGCAATTTTATTGTGATTTGTCCATTAATTTAGGGATTATTTGCAGTTTTACTATATTAATTGATAAAAAATTAGAACGATGTCCATGTACCATTAAATAGAGTTTAGCGTACATTAATATAAATTTCTAATGTGGTTTTAAATTTTAAAACAAATCTAAAGATTATAAGCTTCAATAAATAGATCATTTACCAAAAACCTCAATATTTTCGTAGGGGTTAGTTAATACATAGATTTTGAGAAAAAATTCAAAAAATATGAGAATATTGTTTTAATACATAGTTAAATCATGCAATAACATATGATGAATGTCAAAGAGGTTTGGAACCTTTGTTGTCTCTGTTTCTCAAGAGAATAGCAATTTTATAGTGATTTGTCCACTAATTTAGGGATTATTTGTAGTTTTACTATATTAATTGATAAAAAATTATAACGATGTCTATGTACCATGAAATCGAGTTTAGAATACATTACTAGAAATGTATAATGCGGTTATAAATTTTTAAAAAAATCTAAAGATTATAAGCTTCAATATATAGAACGTTTACCGAAAAACTTAATATTTTCGTATGGGTTAACACATAGATTTTGAGGAAAATTCAAAAAATACGACAATACTGTTTTAATACATAGTTGAATCCTGCAATAACATATGATGAAGGTCAAAGAGGTTTGGAACCTTTGTTGTCTCTGTTTCTCAAGAGAATAGCAATTTTATAGTGGTTCGTCCATTAATTTAGAAACTATATGCAGTTTTACAAAATTATTTGATAAAAAATTATAACGATGTCTATGTTCCATGAAATAGAGTTTAGAATACATTACTAGAAATGTATAATGCGGTTATAAATTTTAAAACAAATCAAAAGATTATTATCTTCAATATATAGAACGTTTACCGAAAAACTTAATATTTTCGTAGGGGTTAACACATAGATTTTGAGAAAAATTCAAAAAATATGACAATACTGTTTTAGTACGTAGTTGAATCCTGCAATAACATATGATGAAGGTCAAAGAGGCTTGGAACCTTTGTTGTCTCCGTTTTTCAAGAGAATAGCGATTTTATAGTGGTTCTTCCACTAATTTAGATAGTATATGTAGTTTTACTAAATTAATTGATAAAAAATTACAACGATATCCATGTACCATGAAAAGGAGTTTAGCATAAATTAATACAAATTCCTAATGTGGTTATAAATTTTAAAACAAATCTAAAGATTATGGGTTTCAACATATAGAGTGTTTATCGAAAAAATCAATATTTTCGTAGGGGTTAACACATAGATTTTGAGAAAAATTCAAAAAAATATGATAATACTGTTTTAATACATAGTTGAATCCTGCAATAACATATGATGAAGGTCAAAGAGGTTTGGAACCTTTGTTGTCTTTATTTTTCAAGAGAATAGAGATTTTATAGTGGTTCGCCCACTAATTTAGAAAGTATATGCAGTTTTACTAAATTAATCGATAAAAAATTACAACGACGTCCATGTACCATGAAAAGGAGTTTATCATACATTAATACAAATTTCTAATGTGGTTATAAATTTTAAAACAAATCTAAAGATTATGGGCTTCAACATATAGAGCATTTACCGGAAAAAATAAAATTTTCGTAGGGGGTTAACACATATATTTTGAGAAAAATTCAAAAAAAATGACAATACTGTTTTAATACATAGTTGAATCCTGCAATAACATATTATGAAGGTCAAAGAAGTTTGGAATTTTTGTTGTCTCCGTTTTTCAAGAGAATAGCGATTTTATAGTGGTTCGTCCACTAATTTAGAAAGTATATGCAGTTTTACTAAATTAATTGATAAAAAATTACAACAATGTCCATGTACCATGAAAAGGATTTTAGCATACATTATTACAAATTTCTAATGTGGTTATAAATTTTTAAACAAATATAAAGATTATAGGCTTCAATATATAGAGCGTTAACCGAAAAAAATCAATATTTTCGTAGTGGTTAACACATGGATTTTGAGAAAAATTCAAAAAATATGAAAATATTGTTTTAATACATAGTTGAATCCTGGAATAACATATGATGACGGTTAAAGAAGTTTCGAACCTTTGTTGTCTCCGTTTCTCAAGAGAATAGCAATTTTATTGTGATTTGTCCATTAATTTAGGGATTATTTGCAGTTTTACTATATTAATTGATAAAAAATTAGAACAATGTCCATGTACCATTAAATAGAGTTTAGCGTACATTAATATAAATTTCTAATGTGGTTTTAAATTTTTAAAAAAATCTAAAGATTATAAGCTTCAATAAATAGATCATTTACCAAAAACCTCAATATTTTCGTAGGGGTACACATAGATTTTGAGAAAAAATTCAAAAAAATATGAGAATATTGTTTTAATACATAGTTGAATCCTGCAATAACATATGATGAATGTCAAAGAGGTTTGGAACCTTTGTTGTCTCTGTTTCTCAAGAGAATAGTAATTTTATAGTGGTTCGTCCATTAATTTGGAAACTATATGCATTTTTACAAAATTAATTGATAAAAAATTATAACGATGTCTATGTACCATGAAATAGAGTTTAGAATACATTACTAGAAATGTATAATGCGGTTATAAATTTTTATAAAAATCTAAAGATTATAAGCTTCAATATATAGAACGTTTACCGAAAAGCTTAACATTTTCGTATGGGTTAACACATAGATTTTGAGGAAAATTCAAAAAATATGACAATACTGTTTTAATGCATAGTTGAATCCTGCAATAACATATGATGAAGGTCAAAGAGGTTTGGAACTTTTGTTGTCTCTGTTTCTCAAGAGAATAACAATTTTATAGTGGTTCGTCCATTAATTTAGAAACTATATGCAGTTTTACAAAATTATAACGATGTCTATGTTCCATGAAATAGAATTTAGAATACATTACTAGAAATGTATAATGCGGTTATAAATTTTAAAACAAATCAAAAGATTATTATCTTCAATATATAGAACGTTTACCGAAAAACTTAATATTTTCGTAGGGGTTAACACATAGATTTTGAGAAAAATTCAAAAAATATGACAATACTGTTTTAGTACGTAGTTGAATCCTGCAATAACATATGATGAAGGTCAAAGAGGCTTGGAACCTTTGTTGTCTTCGTTTTTCAAGAGAATAGCGATTTTATAGTGGTTCTTCCACTAATTTAGATAGTATATGCAATTTTACTAAATTAATTGATAAAAAATTACAACGATGTCCATGTACCATGAAAAGGAGTTTAGCATAAATTAATACAAATTTCTAATGTGGTTATAAATTTTAAAACAAATCTAAAGATTATGGGTTTCAACATATAGAGCGTTTATCGAAAAAATCAATATTTTCGTAGGGGTTAACACATAGATTTTGAGAAAAATTCAAAAAAATATGATAATACTGTTTTAATACATAGTTGAATCCTGCAATAACATATGATGAAGGTCAAAGAGGTTTGGAACCTTTGTTGTCTTTATTTTTCAAGAGAATAGAGATTTTATAGTGGTTCGTCCACTAATTTAGAAAGTATATGCAGTTTTACTAAATTAATCGATAAAAAATTACAACGACGTCCATGTACCATGAAAAGGAGTTTAGCATACATTAATACAAATTTCTAATGTGGTTATAAATTTTAAAACAAATCTAAAGATTATGGGCTTCAACATATAGAGCATTTACCGGAAAAAATAAAATTTTCATAGGGGATTAACACATATATTTTGAGAAAAATTCAAAAAAAATGACAATACCATTTTAATACATAGTTGAATCCTGCAATAACGTATTATGAAGGTCAAAGAAGTTTGGAATTTTTGTTGTCTCCGTTTTTCAAGAGAATAGCGATTTTATAGTGGTTCGTCCACTAATTTAGAAAGTATATGCAGTTTTACTAAATTAATTGATAAAAAATTACAACAATGTCCATGTACCATGAAAAGGATTTTAGCATACATTATTACAAATTTCTAATGTGGTTATAAATTTTTAAACAAATATAAAGATTATAGGCTTCAATATATAGAGCGTTAACCGAAAAAAAATCAATATTTTCGTAGTGGTTAACACATGGATTTTGAGAAAAATTTTAAAAATATGAAAATATTGTTTTAATACATAGTTGAATCCTAGAATAACATATGATGACGGTTAAAGAGGTTTCGAACCTTTGTTGTCTCCGTTTCTCAAGAGAATACCAATTTTATTGTGATTTGTCCATTAATTTAGGGATTATTTGCAGTTTTACTATATTAATTGATAAAAAATTAGAACGATGTCCATGTACCATTAAATAGAGTTTAGCGTACATTAATATAAATTTCTAATGTGGTTTTAAATTTTAAAATAAATCTAAAGATTATAAGCTTCAATAAATAGATCATTTACCAAAAACCTCAATATTTTCGTAGTGGTACACATAGATTTTGAGAAAAAATTCAAAAAATATGAGAATATTGTTTTAATACATAGTTGAATCCTGCAATAACATATGATGAATGTCAAAGAGGTTTGGAACCTTTGTTGTCTCTGTTTCTCAAGAGAATAGCAATTTTATAGTGGTTCGTCCATTAATTTGGAAACTATATGCATTTTTACAAAATTAATTGATAAAAAATTATAACGATGACTATGTACCATGAAATAGAGTTTATAATACATTACTAGAAATGTATAATGCGGTTATAAATTTTTAAAAAAATCTAAAGATTATAAGCTTCAATATATAGAACGTTTACCGAAAAACTTAATATTTTCGTATGGGTTAACACATAGATTTTGAGGAAAATTCAAAAAATATGACAATACTGTTTTAATACATAGTTGAATCCTGCAATAACATATGATGAAGGTCAAAGAGGTTTGGAACCTTTGTTGTCTCTGTTTCTCAAGAGAATAGCAATTTTATAGTGGTTCGTCCATTAATTTAGAAACTATATGCAGTTTTACAAAATTATTTGATAAAAAATTATAACGATGTCTATGTTCCATGAAATAGAGTTTAGAATACATTACTAGAAATTTATAATGCGGTTATAAATTTTAAAACAAATCAAAAGATTATTATCTTCAATATATAGAACGTTTACCGAAAAACTTAATATTTTCGTAGGGGTTAACACATAGATTTTGAGAAAAATTCAAAAAATATGACAATACTGTTTTAGTACGTAGTTGAATCCTGCAATAACATATGATGAAGGTCAAAGAGGCTTGGAACCTTTGTTGTCTCCGTTTTTCAAGAGAATGGCGATTTTATAGTGGTTCTTCCACTAATTTAGATAGTATATGCAATTTTACTAAATTAATTGATAAAAAATTACAACGATGTCCATGCACCATGAAAAGGAGTTTAGCATAAATTAATACAAATTTCTAATGTGGTTATAAATTTTAAAACAAATCTAAAGATTATGGGTTTCAACATATAGAGCGTTTATCGAAAAAATCAATATTTCCGTAGGGGTTAACACATGGATTTTGAGAAAAATTCAAAAAAATATGATAATACTGTTTTAATACATAGTTGAATCCTGCAATAACATATGATGAAGGTCAAAGAGGTTTGGAACCTTTGTTGTCTTTATTTTTCAAGAGAATAGAGATTTTATAGTGGTTCGTCCACTAATTTAGAAAGTATATGCAGTTTTACTAAATTAATTGATAAAAAATTACAACGACGTCCATGTACCATGAAACGGAGTTTAGCATACATTAATACAAATTTCTAATGTGGTTATAAATTTTCAAACAAATCTAAAGATTATGGGCTTCAACATATAGAGCATTTACCGGAAAAAATAAAATTTTCGTATGGGTTAACACATAGATTTTGAGAAAAAATAAAACAAATATGACAATATTGTTTTAATTCATAGTTGGATCCTACAATAACATATGATGAAGGTCAAAGAGGTTTGAAACCTTTGTTGTCTCTGTTTCTCAAGAGAATAACAATTTTATAGTGGTTCGTCCATTAATTTAGAAACTTTATGCAGTTTTACAAAATTATTTGATAAAAAATTATAACGATGTCTATGTACCATGAAATAGTGTTTAGAATAAATTATTACAAATTTCTAATGTGGTTATAAATTTTTAAACAAATATAAAGATTATAGGCTTCAATATATAGAGCGTTAACCGAAAAAAATCAGTATTTTCGTAGTGGTTAACACATGGATTTTGAGAAAAATTCAAAAAATATGAAAATATTGTTTTAATACATAGTGGAATCCTGCAATAACATATTATGAAGGTTAAAGAGGTTTGGAAACTTTGTTGTCTCCGTTTCTCAAGAGAATAGCAATTTTATATTGGTTCGTCCACTAATTTAGGGATTATTTGCAGTTTTACTATATTAATTGATAAAAAATTAGAACGATGTCCATGTACCATTAAATAGAGCTTAGCGTACATTAATACAAATTTCTAATGTGGTTATAAATTTTAAAACAAATCTAAAGATTATAAGCTTCAATATATTGAGCGTTTACCAAAAAAAACAATATTTCCGTAGGGGTTGTTAACACATAGATTTTGAGAAAAATTCAAAAAATATGATAATATTGTTTTAATATATAGTTGAATCCTGCAATAACATATGATGAAGGTCAAAGAGGTTTGAAACCTTTGTTGTCTCTGTTTCTCAAGAGAATAGCGATTTTATAGTGGTTCGTCCACTAATTTAGAAAGTATATGCAGTTTTACTAAATTAGTTGATAAAAACTTAGAACGATGTCCATGTACCATGAAAAGGAGTTTAGCATACATTAATACAAATTTCTAATGTGGTTATAAATTTTAAAACAAATCTAAAGATTATGGGCTTCAACATATAGAGCGTTTACCGAAAAATGAATATTTTCGTAGTGGTTAACACATAGATTTTGAGAAAATTTCAAAAAATATGACAATATTGTTTTAATACATAGTTGAATCCTGTAATAACATATGATGAAGGTCAAAGAGGTTTGGAACCTTTGTTGTCTCTGTTTCTCAAGAGAATAGCAATTTTATAGTGGTTCGTCCATTAATTTAGAAACTATATGCAGTTTTACAAACTAATTGATAAAAAATTATAACGATGTCTATGTACCATGAAATAGAGTTTAGAATACATTAATAGAAATGTATAATGCGGTTATAAATTTTAAAACAAATCTAAAGATTATAAGCTTCAATATATAGAACGTTTACCGAAAAACTTAATATTTTCGTAGGGGTTAATACATAGATTTTGAGAAAAATTCAAAAAATATGACAATACTGTTTTAATACATAGTTGAAACCTGCAATAACATCTGATGAAGGTCAAAGAGGTTTGGAACCTTTGTTGTATCCGTTCTTCAAGAGAATAGCAATTTTATAGTGGTCTGTCCACTAATTTAGAAACTATATGCAGTTTTACAAAATTATTTGATAAAAAATTAGAACGATGTCCATGTACCATGAAAAGGAGTTTAACATACATTAATGCATATTTCTAATGTGGTTATAAATTTTAAAACAAATCTAAAGATTATGGGCTTAACATATAGAGCGTTTACCGAAAAAATCAATATTTTCGTAGCGGTTAACACATAGATTTTGAAAAAAATTCAAAAATATGACAATACTGTTTTAATACATAGTTGAATCCTGAAATAACATATGATGAAGGTCAAAGAGGTTTGGAATCTTTGTTGTCTCCGTTTTTCAAGAGAATAGCGATTTTATACTGGTTTGTCCACTAATTTAGAAAGTATATGCAGTTTCACTAAATTAATTGATAAAAATTACAACGACGTCCATGTACCATGAAAAGGAGTTTAGCATACATTAATACAAATTTCTAATGTGGTTATAAATTTTAAAACAAATCTAAAGATTATAGGCTTTGACATATAAAGCGTTTACCGAAAAAAATCAATATTTTCGTAGGGGTTAACACATAGATTTTGAGAAAAAATCAAAAAATATGACAATATTGTTTTAATACATAGTTGAATCCTGCAATAACATATGATGAAGATCAAAGAGGTTTGGAACCTTTGTTGTCTCTGTTTCTCAAGAGAATAGCAATTTTATAGTGGTTCGTCCATTAATTTAGAAACTTTATGCAGTTTTACAAAATTAATTGATAAAAAATTATATTGATGTCTATGTACCATGAAATAGAGTTTAGAATACATTACTAGAAATGTATAATGCGGTTATACATTTTAAAACAAATCTAAAGATTATAAGCTTCAATATATAGAACGTTTACCGAAAAACTTAATATTTTCGTAGGGGTTAACACATAGATTTTGAGAAAAATTCAAAAAATATGACAATATTTTTGAATCCTGCAATAACATATGATGAAGGTCAAAGAGGTTTGGAACCTTGTTGTCTCCGTTTCTCAAGAGAATAGCGATTTTATAGTGGTTCGTCCACTAATTTAGAAGGTATATGCAGTTTTACTAAATTAATTGATAAAAAATTAGAACGATGTCCATGTACCATGAAAAGGAGTTTAGCATACATTAATGCATATTTCTAATGTGGTTATAAATTTTAAAACAAATCTGAAGATTATGGGCTTCAACATATAGAGCGTTTACCGAAAAATCAATGTTTTCATAGCGGTTAACACATAGATTTTGAAAAAAATTCAAAAATATGATAATACTGTTTTAATACATAGTTGAATCCTGAAATAACATATGATGAAGGTCAAAGAGGTTTGGAACCTTTGTTGTCTCCGTTTTTCAAGAGAATGGCGATTTTATAGTGGTTTGTCCACTAATTTAGAAAGTATATGCAGTTTTACTAAATTAATTGAAAAAAATTACAACGACTTCCATGTACCATGAAAAGGAGTTTAGCATACATTAATACAAATTTATTATGTGGTTATAAATTTTAAAACAAATCTAAAGATTATAGGCTTCGACATATAAAGCGTTTACCGAAAAAATCAATATTTTCGTAGAGGGGTTAACACATAGATTTTGAGAAAAAATCAAAAAATATGACAATATTGTTTTAATACATAGTTGGATCCTGTAATAACATATGATGAAGGTCAAAGAGGTTTGGAACCTTTGTTGTCTCTGTTTCTCAAGAGAATAGCAATTTTATAGTGGTTCGTCCATTAATTTAGAAACTTTATGCAGTTTTACAAAATTAATTGATAAAAAATTATAACGATGTCTATGTACCATGAAATAGAGTTTAGAATACATTACTAGAAATGTATAATGTGGTTATAAATTTTAAAACAAATCAAAAGATTACAAGCTTCAATATATAGAACGTTTACCGAAAAACTTAATATTTTCGTAGGGGTTAACACATAGATTTTGAGAAAAATTCAAAAAATATGACAATAGTGTTTTAATACATAGTTGAAATCTGCAATAACATCTGATGAAGCTCAAAGAGGTTTGGAACCTTTGTTGTCTCCGTTTTTCAAGAGAATAGCGATTCTATAGTGGTATGTCCACTAATTTAGAAAGTATATGCAGTTTTACTAAATTAATTGATAAAAATTACAACGACGTCCATGTACCATGAAAAGGAGTTTAGCATATATTAATACAAATTTCTAATGTGGTTATAATTTTAAAACAAACCTAAAGATTATGGGCTTCAACATATAGAGCGTTTACCGGTAAAAATCAATATTTTCGTAGGGGGTTAACACATAGATTTTGAGAAAAATTCAAAAATATGACAATACTGTTTTAATACATAGTTGAATCCTGCAATAACATATGATGAAGGTCAAAGAGGTTTGGAATTTTTGTTGTCTCCGTTTTTCAAGAGAATAGCGATTTTATAGTGGTTCGTCCACTAATTTAGAAAGTATATGCAGTTTTACTAAATTAATTGATAAAAAATTACAACAATGTCCATGTACCATGAAAAGGAGTTTAGCATACATTAATACAAATTTCTAATGTGATTACAAATTTTTAAACAAATCTATAGATTATAGGCTTCAATATATAGAAGCGTTTACGAAAAAATCTATATTTTCGTAGGGGTTAACACATGAATTTTTGAGAAAAATTCAAAAATTCAAAAAATATGAAAATATTGTTTTAATACATCGTTGAATCCTGGAATAACATATGATGAAGGTTAAAGAGGTTTCGAACCTTTGTTGTCTCCGTTTCTCAAGAGAATAGCAACTTTATTGTGATTTGTCCACTAATTTAGGGATTATTTGCAGTTTTACTATATTAATTGATAAAAAATTAGAACGATGTCCATGTACCATTAAATAGAGTTTAGCGTACATTAATATAAATTTCTAATGTGGTTTTAAATTTTAAAACAAATCTAAAGATTATAAGCTTCAATATATAGAGCATTTACCAAACACATTAATATTTTCAGTAGGGGTTAACACATAGATTTTGAGAAAAAATTCAACAAATATGACAATATTGTTTTAATACATAGTTGAATCCTGCAATAACATATGATGAAGGTCAAAGAGGTTTGGAACCTTTGTTGTTTCTGTTTCTCAAGAGAATAGCAATTTTATAGTGGTTCGTCCATTAATTTAGAAACTATATGCAGTTTTACAAAATTAATTGATAAAAAATTATAATGATGTCGATCTACCATGAAAAAGAGTTTAGAATACATTACTAGAAATGTATAATGCGGTTATAAATTTTAAAAAATATCTAAAGATTATTAGTTTCAATATATAGAACGTTTACCAAAATACTTAATATTTTCGTAGGGGTTAACACATTGATTTTGAGAAATATTCAAAAAATATGACAATACTGTTTTAATACATAGTTGAAACCTGAAACAACATCTGATGAAGGTCAAAGAGGTTTGGAACCTTTGTTGTCTCCGTTTTTCAAGAGAATAGCGATTTTATAGTGGTTCGTCCACTAATTTAGAAAGTATATGCAGTTTTACTAAATTAATTGATAAAAAATTACAATGATGTCCATGTACCATGAAAAGGAGTTTAGCATAAATTAATACAAATTTCAAATGTGGTTATAAATTTTAAAACAAATCTAAAGATTATGGGCTTCAACATATAGAGCGTTTACCGAAAAAAATCAATATTTTCGTAGTGGACACATAGATTTTGAGAAAAATTCAAAAAATATGACAATATTGTTTTAATACATAGTTGAATCCAGAAATAACATATGATGTAGATCAAAGAGGTTTGGAACCTTTGTTGTCTCCGTTTCTCAGGAGAATAGCGATTTTATAGTGGTTCGTCCACTAATTTAGAAAGTATATGCAGTTTTACTAAATTAATTGATAAAAAATTAGAACAATGTCCATGTACCATGAAAAGGAGTTTAGCATACATTAATGCAAATTTCTAATGTGGTTATAAATTTTAAAACAAATCTAAAGATTATGGGCTTCAACATATAGAGCGTTTACCGAAAAAATCAATATTTTCATAGCGGTTAACACATAGATTTTGAGAAAAATTCAAAAATTCAAAAATATGATAATACTGTTTTAATACATAGTCTAATCCTGCAATAACATATGATGAAGGTCAAAGAGGTTTGGAACCTTTGTTGTCTCCGTTTTTCAAGAGTATAGCGATTTTATAGTGGTTCGTCCACTAATTTAGAAAGTATATGCAGTTTTACTAAATTAATTTATAAAAAATTACAACGACTTCCATGTACCATGAAAAGGAGTTTAGCATACATTAATACAATTTCTAATGTGGTTATAAATTTTAAAACAAATCTAAAGATTATAAGCTTCAATATATAGAACATTGACCGAAAAATTTGATATTTTTGTTGGGGTTAACACATAGATTTTGAGAAAAATTCAAAAAATATGACAATAGTGTTTTAATACATAGTGGAAACCTACAATAACATATGCTGAAGGTTAAAGAGGTTTGGAAACTTTGTTAACTCTGTTTCTCAAGAGAATAGCAATTTTATTGTGGTTCATGCACTTGTTTAGAAAGTATATGCAGTTTTACTAAATTAATTGATAAAAAATTAGAACGATGTCCATGTACCATGCAATTGAGCTTAGCATACATTAATACAAATTTCTAATGTGGATATAAATTTTAAAACAAATCTAAAGATTATAAGCTTCAATATATTGAGCGTTTACCGAAAAACTCAATATTTTTGTATGGGTTAACACATAGATTTTGAGAAAAATTCAAGAAATCTGACAATACTGTTTTAATACATAGTTGAATCCTTCAATAACATTTGATAAAGGTTAAAGAGGTTAGGAACCTTTGTTTTCTCTGTTTCTCAAGAGATAACAATTTTATAGTGGTTCGTCCACTAATTTAAAAAGTATATGCAGTTTTACTAAATTAATTGATAAAAAATTACAACAATGTCCATGTACCATGAAAAGGAGTTTAGCGTACATTAATACAAATTTCTAATGTGGTTTTAAATTTTAAAACAAATCTAAAGATTATAAGATTCAATATAAAGAGCATTTACCAAAAACTCAATATTTTCGTCGGAGTTAACACATAGACTTTGATAAAAATTCAAAAAATATGAAAATATTGTTTTAATACATAGTTGAATCCTGGAATAACATATGGTAAAGGTCAAAGATGTTTCGAACCTTTGTTGTCTCCGTTTCTCAAGAGAATAACAATTTTATTGTGATTTGTCCACTAATTTAGGGATTATTAGCAGTTTTACTATATTAATTGATAAAAAAATAGAACGATGTCCATGTACCATTAAATAGAGTTTAGCATACATTAATACAAATTTCTAATGAGGTTTTAAATTTTAAAACAAATCTAAAGATTATAAGCTTCAATATAAAGAGCATTTACCAAAAACCTCAATATTTTCGTAGAGGTACACATAGATTTTGAGAAAAAAATTAAAAAATATGGCAATATTGTATTAATACATAGTTGAATCCTACAATAACATATGATGAAGGTCAAAGAGGTTTGGAACCTTTGTTGTCTCTGTTTCTCAAGAGAATAGCAATTTTATAGTGGTTCGTCCATTAATATAGAAACTATATTCAGTTTTACAAAATTAATTGATAAAAAATTATAACGATGTCTATGTACCATGAAATAAAGTTTAGAATACATTACTAGAAATGTATAATACAGTTATAAATTTTAAAACAAATCTAAAGATTAATATCTTCAATATATATAACGTTTACCGAAAAACTTAATATTTTCGTAGGGGTTAACACATAGATTTTGAGAAAAATTAAAAAAGATATGACAATACTGTTTTAGTACATAGTTGAATCCTGCAATAACATATGATGAAGGTCAAAGAGGCTTGGAACCTTTGTTGTCTCCGTTTTTCAAGAGAATAGCGATTTTATAGTTGTTCTTCCACTAATTTAGATAGTATATGCAGTTTTACTAAATTAATTGATAAAAAATTACAACGATGTCCATGTACCATGAAAAGGAGTTTAGCATAAATTAATACAAATTTCTAATGTGGTTATAAATTTTAAAACAAATCTAAAGATTATGGGCTTCAACATATAGAGCGTTTATCGAAAAAATCAATATTTTCGTAGGGGTTAGTTAACGCATAGATTTTGAGAAAAATTCAAAAAATATGATAATACTGTTTTAGTACATAGTTGAATCCTGCAATAACATATGATGAAGGTCAAAGAGGCTTGGAACCTTTGTTGTCTCCGTTTTTCAAGAGAATAGCGATTTTATAGTTGTTCTTCCACTAATTTAGATAGTATATGCAGTTTTGCTAAATTAATTGATAAAAAATTACAACGATGTTCATGTACCATGAAAAGGAATTTAGCATACATTAATACAAATTTCTGATGTGGTTATAAATTTTAAAACAAATCTAAAGATTATAGGCTTCAATATATAGAGCGTTAACCGAAAAAATCAATATTTTCGTAGGGAACACATGGATTTTGAGAAAAATTCAAAAAATATGTTAATACTGTTTTAATACATAGTTGAATCCTGCAATAACATATGATGAAGGTCAAAGAGGTTTGGAACCTTTGTTGTCTCCGTTTTTCAAGAGAATAGCTATTTTATAGTGGTTCGTCCACTAATTTAGAAAGTATATGCAGTTTTACTAAATTAATTGATAAAAAATTACAACAATGTCCATGTACCATGAAAAGAAGTTTAGCATACATTAATACAAATTTCTAATGTAGTTATAAATTTTTAAACAAATCTAAAGATTATAGGCTTCAATATATAGAGCGTTAAACGAAAAAAATCAATATTTCCGTAGGGGTTAACACATGGATTTTGAGAAAAATTCAAAAAATATGAAAATATTGTTTTAATACATAGTTGAATCCTGGAATAACATATGATGAAGGTCAAAGAGGTTTCGAACCTTTGTTGTCTCTGTTTCTCAAGAGAATAGCAATTTTATTGTGATTTGTCCACTAATTTAGGGATTATCTGCAGTTTTACTATATTAATTGATAAAAATTAGAGCGATGTCCATGTACCATTAAATAGAGTTTAGCGTACACTAATATAAATTTCTAATGTGGTTTTAAATTTTAAAACAAATCTAAAGATTATAAGCTTCAATATATAGAGCATTTACCTAAAACTCAATATTTTCGTAGGGGTACACATAGATTTTGAAAAAAAAAATCACAAAATATGACAACATTGTTTTAATACATAGTTGAATCCTTCAATAACATATGATGAAGGTCAAAGAGGTTTGGAACCTTTGTTGTCTCTGTTTCTCAAGAGAATTGCAATTTTATAGTGGTTCGTCCTTTAATTTAGAAACTATATGCAGTTTTACAAAATTAATTGATAAAAAATTATATTGATGTCTATGTACCATGAAATAGAGTTTAGAATACATTACTAGAAATTTATAATGCGGTTATAAATTTTAAAACAAATCTAAAGATTATAAGCTTCAATATATAGAACGTTTACCGAAAAACTTAATATTTTCGTATGGGTTAACACATAAATTTTGAGAAAAATTCAAAAAATATGACAATATTGTTTTAATACATAGTTGAATCCTGCAATAATATATGATGAAGGTCAACGAGGTTTGGAACCTTTGTTGTCTCTGTTTCTCAAGAGAATAGCAATTTTATAGTGGTTCGTCCATTAATTTAGAAACTATATGCAGTTTTCAAAATAAATTGATAAAAAATTATAACGATATCTATGTACCATGAAATAGAGTTTAGAATACATTACTAGAAATTTATAATGCGGTTATAAATTTTAAAACAAATCTAAAGATTATAAGCTTCAATATATAGAGCGTTTACGAAAAACTTAATATTTTTAGTAGGGGTTAACACATAAATTTTGAGAAAAATTCAAAAATATGACAATATTGTTTTAATACATAGTTGAATCCTGCAATAATATATGATGAAGGTCAACGAGGTTTGGAACCTTTGTTGTCTCTGTTTCTCAAGAGAATAGCAATTTTATAGTGGTTAGATCCATTAATTTAGAAACTATATGCAGTTTTCAAAATAAATTGATAAAAATTATAACGATATCTATGTACCATGAAATAGAGTTTAGAATACATTACTAGAAATTTATAATGCGGTTATAAATTTTAAAACAAATCTAAAGATTATAAGCTTCAATATATAGAACGTTTACCGAAAAACTTAATATTTTCGTAGGGGTTAATACATAGATTTTGAGAAAAATTCAAAAAATATGACAATACTGTTTTAATACATAGTTGAAACCTGCAATAACATCTGATGAAGGTCAAAGAGGTTTGGAACCTTTGTTGTCTCCGTTTTTCAAGAGAATATCGATTTTATAGTGGTATGTCCACTAATTTAGAAAGTATATGCAGTTTTACTAAATTAATTGATAAAAAATTACAACGATGTCCATGTACCATGAAAAGGAGTTTAGCATAAATTAATACAAATTTCTAATGTGGTTATAAATTTTAAAACAAATCTAAAGATTATGGGCTTCAAGATATATAGCGTTTATCGAAAAAATCAATATTTTCGTAGGGGTTAACACATAGATTTTGAGAAAAATTCAAACAAATATAATAATACTGTTTTAATACATAGTTGAATCCTGGAATAACATCTAATGAAGGTCAAAGAGGTTTGGAACCTTTGTCGTCTCCGTTTTTCAAGAGAATAGCGATTTTATAGTGGTCCGTCCACTAATTTAGAAAGTATATGCAGTTTTACTAAATTAATTGACAAAAAATTACAACGATGTCCATGTACCATGAAAAGGAGTTTAGAATAAATTAATACAAATTTCTAATGTGGTTATAAATTTTAAAACAAATCTAAAGATTATGGGCTTCAACATATAGAGCGTTTATCGAAAAAATCAATATATTCGTAGGGGTTAACACATAGATTTTGAGAAAAATTCAAAAAAATATGATAATACTGTTTTAATACATAGTTGAATCCTGCAATAACATATGATGAAGGTCAAAGAGGTTTGGAATTTTTGTTGTCTCCGTTTTTCAAGAGAATAGCGATTTTCTAGTGGTTCGTCCACTAATTTAGAAAGTATATGCAGTTTTACTAAATTAATTGATAAAAAATTACAACAATGTCCATGTACCATGAAAAGGAGTTTAGCATACATTAATACAAATTTCTAATGTGATTACAAATTTTTAAACAAATCTATAGATTATAGGCTTCAATATATAGAGCGTTAACCGAAAAAATGAATATTTTCGTAGGGGTTAACACATGAATTTTTGAGAAAAATTCAAAAATTCAAAAAATATGAAAATATTGTTTTAATACATCGTTGAATCCTGGAATAACATATGATGAAGGTTAAAGAGGTTTCGAACCTTTGTTGTCTCCGTTTCTCAAGAGAATAGCAACTTTATTGTGATTTGTCCACTAATTTAGGGATTATTTGCAGTTTTACTATATTAATTGATAAAAAATTAGAACGATGTCCATGTACCATTAAATAGAGTTTAGCGTACATTAATATAAATTTCTAATGTGGTTTTAAATTTTAAAACAAATCTAAAGATTATAAGCTTCAATATATAGAGCATTTACCAAACACATTAATATTTTCGTAGGGGTGCACGTAGATTTTGAGAAAAAATTCAACAAATATGACAATATTGTTTTAATACATAGTTGAATCCTGCAATAACATATGATGAAGGTCAAAGAGGTTTGGAACCTTTGTTGTTTCTGTTTCTCAAGAGAATAGCAATTTTATAGTGGTTCGTCCATTAATTTAGAAACTATATGCAGTTTTACAAAATTAATTGATAAAAAAATTATAATGATGTCGATCTACCATGAAAAAGAGTTTAGAATACATTACTAGAAATGTATAATGCGGTTATAAATTTTAAAAAATATCTAAAGATTATTAGTTTCAATATATAGAACGTTTACCGAAATACTTAATATTTTCGTAGGGGTTAACACATTGATTTTGAGAAATATTCAAAAAATATGACAATACTGTTTTAATACATAGTTGAAACCTGAAACAACATATGATGAAGGTCAAAGAGGTTTGGAACCTTTGTTGTCTCCGTTTTCAAGAGAATAGCGATTTTATAGTGGTTAGATCCACTAATTTAGAAAGTATATGCAGTTTTACTAAATTAATTGATAAAAATTACAATGATGTCCATGTACCATGAAAAGGAGTTTAGCATAAATTAATACAAATTTCAAATGTGGTTATAAATTTTAAAACAAATCTAAAGATTATAGGCTTCAATATATAGGCGTTTACGAAAAAATCAATATTTTCGTAGGGTTAACACATAGATTTTGAGAAAAATTCAAAAATATGAAAATATTGTTTTAATACATAGTTGAATCCTGCAATAACATATGATGAAGGTCAAAGAGGTTTGGAACCTTTGTTGTCTCCGTTTTCAAGAGAATAGCGATTTTATAGTGGTTCGTCCACTAATTTAGAAAGTATATGCAGTTTTACTAAATTAATTGATAAAAATTACAACGATGTCCATGTACCATGAAAAGGAGTTTAGCATACATTAATACAAATTTCTAATGTGGTTATAAATTTTAAAACAAATCTAAAGATTATGGGCTTCAACATATAGAGCGTTTACCGAAAAAAATCAATATTTTCGTAGTGGACACATAGATTTTGAGAAAAATTCAAAAAATATGACAATATTGTTTTAATACATAGTTGAATCCAGAAATAACATATGATGTAGATCAAAGAGGTTTGGAACCTTTGTTGTCTCCGTTTCTCAGGAGAATAGCGATTTTATAGTGGTTCGTCCACTAATTTAGAAAGTATATGCAGTTTTACTAAATTAATTGATAAAAAATTAGAACAATGTCCATGTACCATGAAAAGGAGTTTAGCATACATTAATGCAAATTTCTAATGTGGTTATAAATTTTAAAACAAATCTAAAGATTATGGGCTTCAACATATAGAGCGTTTACCGAAAAAATCAATATTTTCATAGCGGTTAACACATAGATTTTGAGAAAAATTCAAAAATTCAAAAATATGATAATACTGTTTTAATACATAGTCTAATCCTGCAATAACATATGATGAAGGTCAAAGAGGTTTGGAACCTTTGTTGTCTCCGTTTTTCAAGAGTATAGCGATTTTATAGTGGTTCGTCCACTAATTTAGAAAGTATATGCAGTTTTACTAAATTAATTTATAAAAAATTACAACGACTTCCATGTACCATGAAAAGGAGTTTAGCATACATTAATACGAATTTCTAATGCGGTTATAAATTTTAAAACAAATCTAAAGATTATAAGCTTCAATATATAGAACATTGACCGAAAAATTTGATATTTTTGTTGGGGTTAACACATAGATTTTGAGAAAAATTCAAAAAATATGACAATAGTGTTTTAATACATAGTGGAAACCTACAATAACATATGCTGAAGGTTAAAGAGGTTTGGAAACTTTGTTAACTCTGTTTCTCAAGAGAATAGCAATTTTATTGTGGTTCATGCACTTGTTTAGAAAGTATATGCAGTTTTACTAAATTAATTGATAAAAAATTAGAACGATGTCCATGTACCATGCAATTGAGCTTAGCATACATTAATACAAATTTCTAATGTGGATATAAATTTTAAAACAAATCTAAAGATTATAAGCTTCAATATATTGAGCGTTTACCGAAAAACTCAATATTTTTGTATGGGTTAACACATAGATTTTGAGAAAAATTCAAAAATATGACAATACTGTTTTAATACATAGTTGAATCCTTCAATAACATTTGATAAAGGTTAAAGAGGTTAGGAACCTTTGTTTCTCTGTTTCTCAAGAGATAACAATTTTATAGTGGTTAGATCCACTAATTTAAAAGTATATGAGTTTTACTAAATTAATTGATAAAAATTACAACAATGTCCATGTACCATGAAAAGGAGTTTAGCGTACATTAATACAAATTTCTAATGTGGTTTTAAATTTTAAAACAAATCTAAAGATTATAAGATTCAATATAAAGAGCATTTACCAAAAACTCAATATTTTAGTAGGGGTTAACACATAGATTTTGATAAAAATTCAAAAATATGAAAATATTGTTTTAATACATAGTTGAATCCTGGAATAACATATGGTGAAGGTCAAAGATGTTTGAACCTTTGTTGTCTCCGTTTCTCAAGAGAATAACAATTTTATTGTGATTTGTCCACTAATTTAGGGATTATTAGCAGTTTTACTATATTAATTGATAAAAAAATAGAACGATGTCCATGTACCATTAAATAGAGTTTAGCATACATTAATACAAATTTCTAATGAGGTTTTAAATTTTAAAACAAATCTAAAGATTATAAGCTTCAATATAAAGAGCATTTACCAAAAACCTCAATATTTTAGTAGGGGTTAACACATAGATTTTGAGAAAAAAATTAAAAAATATGGCAATATTGTATTAATACATAGTTGAATCCTACAATAACATATGATGAAGGTCAAAGAGGTTTGGAACCTTTGTTGTCTCTGTTTCTCAAGAGAATAGCAATTTTATAGTGGTTCGTCCATTAATATAGAAACTATATTCAGTTTTACAAAATTAATTGATAAAAATTATAACGATGTCTATGTACCATGAAATAGAGTTTAGAATACATTACTAGAAATGTATAATACAGTTATAAATTTTAAAACAAATCTAAAGATTAATATCTTCAATATATAGAGCGTTTACGAAAAACTTAATATTTTTAGTAGGGGTTAACACATAGATTTTGAGAAAAATTAAAAAGATATGACAATACTGTTTTAATACATAGTTGAATCCTGCAATAACATATGATGAAGGTCAAAGAGGCTTGGAACCTTTGTTGTCTCCGTTTTTCAAGAGAATAGCGATTTTATAGTTGTTCTTCCACTAATTTAGATAGTATATGCAGTTTTACTAAATTAATTGATAAAAATTACAACGATGTCCATGTACCATGAAAAGGAGTTTAGCATAAATTAATACAAATTTCTAATGTGGTTATAAATTTTAAAACAAATCTAAAGATTATGGGCTTCAACATATAGGCGTTTATCGAAAAAATCAATATTTTAAGTAGGGGTTAGTTAACATAGATTTTGAGAAAAATTCAAAAATATGATAATACTGTTTTAGTACATAGTTGAATCCTGCAATAACATATGATGAAGGTCAAAGAGGCTTGGAACCTTTGTTGTCTCCGTTTTCAAGAGAATAGCGATTTTATAGTTGTTCTTCCACTAATTTAGATAGTATATGCAGTTTTACTAAATTAATTGATAAAAATTACAACGATGTTCATGTACCATGAAAAGGAATTTAGCATACATTAATACAAATTTCTAATGTGGTTATAAATTTTAAAACAAATCTAAAGATTATAGGCTTCAATATATAGGCGTTTATCGAAAAAATCAATATTTTCGTAGGGAACACATGGATTTTGAGAAAAATTCAAAAAATATGTTAATACTGTTTTAATACATAGTTGAATCCTGCAATAACATATGATGAAGGTCAAAGAGGTTTGGAACCTTTGTTGTCTCCGTTTTCAAGAGAATAGCTATTTTATAGTGGTTAGATCCACTAATTTAGAAAGTATATGCAGTTTTACTAAATTAATTGATAAAAAATTACAACAATGTCCATGTACCATGAAAAGAAGTTTAGCATACATTAATACAAATTTCTAATGTAGTTATAAATTTTTAAACAAATCTAAAGATTATAGGCTTCAATATATAGAGCGTTAAACGAAAAAAATCAATATTTCCGTAGGGGTTAACACATGGATTTTGAGAAAAATTCAAAAAATATGAAAATATTGTTTTAATACATAGTTGAATCCTGGAATAACATATGATGAAGGTCAAAGAGGTTTCGAACCTTTGTTGTCTCTGTTTCTCAAGAGAATAGCAATTTTATTGTGATTTGTCCACTAATTTAGGGATTATCTGCAGTTTTACTATATTAATTGATAGAAAATTAGAACGATGTCCACGTACCATTAAATAGAGTTTAGCGTACACTAATATAAATTTCTAATGTGGTTTTAAATTTTAAAACAAATCTAAAGATTATAAGCTTCAATATATAGAGCATTTACCTAAAACTCAATATTTTCGTAGGGGTACACATAGATTTTGAAAAAAAAAAATCACAAAATATGACAACATTGTTTTAATACATAGTTGAATCCTTCAATAACATATGATGAAGGTCAAAGAGGTTTGGAACCTTTGTTGTCTCTGTTTCTCAAGAGAATTGCAATTTTATAGTGGTTCGTCCTTTAATTTAGAAACTATATGCAGTTTTACAAAATTAATTGATAAAAAATTATATTGATGTCTATGTACCATGAAATAGAGTTTAGAATACATTACTAGAAATTTATAATGCGGTTATAAATTTTAAAACAAATCTAAAGATTATAAGCTTCAATATATAGAGCGTTTACGAAAAACTTAATATTTTCAGTAGGGTTAACACATAAATTTTGAGAAAAATTCAAAAATATGACAATATTGTTTTAATACATAGTTGAATCCTGCAATAATATATGATGAAGGTCAACGAGGTTTGGAACCTTTGTTGTCTCTGTTTCTCAAGAGAATAGCAATTTTATAGTGGTTCGTCCATTAATTTAGAAACTATATGCAGTTTTCAAAATAAATTGATAAAAAATTATAACGATATCTATGTACCATGAAATAGAGTTTAGAATACATTACTAGAAATTTATAATGCGGTTATAAATTTTAAAACAAATCTAAAGATTATGGGCTTCAAGATATATAGCGTTTATCGAAAAAATCAATATTTTAGTAGGGGTTAATACATAGATTTTGAGAAAAATTCAAAAAATATGACAATACTGTTTTAATACATAGTTGAAACCTGCAATAACATCTGATGAAGGTCAAAGAGGTTTGGAACCTTTGTTGTCTCCGTTTTTCAAGAGAATATCGATTTTATAGTGGTATGTCCACTAATTTAGAAAGTATATGCAGTTTTACTAAATTAATTGATAAAAAATTACAACGATGTCCATGTACCATGAAAAGGAGTTTAGCATAAATTAATACAAATTTCTAATGTGGTTATAAATTTTAAAACAAATCTAAAGATTATGGGCTTCAAGATATATAGCGTTTATCGAAAAAATCAATATTTTAGTAGGGGTTAACACATAGATTTTGAGAAAAATTCAAAAATATAATAATACTGTTTTAATACATAGTTGAATCCTGCAATAACATATAATGAAGGTCAAAGAGGTTTGGAACCTTTGTTGTCTCCGTTTTCAAGAGAATAGCGATTTTATAGTGGTTAGTCCACTAATTTAGAAAGTATATGCAGTTTTACTAAATTAATTGACAAAAAATTACAACGATGTCCATGTACCATGAAAAGGAGTTTAGAATAAATTAATACAAATTTCTAATGTGGTTATAAATTTTAAAACAAATCTAAAGATTATGGGCTTCAACATATAGAGCGTTTATCGAAAAAATCAATATATTCGTAGGGGTTAACACATAGATTTTGAGAAAAATTCAAAAAAATATGATAATACTGTTTTAATACATAGTTGAATCCTGCAATAACATATGATGAAGGTCAAAGAGGTTTGGAATTTTTGTTGTCTCCGTTTTTCAAGAGAATAGCGATTTTCTAGTGGTTCGTCCACTAATTTAGAAAGTATATGCAGTTTTACTAAATTAATTGATAAAAAATTACAACAATGTCCATGTACCATGAAAAGGAGTTTAGCATACATTAATACAAATTTTTAATGTGGTCATAAATTTTTAAGCAAATCTAAAGATTATAGGCTTCAATATATAGAGCGTTAACCGAAAAAAATTAATATTTTCGTAGGGGTTAACACATGGATTTTGAGAAAAATTCAAAAAATATGAAAATATTTTAATACATAGTTTAATCCTGGAATAACATATGATGAAGGTCAAAGAGGTTTCGAATCTTTGTTGTCTCCGTTTCTCAAGAGAATAGCAATTTTATTGTGATTTACCCACAAATTTAGGGATTATTTGCAGTTTTACTATATTAATTGATAAAAAATTAGAACGAAGTCCATGTACCATTAAATAGAGTTTAGCGTACATTAATATAAATTTCTAATGTGGTTTTAAATTTTAAAACAAATCTAAAGATTATAAGCTTCAATATATAGAGCATTTACCAAAAACCTCAATATTTTCGAAGGGGTACACATAGATTTTGAGAAAAAATTCAAAAAATATGACAAAATTTTTTTAATACATTTTTGAATCCTGCAATAACATATGATGAAGGTCAAAGAGGTTTGGAACCTTTGTTGTCTCTGTTTCTCAAGAGAATAGCAATTTTATAGTGGTTCGTCCATTAATTTAGGAACTATATGCAATTTTACAAAATTAATTGATAAAAAATTATAACGATGTCTACGTACCATGAAATAGAGTTTAGAATACATTACTAGAAATGTATAATGCGGTTATAAATGTTAAAACAAATCTAAAGATTATAAGCTTCAATATATAGAACGTTTACCGAAAAACTTAATATTTTCGTAGGGAAAAAATCAAAAAATATGACAATACTGTTTTAATACATAGTTGAATCCTGCAATAACATATGATGAAGGTCAAAGAGGTTGGAACCTTTGTTGTCTCCGTTTTTCTAGAGAATAACGATTTTATAGTGGTTATTCCACTAATTTAAAAAGTATATGCAGTTTTACTAAATTAATTGATAAAAATTACAACAATGTCCATGTACCATGAAAAGGAGTTTAGCATAAATTAATACAAGTTTCTAATGCGGTTATAAATTTTAAAACAAATCTAAAGATTATAAGCTTCAATATATAGAGCGTTTATCGAAAAAATCAATATTTTCGTAGGGGTTAACACATAGATTTTGAGAAAAATTCAAAAATATGATTATACTGTTTTAATACATAGTTGAATCCTGCAATAACATATGATGAAGGTCAAAGAGGTTTGGAACCTTTGTTGTCTTCGTTTTTCATGAGAATAGAGATTTTATAGTGGTTCGTCCACTAATTTAGAAAGTATATGTAGTTTTACTAAATTAATTGATAAAAAATTACAACAACGTCCATGTACCATGAAAAAGGAGTTTAACATACATTAATACAAATTTCTAATGTGGTTATAAATTTTAAAACAAATCTAAAGATTATGGGCTTCAACATATAGAGCGTTTACCGAAAAAAAATCAATATTTTCAGTAGGGGTTAACATAGATTTTGAGAAAAATTCAAAAAAATATGATAATACTGTTTTAATACATAGTTGAATCCTGAAATAACATATGATGAAGGTCAAAGAGGTTTGGAACCTTTGTTGTCTCCGTTTTTCAAGAGAATAGCGATTTTATAGTGGTTAGATCCACTAATTTAGAAAGTATATGAGTTTACTAAATTTATTGATAAAAAATTACAACGATGTCCATGTACCATGAAAAGGAGTTTAGAATAAATTAATACAAATTTCTAATGTGGTTATAAATTTTAAAACAAATCTAAAGATTATGGGCTTCAACATATAGAGCGTTTATCGAAAAAATCAATATATTCGTAGGGGTTAATACATAGATTTTGAGAAAAATTCAAAAAAATATGATAATACTGTTTTAATACATAGTTGAATCCTGCAATAACATATGATGAAGGTCAAAGAGGTTTGAAATTTTTGTTGTCTCCGTTTTTCAAGAGAATAGCGATTTTCTAGTGGTTCGTCCACTAATTTAGAAAGTATATGCAGTTTTACTAAATTAATTGATAAAAAATTACAACAATGTCCATGTACCATGAAAAGGAGTTTAGCATACATTACTAGAAATTTAAAATGCGGTTATAAATATTAAAACAAATCTAAAGATTATAAGCTTCAATATATAGAACGTTTACCGAAAAACTTAATATTTTCGTTGGGGTTAACACATAGATTTTGAGAAAAATTCAAAAAATATGACAATATTGTTTTAATACATAGTGGAATCCTGCAATAACATATGATGAAGGTTAAAGAGGTTTGGAAACTTTGTTAACTCTGTTTCTCAAGAGAATAGCAATTTCATAGTGGTTCATCCACTAATTTAGAAAGTATCTGCAGTTTTAATAAATCAATTGATAAAAAATTACAACGATGTCCATGTACCATGAAAAGGAGTTTAGCATAAATTAATACAAATTTATAATGTGGTTATAAATTTTAAAACAAATCTAAAGATTATGGGCTTCAACATATAGAGCGTTTACCGAAAAAAATCAATATTAACACATAGATTTTGAGAAAATTTCAAAAAATATGATAATAATGTTTTAATACATAGTTGAATCATCCAATAACATATGATGAAGGTCAAAGAGGTTTGTAATCTTTGTTGTCTCTGTTTTTCAAGAGAAAAGCAATTTTATAGTGGTTCGTCCATTAATTTAGAAAGTATATGCAGTTTTACTAAATTAATTGATAAAAAATTACAACGACATTCATGTACCATGAAAAGCAGTTTAGCATACATTAATACAAATATCTAATGTGGTTATAAATTTTTTTAAAAATCTAAAGATTATAGGCTTCAACATATAGAGCGTTAATCGAAAAAAATTCAATATTTTCGTAGGGGTTAACACATAGATTTTGAGAAAAATTCAAAAATATGACAATATTGTTTTAATACATAGTTGAATCCTGCAATAACATATGATGAAGGTCAAAGAGGTTTGAAACCTTTGTTGTCTCCGTTTCTCAAGAGAATAGCGATTTTATAGTGGTTCATCCACTAATTTAGAAAGTATATGCAGTTTTACTAAATTAATTGATAAAAATTACAACGATGTCCATGTACCATGAAAAGGAGTTTAGCATACATTAATACAAATATCTAATGTGGTTATAAATTTTATTAAAAATCTAAAGATTATAGGCTTCAACATATAGAGCGTTAATCGAAAAAAATTCAATATTTTCGTAGGGGTTAACACATGGATTTTGAGAAAATTTTAAAAAATATGACAATACTCTTTTAATACATATTTGAATCCTTCAATAACATATGATGAAGGTCAAAGAGGTTTGGAACCTTTGTTGTCTCCGTTTTTCAAGAGAATAGCGATTTTATAGTGGTTCGTCTACTAATTTAGAAAGTATATGCAGTTTTGCTAAATTAATTGATAAAAAATTACGACGATGTCCATGTACCATGAAAAAGAGTTTAGCATAAATTAATACAAATTTCTAATGTGGTTATAAATTTTAAAACAAATCTAAAGATTATGGGCATCAACATATAGAGCGTTTACCGGAAAAAATCAATATTTTCGTAGGGGTTAACATATAGATTTTGAGAAAAATTCAAAAAAATATGATAATAATGTTTTAATACATAGTTGAATCCTCCAATAACATATGATGAAGGTCAAAGAAGTTTGGAATCTTTGTTGTCTCCGTTTTTCAAGAGAATAGCGATTTTATAGTGGTTCGTCCATTAATTTAGAAAGTATATGCAGTTTTACTAAATTAATTGATAAAAAATTACAACGACGTCCATGTACCATGAAAAGCAGTTTAGCATACATTAATACAAATATCTAATGTGGTTATAAATTTTTAAAAAAATCTAAAGATTATAGGCTTCAATATATAGACCGTTAATCGAAACAAATTCAATATTTTCGTAAAGGTTAACACATGAATTTTGAGAAAATTTAAAAAAATATGACAATATTGTTTTAATACATAGTTGAATCCTGCAATAACATATGATGAAGGTCAAAGAGGTTTGGAACCTTTGTTGTCTCCGTTTTTCAAGAGAATAGCGATTTTATAGTGGTTCGTCCACTAATTTAGAAAGTATATGCAGTTTTACTAAATTAATTGATAAAAAATTACAACGATGTCCATGTACCATGAAAAGGAGTTTAGCATAAATTAATACAGATTTCTAATGTGGTTATAAATTTTAAAACAAATCTAAAGATTATGGGCTTCAACATATAGAGCGTTTACTGAAAAAAATCAATATTTTCGTAGGGATAACGCATAGATTTTGAGAAAATTTCAAAAAATATGATAATAATGTTTTAATACATAGTTGAATCCTCTAATAACATATGATGAAGGTCAAAGAGGTTTGGAATCTTTGTTGTCTCCGTTTTTAAGGAGAATAGCAATTTTATAGTGGTTCGTCCATTAATTTATAAAGTATATGCAGTTTTCCAAAATTAATTGATAAAAAAATTACAACGACGTCCATGTACCATGAAAAGCAGTTTAGCATACATTAATACAAATATCCAATGTGGTTATAATTTTTTAAAAAAATCTAAAGATTATAGGCTTCAATATATAGAGCGTTAATCGAAAAAAATTCAATATTTTCGTAGGGGTTAACACATGGATTTTGAGAAAATTTTAAAAAATATGACAATACTCTTTTAATACATATTTGAATCCTTCAATAACATATGATGAAGGTCAAAGAGGTTTGGAACCTTTGTTGTCTCCGTTTTCAAGAGAATAGCGATTTTATAGTGGTTAGATCCACTAATTTAGAAAGTATATGCAGTTTTACTAAATTAATTGATAAAAAATTACAATGATGTCCATGTACCATGAAAAGGAGTTTAGCATAAATTAATACAAATTTCTAATGTGGTTATAAATTTTAAAACAAATCTAAAGATTATGGGCTTCAACATATAGAGCGTTTACCGAAAAAAATCAATATTTTCGTAGGGGTTAACACATAGATTTTGAGAAAAATTCAAAAAAATATGATAATAATGTTTTAATACATAGTTGAATCCTCCAATAACATATGATGAAGGTCAAAGAGGTTTGGAATCTTTGTTGTCTCCGTTTTCAAGAGAATAGCGATTTTATAGTGGTTAGTCCATTAATTTAGAAAGTATATGCAGTTTTACTAAAATAATTGATAAAAATTACAACGATGTCCATGTACCATGAAAAGAAGTTTAGCATACATTAATACAAATTTCTAATGGTTATAAATTTTAAAAAATCTAAAGATTATGGGCTTCAATATATAGAGCGTTAATCAAAAAAATTCAATATTTTCAGTAGGGGTTAACACATGGATTTTGAGAAAAATTCAAAAATATGACAATATTGTTTTAATACATAGTTGAATCCTGCAATAACATATAATGAAGGTCAAAGAGGTTTGAACCTTTGTTGTCTCCGTTTCTCAAGAGAATAGCGATTTTATAGTGGTTCATCCACTAATTTAGAAAGTATATGCAGTTTTACTAAATTAATTGATAAAAATTACAACGATGTCCATGTACCATGAAAAGGAGTTTAGCATATATTAATACAAATTTCTAATGTGGTTATAAATTTTAAAACAAATCTAAATATTATAAGCTTCAATATATAGAAGCGTTAATCAAAAAAATTCAATATTTTTGTAGGGGTTAACACATAGATTTTGAAAAATTCAAAAATATGACAATATTGTTTTAATACATAGTTGAATCCTGCAATAACATATGATGAAGGTTAAAGAGGTTTGGAAACTTTGTTGTCTCCGTTTTCAAGAGAATAGCGATTTTATAGTGGTTCATCCACTAATTTAGAAAGTATATGCAGATTTACTAAATTAATTGATAAAAATTACAACGATGTCCATGTACCATGAAAAGGAGTTTAGCATACATTAATACAAATTTCTAATGTGGTTATAAATTTTAAAACAAATCTAAAGATTATAGGCTTCAATATATAGAGCGCTAATCAAAAAAATTCAATATTTTTGTAGGGGTTAACACATAGATTTTGAGAAAATTCAAAAATTACAATATTGTTTTAATACATAGTTGAATCCTGCAATAACATATGATGAAGGTCAAAGAGGTTTGAACCTTTGTTGCATCAGTTTTTCAAGAGAATAGCGATTTTATAGTGGTTAGATCCACTAATTTAGAAAGTATATGCAGCTTTACTAAATTAATTGATAAAAATTACAACGATGTCCATGTACCATGAAAAGGAGTTTAGCATACATTAATACAAATTTCTAATGTGGTTATAAATTTTAAAACAAATCTAAAGATTATAGGCTTCAATATATAGAGCGTTTACGAAAAAATCAATATTTTTGTAGGGTTAACACATAGATTTTGAGAAAATTTCAAAAAATTACAATATTGTTTTAATACATAGTTGAATCCTGCAATAACATATGATGAAGGTCAAAGAGGTTTCGAACCTTTGTTGCATCAGTTTTTCAAGAGAATAGCGATTTTATAGTGGTTAGATCCACTAATTTAGAAAGTATATGCAGTTTTACTAAATTAATTGATAAAAATTATAACGATGTCCATGTACCATGAAAACAAGTTTAGCATATATTAATACAAATTTCTAATGTGGTTATAAATTTTAAAACAAATCTAAAGATTATAGGCTTCAATATATAGAGCTGCTAACCTAAAAAATCAATATTTTTGTAGGGTTAACACATAGATTTTGAGAAAATTCAAAAAATATGACAATATTGTTTTAATACATAGTTGAATCCTGCAATAACATATTATGAAGGTCAAAGAGGTTTGGAACCTTTGTTGTCTCCGCTTCAAGAGAATAGCGATTTTATAGTGGTTCATCCATTAATTTAGAAACTATATGCAGTTTTACTAAATTAATTGATAAAAATTACAACGATGTTCATGTACCATGAAAAGAAGTTTAGCATACATTAATACAAATTTCTAATGTGGTTATAAATTTTAAAAAATCTAAAGATTATAAGCTTCAATATATAGAGCTGCTAACCTAAAAAATCAATATTTTCAGTAGGGGTTAACACATGGATTTTGAGAAAAATTCAAAAATATGACAATATTGTTTTAATACATAGTTGAATCCTGCAATAACATATGATGAAGGTCAAAGAGGTTTGGAACCTTTGTTGTCTCCGCTTTTCAAGAGAATAGCAATTTTATAGTGGTTCATCCACTAATTTAGAAAGTATATGCAGTTTTACTAAATTAATTGATAAAAATTACAACGATGTCCATGTACCATGAAAAGGAGTTTAGCATACATTAATACAAATTTCTAATGTGGTTATAAATTTTAAAAAAAAATCTAAAGATTATAGGCTTCAATATATAGAAGCGTTAATCGAAAAAATTCAATATTTTCGTAGGGGTTAACACATGGATTTTGAGAAAAATTCAAAAATATGACAATATTGTTTTAATACATAGTTGAATCCTGCAATAACATATGATGAAGGTCAAAGAGGTTTGGAACCTTTGTTGTCTCCGCTTCTCAAGAGAATGACGATTTTATAGTGGTTCGTCCACTAATTTAGAAAGTATATGCAGTTTTACTAAATTAATTGATAAAAATTACAACGATGTCCATGTACCATGAAAAGGAGTTTAGCATAAATTAATACAAATTTCTAATGTGGTTATAAATTTTAAAACAAATCTAAAGATTATAAGCTTCAATATATAGAGCTGCTAACCTAAAAAATCAATATTTTCAGAGGGGTTAACACATAGATTTTGAGAAAAATTCAAAAATATGACAATATTGTTTTAATACATAGTTGAATCCTGCAATAACATATGATGAAGGTCAAAGAGGTTTGGAACCTTTGTTGTCTCCGCTTCTCAAGAGAATAGCGATTTTATAGTGGTTCATCCACTAATTTAGAAAGTATATGCAGCTTTACTAAATTAATTGATAAAAATTACAACGATGTCCATGTACCATGAAAAGGAGTTTAGCATACATTAATACAAATTTCTAATGTGGTTATAAATTTTAAAACAAATCTAAAGATTATTGGCTTCAATATATAGAGCTGCTAACCTAAAAAATCAATATTTTCATAGGGTTAACACATGGATTTTGAGAAAAATTCAAAAATATGACAATATTGTTTTAATACATAGTTGAATCCTGCAATAACATATGATGAAGGTCAAAGAGGTTTGAACCTTTGTTGTCTCCGCTTCTCAAGAGAATAGCGATTTTATAGTGGTTCATCCACTAATTTAGAAAGTATATGCAGTTTTACTAAATTAATTGATAAAAATTACAACGATGTTCATGTACCATGAAAAGGAGTTTAGCATACATTAATACAAATTTCTAATGTGGTTATAAATTTTAAAACAAATCTAAAGATTATAAGCTTCAATATATAGAGCTGCTAACCTAAAAAATCAATATTTTCGTAGGGGTTAACACATAGATTTTGAGAAAATTCAAAAAATATGACAATATTGTTTTAATACATAGTTGAATCCTGCAATAACATATGATGAAGGTCAAAGAGGTTTGAACCTTTGTTGTCTCCGTTTTCAAGAGAATAGCGATTTTATAGTGGTTCGTCCACTAATTTAGAAAGTATATGCAGCTTTACTAAATTAATTGATAAAAATTATAACGATGTCCATGTACCATGAAAAGGAGTTTAGCATATATTAATACAAATTTCTAATGTGGTTATAAATTTTAAAACAAATCTAAAGATTATAGGCTTCAATATATAGAGCTGCTAACCTAAAAAAAAATCAATATTTTTGTAGGGTTAACACATAGATTTTGAGAAAATTTCAAAAAATATGACAATATTGTTTTAAAACATAGTTGAATCCTGCAATAACATATGATGAAGGTCAAAGAGGTTTGAACCTTTGTTGTCTCCGCTTCTCAAGAGAATAACAATTTTATAGTGGTTCATCCATTAATTTAGAAACTATATGCAGTTTTACAATATTAATTGATAAAAATTATAACGATGTCCATGTACCATGAAATAGAGTTTAGAATACATTAATACAAATTTCTAATGTGGTTATAAATTTTAAAACAAATCTAAAGATTATAAGCTTCAATATATAGAAGCGTTTACGAAAAACTTAATATTTTCAGAGGGGTTAACACATGGATTTTGAGAAAAATTCAAAAATATGACAATATTGTTTTAATACATAGTTGAATCTTGCAATAACAAATGATGAAGGTTAAAGAGGTTTGGAACTTTGTTAACTCCGTTTCTCATAAGAATAGCAATTTTATAGTGGTTCATCCACTAATTTAGAAAGTATATGCAGTTTTATTAAATTAATTGATAAAAATTACAACGATGTCCATATACCATGAAACGGAGTTTAGCATACACTAATACAAATTTCTAATGTGGTTATAAATTTTAAAAAAATCTAAAGATTATAGGCTTCAATATATAGAAGCGTTAATCGAAAAAATTCAATATTTTCAGTAGGGTTATTAACACATGGATTTTGAGAAAAATAAAAAATATGACAATATTGTTTTAATACATAGTTGAATCCTGCAATAACATATGATGAAGGTCAAATAGGTTTGGAACCTTTGTTGTCTCCGCTTCTCAAGAGAATAGCGATTTTATAGTGGTTCATCCACTAATTTAGAAAGTATATGCAGCTTTACTAAATTAATTGATAAAAATTACAACGATGTTCATGTACCATGAAAAGGAGTTTACCATACATTAATACAAATTTCTAATGTGGTTATAAATTTTAAAACAAATCTAAAGATTATGGGCTTCAACATATAGAAGCGTTTACGAAAAAATCAATATTTTCGTAGGGTTAACACATGGATTTTGAGAATAATTCAAAAAATATGACAATATTGTTTTAATACATAGTTGAATCCTGCAATAACATATTATGAAGGTCAAAGAGGTTTGGAACCTTTGTTGTCTCCGTTTCTCAAGAGAATAGCGATTTTATAGTGGTTCATCCACTAATTTAGAAAGTATATGCAGTTTTACTAAATTAATTGATAAAAATTACAACGATGTTCATGTACCATGAAAAGAAGTTTAGCATACATTAGTACAAATTTCTAATGTGGTTATAAATTTTTAAAAAAATCTAAAGATTATAAGCTTCAATATATAGAGCGTTAATCGAAAAAAAATTCAATATTTTCGTCGAGGTTAACACATGGATTTTGAGAAAAATTCAAAAATATGACAATATTGTTTTAATACATAGTTGAATCTTGCAATAACAAATGATGAAGGTTAAAGAGGTTTGGAACCTTTGTTGTCTCCGTTTCTCATAAGAATAGCAATTTTATAGTGGTTCATCCACTAATTTAGAAAGTATATGCAGTTTTATTAAATTAATTGATAAAAAATTACAACGATGTCCATATACCATGAAACGGAGTTTAGCATACACTAATACAAATTTCTAATGTGGTTATAAATTTTTTTAAAAAAAATCTAAAGATTATAGGCTTCAATATATAGGCGTTAATCGAAAAAATTCAATATTTTCATAGGGTTATTAACACATGGATTTTGAGAAAAATAAAAATATGACAATATTGTTTTAATACATAGTTGAATCCTGCAATAACATATGATGAAGGTCAAAGAGGTTTGGAACCTTTGTTGTCTCCGCTTCTCAAGAGAATAGCGATTTTATAGTGGTTCATCCACTAATTTAGAAAGTATATGCAGCTTTACTAAATTAATTGATAAAAATTACAACGATGTTCATGTACCATGAAAAGGAGTTTACCATACATTAATACAAATTTCTAATGTGGTTATAAATTTTAAAACAAATCTAAAGATTATGGGCTTCAACATATAGAAGCGTTTACGAAAAAATCAATATTTTCGTAGGGGTTAACACATGGATTTTGAGAATAATTCAAAAATATGACAATATTGTTTTAATACATAGTTGAATCCTGCAATAACATATGATGAAGGTCAAAGAGGTTTGGAACCTTTGTTGTCTCCGCTTTTCAAGAGAATAGCGATTTTATAGTGGTTCATCCACTAATTTAGAAAGTATATGCAGTTTTACTAAATTAATTGATAAAAAAATTACAACGATGTTCATGTTCCATGAAAAGGAGTTTAGCATACATTAATACAAATTTCTAATGTGGTTATAAATTTTAAAACAAATCTAAAGATTATGGGCTTCAATATATAGGCGTTTACGAAAAAATCAATATTTTCAGTAGGGTTAACACATGGATTTTGAGAATAATTCAAAAAATATGACAATATTGTTTTAATACATAGTTGAATCCTGCAATAACATATTATGATGGTCAAAGAGGTTTGGAACCTTTGTTGTCTCCGTTTCTCAAGAGAATAGCGATTTTATAGTGGTTCATCCACTAATTTAGAAAGTATATGCAGTTTTACTAAATTAATTGATTAAAAATTACAACGATGTTCATGTACCATGAAAAGAAGTTTAGCATACATTAGTACAAATTTCTAATGTGGTTATAAATTTTTAAAAAAATCTAAAGATTATAAGCTTCAATATATAGAGCGTTAATCGAAAAAAAATTCAATATTTTCAGTAGGGGTTAACACATGGATTTTGAGAAAAATTCAAAAAATATGACAATATTGTTTTAATACATAGTTGAATCTTGCAATAACAAATGATGAAGGTTAAAGAGGTTTGGAAACTTTGTTAACTCCGTTTCTCATAAGAATAGCAATTTTATAGTGGTTCATCCACTAATTTAGAAAGTATATGCAGTTTTATTAAATTAATTGATAAAAAATTACAACGATGTCCATATACCATGAAACGGAGTTTAGCATACACTAATACAAATTTCTAATGTGGTTATAAATTTTTTTAAAAAAAATCTAAAGATTATAGGCTTCAATATATAGAGCGTTAATCAAAAAAATTCAATATTTTCATAGGGTTATTAACACATGGATTTTGAGAAAAATAAAAAATATGACAATATTGTTTTAATACATAGTTGAATCCTGCAATAACATATGATGAAGGTCAAATAGGTTTGGAACCTTTGTTGTCTCCGCTTTCAAGAGAATAGCGATTTTATAGTGGTTCATCCACTAATTTAGAAAGTATATGCAGTTTTACTATATTAATTGATAAAAAATTACAACGATGTTCATGTACCATGAAAAGGAGTTTACCATACATTAATACAAATTTCTAATGTGGTTATAAATTTTAAAACAAATCTAAAGATTATGGGCTTCAATATATAGAGCGTTAATCAAAAAAATTCAATATTTTCGTAGGGGTTAACACATGGATTTTGAGAATAATTCAAAAAATATGACAATATTGTTTTAATACATAGTTGAATCCTGCAATAACATATTATGAAGGTCAAAGAGGTTTGGAACCTTTGTTGTCTCCGTTTCTCAAGAGAATAGCGATTTTATAGTGGTTCATCCACTAATTTAGAAAGTATATGCAGTTTTACTAAATTAATTGATAAAAAATTACAACGATGTTTATGTACCATGAAAAGAAGTTTAGCATACATTAGTACAAATTTCTAATGTGGTTATAAATTTTTAAAAAAATCTAAAGATTATAAGCTTCAATATATAGAGCGTTAATCGAAAAAAAATCAATATTTTCGTAGGGGGGGTTAACACATGGATTTTGAGAAAAATTTAAAAAATATGACAATACTATTTTAACACATAATTGAATCCTGCAATAACATATGATGAAGGTCAAAGAGGTTTGGAACCTTTGCTGTCTCCGTTTTTCAAGAGAATAGCGATTTTTAGTGGTTCGTCCACTAATTTAGAAAGTATATGCAGTTTTGTTAAATTAATTACTAAAACAAATTACAATGATGTCCATGTACCATGAAAAGGAGTTTAGCATAAATTAATACAAATTTCTAATGTGGTTATAAATTTTAAAACAAATCTAAAGATTATCGGCTTCAACATATAGAGCGTTTACCGAAAAAAATCAATATTTTCGTAGGGGGTTAACACATAGATTTTGGGAAAAATTCCAAAAATATGATAATAATGTTTTAATACATAGTTAAATCCTCCAATAACATATGATGAAGGTCAAAGAGGTTTGGAATCTTTGTTGTCTCCATTTTTCAAGAGAATAGCGATTTTATAATGGTTCGTCCATTAATTTAGAAAGTATATGCAGTTTTACTAAAATAATTGATAAAAAATTACAACGACGTCCATGAACCCTGAAAAGAAGTTTAGCATACATTAATACAAATATCCAATGTGGTTATAAATTTTTTTAAAAATCTAAAGATTATTGGCTTCAATATATAGAGCGTTAATCAAAACAAATTCAATATTTTCGTAGGGGTTAACACATGGATTTTGAGAAAAATTCAAAAAATATGACAATATTGTTTTAATACATAGTTGAATCCTGCAATAACATATAATGAAGGTCAAAGAGGTTTGAAACCTTTGTTGTCTCCGTTTCTCAAGAGAATAGCGATTTTATAGTTGTGCATCCACTAATTTAGAAAGTATATGCAGTTTTACTAAATTAATTGATAAAAAATTACAACGATGTCCATGTACCATGAAAAGGAGTTTAGCATATATTAATACAAATTTCTAATGTGGTTATAAATTTTTTTAAAAAATCTAAATATTATAAGCTTCAATATATAGAGCGTTAATCGAAAAAATTCAATATTTTTGTCGGGGTTAACACATGGATTTTGAGAAAAATTCAAAAAATATGACAATATTGTTTTAATACATAGTTGAATCCTGCAATAACATATGATGAAGGTTAAAGAGGTTTGGAAACTTTGTTAACTCCGTTTCTCAAGAGAATAGCGATTTTATAGTGGTTCATCCACTAATTTAGAAAGTATATGCAGATTTACTAAATTAATTGATAACAAATAACAACGATGTCCATGTACCATGAAAAGGAGTTTAGCATAAATTAATACAAATTTCTAATGTGGTTATAAATTTTAAAACAAATCTAAAGATTGGAGGCTTCAATATATAGAGCGTTAACCGAAAAAAATCAATATTTTTGTAGGGGTTAACACATAGATTTTGAGAAAAATTTCAAAAAATTACAATATTGTTTTAATACATAGTTGAATCCTGCAATAACATATGATGAAGGTCAAAGAGGTTTCGAACCTTTGTTGCATCAGTTTTTCAAGAGAATAGCGATTTTATAGTGGTTCGTCCACTAATTTAGAACGTATATGCAGTTTTACTAAATTAATTGATAAAAAATTATAACGACGTCCATGTACCATGAAAACAAGTTTAGCATATATTAATACAAATTTCTAATGTGGTTATAAATTTTAAAACAAATCTAAAGATTATAGGCTTCAATATATAGAGCGTTAACCGAAAAAAAAATCAATATTTTTGTAGGGTTAACACATAGATTTTAAGAAAAATTTCAAAAAATATGACAATATTGTTTTAAAACATAGTTGAATCCTGTAATAACATACGATGAAGGTCAAAGAGGTTTTGAACCTTTGTTGTCTCTGCTTCTCAAGAGAATAACAATTTTATAGTGGTTCGTCCATTAATTTAGAAACTATATGCAGTTTTACAATATTAATTGATAAAAATTCATAACGATGTCTATGTACCATGAAATAGAGTTTAGAATACATTACTAGAAATGTATAATGCGGTTATAAATTTAAAAACAAATCTAAAGATTATAAGCTCCAATATATAGAATGTTTACCGAAAAACTTAATATTTTCGTAGGGGTTAACACATAGATTTTGAGAAAAATTCAAAAAATATGACAATATTGTTTTAATACATAGTGGAATCCTGAAATAACATATGATGAAGGTTAAAGAGGTTTGGAGACTTTGTTAACTTTGTTTCTCAAGAGAATAGCAATTTTATAGTGGTTCGTCCACTAATTTAGAACGTATATGCAGTTTTACTAAATTAATTGATAAAAAATTAGAATGATGTCCATGTACCATGAAATAGACCTTAGCATACATTAATACAAATTTCTAATGTGGTTATAAATTTTAAAACAAATCTAAAGATTATAAGCTTCTATATATAGAGCGATTACCGAAAAACTTAATATTTTCGTAGGGTGTTAAAAGAATCTAAAGATTATAGGCTTCAATATATCGAGCGTTAATCGGAAAAAATTCAATATTTTCATAGGGGTTAACACATGGATTTTGAGAAAATTTCAAAAAATATGACAATATTGTTTTAATACATAGTTGAATCCTGCAATAACATATGATGAAGGTCAAAGAGGTTTGGAACCTTTGTTGTCTCCGTTTCTCAAGAGAATAGCGATTTTATGGTGGTTCATCCACTAATTTAGAAAGTATATGCAGCTTTACTAAATTAATTGATAAAAAATTACAATGATGTCCATGTACCATGAAAAGGAGTTTAGCATACATTAATACAAGTTTCTAATGTTGTTGTAAATTTAAAAAAAAAAAATCTAAAGATTATAGGCTTCAATATATAGAGCGTTAATAGGAAACAAATTCAATATTTTCGTAGGGGTTAACACATGGATTTTGAGAAAAATTCAAAAAATATGACAATATTGTTTTAATACATAGTTGAATCCTGCAATAACATATGATGAAGGTCAAAGAGGTTTGGAACCTTTGTTGTCTCCGTTTCTCAAGAGAATGACGATTTTATAGTGGTTCGTCAACTAATTTAGAAAGTATATGCAGTTTTACTAAATTAATTGATAAAAAAATTACAACGATGTCCATGTATCGTGAAAAGGGGGTTAGCATAAATTAATACAAATTTCTAATGTGGTTATAAATTTTAAAACAAATCTAAAGATTATGAGCTTCAACATATAGAGCGTTTACTGAAAAAAAATCAATATTTTCGTAGGGGTTATAACACATAGATTTTGAGAAAAAAATCAAAAAATATGATAATAATGTTTTAATACATAGTTGAATCCTCCAATAACATATGATGAAGGTCAAAGAGGTTTGGAACCTTTGTTGTCTCCGTTTTTCAAGAGAATAGCGATTTTATAGTGGTTCGTCCACTAATTTAGAAAGTATATGCAGTTTTACTAAATTAATTGATAAAAAATTACACCGACGTCCATGTACCTTGAAAAGCAGTTTAGCATATATTAATACAAATTTCTAATGTGGTAATAAATTTTAAAACAAATCTAAAGATTATAGGCTTCAATATATAGAGCGTTAACCGAAAAAATCAATATTTTCATAGGGTTAACACATAGATTTTGAGAAAAATTTCAAAAAATATGACAATATTGTTTTAATACATAGTTGAATCCTGCAATAACATATGATGAAGGTCAAATAGGTTTTGAACCTTTGTTGTCTCAGTTTCTCAAGAGAATAACAATTTTATAGTGGTTCGTCCATTAAGTTAGAAACTATATGCAGTTTTACAATATTAATTGATAAAAATTTATAATGATCTCTATGTACCATGAAATAGAGTTTAGAATACATTAGTAGAAATATATAATGCGGTTATAAATTTTAAAACAAATCTAAAGATTATAAGCTCCAATATATATAATGTTTACCGAAAAACTTAATATTTTCGTAGGGGTTAACACATAGATTTTGAAAAAAATTCAAAAAATATGACAATATTGTTTTAATACATAGTGGAATCCTTAAATAACATATGATGAAGGTTAAAGAGGTTTGGAAACTTTGTTAACTCTGTTTCTCAAGAGAATAGCAATTTTATAGTGGTTCGTCCACTAATTTAGAAAGTATATGCAGTTTTACTAAATTAATTGATAAAAAATTAGAACGATGTCCATGTACCACGAAATAGAGCTTAGCATACATTAATACAAATTTCTAATGTGGTTATAAATTTTAAAACAAATCTAAATATTATAAGCTTCAATATATAGAGCGTTTACCGAAAAACTTAATATTTTCGTAGGGGGTTAAAAAAATCTAAAGATTATAGGCTTCAATATATAGAGCGTCAATCGAAAATAATTCAATATTTTCGTAGGGGTTATTAACACATGGATTTTGAGAAAAAATAAAAAAATATGACAATATTGTTTTAATACATAGTTGAATCCTGCAATAACATATGATGAAGGTCAAATAGGTTTGGAACCTTTGTTGTCTCCGTTTCTCAAGAGAATAGCGATTTTATAGTGGTTCATCCACTAATTTAAAAAGTATATGCAGTTTTACTAAATTAATTTATGAAAAATTACAACGATGTTCATGTACCATGAAAAGGAGTTTAGCATAAATTAATACAAATTTATAATGTGGTTATAAATTTTAAAACAAATCTAAAGATTATGGGCTTCAACATATAGAGCGTTTACCAAAAAAAAATCAATCTTTTCGTAGGGGTTAACACATGGATTTTGAGAAAATTTCAAAAAATATGACAATAATGTTTTAATACATAGTTGAATCCTGCAATAACATATGATGAAGGTCAAAGAGGTTTGGAACCTTTGTTGTCTCCGTTTCTAAAGAGAATAGCGATTTTATAGTGGTTCATCCACTAATTTAGAAAGTATATGCAGTTTTACTAAATTAATTGATAAAAAAATTACAACGATGTTCATGTTCCATGAAAAGGAGTTTAGCATACATTAATACAAATTTCTAATGTGGTTATAAATTTTAAAACAAATCTAAAGATTATGGGCTTCAACATATAGAGCGTTTACCGAAAAAAATCAATATTTTCGTAGGGGTTAACACATGGATTTTGAGAATAATTCAAAAAATATGACAATATTGTTTTAATACATAGTTGAATCCTGCAATAACATATTATGAAGGTCAAAGAGGTTTGGAACCTTTGTTGTCTCCGTTTCTCAAGAGAATAGCGATTTTATAGTGGTTCATCCACTAATTTAGAAAGTATATGCAGTTTTACTAAATTAATTGATAAAAAAATTACAACGATGTTCATGTACCATGAAAAGAAGTTTAGCATACATTAGTACAAATTTCTAATGTGGTTATAAATTTTTAAAAAAATCTAAAGATTATAAGCTTCAATATATAGAGCGTTAATCGAAAAAAAATTCAATATTTTCGTCGAGGTTAACACATGGATTTTGAGAAAAATTCAAAAAATATGACAATATTGTTTTAATACATAGTTGAATCTTGCAATAACAAATGATGAAGGTTAAAGAGGTTTGGAAACTTTGTTAACTCCGTTTCTCATAAGAATAGCAATTTTATAGTGGTTCATCCACTAATTTAGAAAGTATATGCAGTTTTATTAAATTAATTGATAAAAAATTACAACGATGTCCATATACCATGAAACGGAGTTTAGCATACACTAATACAAATTTCTAATGTGGTTATAAATTTTTTTAAAAAAAATCTAAAGATTATAGGCTTCAATATATAGAGCGTCAATCGAAAATAATTCAATATTTTCGTAGGGGTTATTAACACATGGATTTTGAGAAAAAATAAAAAAATATGACAATATTGTTTTAATACATAGTTGAATCCTGCAATAACATATGATGAAGGTCAAATAGGTTTGGAACCTTTGTTGTCTCCGTTTCTCAAGAGAATAGCGATTTTATAGTGGTTCATCCACTAATTTAGAAAGTATATGCAGTTTTACTAAATTAATTGATAAAAAATTACAACGATGTTCATGTACCATGAAAAGGAGTTTACCATACATTAATACAAATTTCTAATGTGGTTATAAATTTTAAAACAAATCTAAAGATTATGGGCTTCAACATATAGGCGTTTACGAAAAAATCAATATTTTCGTAGGGGTTAACACATGGATTTTGAGAATAATTCAAAAAATATGACAATATTGTTTTAATACATAGTTGAATCCTGCAATAACATATTATGAAGGTCAAAGAGGTTTGGAACCTTTGTTGTCTCCGTTTCTCAAGAGAATAGCGATTTTATAGTGGTTCATCCACTAATTTAGAAAGTATATGCAGTTTTACTAAATTAATTGATAAAAAAATTACAACGATGTTCATGTACCATGAAAAGAAGTTTAGCATACATTAGTACAAATTTCTAATGTGGTTATAAATTTTTAAAAAAATCTAAAGATTATAAGCTTCAATATATAGAGCGTTAATCGAAAAAAAATTCAATATTTTCGTCGAGGTTAACACATGGATTTTGAGAAAAATTCGAAAAATATGACAATATTGTTTTAATACATAGTTGAATCTTGCAATAACAAATGATGAAGGTTAAAGAGGTTTGGAAACTTTGTTAACTCCGTTTCTCATAAGAATAGCAATTTTATAGTGGTTCATCCACTAATTTAGAAAGTATATGCAGTTTTATTAAATTAATTGATAAAAAAGTACAACGATGTCCATATACCATGAAACGGAGTTTAGCATACACTAATACAAATTTCTAATGTGGTTATAAATTTTTTTAAAAAAAATCTAAAGATTATAGGCTTCAATATATAGAGCGTCAATCGAAAATAATTCAATATTTTCATAGGGGTTATTAACACATGGATTTTGAGAAAAAATAAAAAAATATGACAATATTGTTTTAATACATAGTTGAATCCTGCAATAACATATGATGAAGGTCAAATAGGTTTGGAACCTTTGTTGTCTCCGTTTTCAAGAGAATAGCGATTTTATAGTGGTTCATCCACTAATTTAGAAAGTATATGCAGCTTTACTAAATTAATTGATAAAAATTACAACGATGTTCATGTACCATGAAAAGGAGTTTACCATACATTAATACAAATTTCTAATGTGGTTATAAATTTTAAAACAAATCTAAAGATTATGGGCTTCAACATATAGGCGTTTACGAAAAAATCAATATTTTCGTAGGGGTTAACACATGGATTTTGAGAATAATTCAAAAAATATGACAATATTGTTTTAATACATAGTTGAATCCTGCAATAACATATGATGAAGGTCAAAGAGGTTTGGAACCTTTGTTGTCTCCGTTTCTAAAGAGAATAGCGATTTTATAGTGGTTCATCCACTAATTTAGAAAGTATATGCAGTTTTACTAAATTAATTGATAAAAAAATTACAACGATGTTCATGTTCCATGAAAAGGAGTTTAGCATACATTAATACAAATTTCTAATGTGGTTATAAATTTTAAAACAAATCTAAAGATTATGGGCTTCAACATATAGGCGTTTACGAAAAAATCAATATTTTCGTAGGGGTTAACACATGGATTTTGAGAATAATTCAAAAAATATGACAATATTGTTTTAATACATAGTTGAATCCTGCAATAACATATTATGAAGGTCAAAGAGGTTTGGAACCTTTGTTGTCTCCGTTTCTCAAGAGAATAGCGATTTTATAGTGGTTCATCCACTAATTTAGAAAGTATATGCAGTTTTACTAAATTAATTGATAAAAATTACAACGATGTTCATGTACCATGAAAAGAAGTTTAGCATACATTAGTACAAATTTCTAATGTGGTTATAAATTTTTAAAAAAATCTAAAGATTATAAGCTTCAATATATAGAGCGTTAATCGAAAAAAAATTCAATATTTTCGTCGAGGTTAACACATGGATTTTGAGAAAAATTCAAAAAATATGACAATATTGTTTTAATACATAGTTGAATCTTGCAATAACAAATGATGAAGGTTAAAGAGGTTTGGAAACTTTGTTAACTCCGTTTCTCATAAGAATAGCAATTTTATAGTGGTTCATCCACTAATTTAGAAAGTATATGCAGTTTTATTAAATTAATTGATAAAAAATTACAACGATGTCCATATACCATGAAACGGAGTTTAGCATACACTAATACAAATTTCTAATGTGGTTATAAATTTTTTTAAAAAAAATCTAAAGATTATAGGCTTCAATATATAGAGCGTCAATCGAAAATAATTCAATATTTTCATAGGGGTTATTAACACATGGATTTTGAGAAAAAATAAAAAAATATGACAATATTGTTTTAATACATAGTTGAATCCTGCAATAACATATGATGAAGGTCAAATAGGTTTGGAACCTTTGTTGTCTCCGTTTCTCAAGAGAATAGCGATTTTATAGTGGTTCATCCACTAATTTAGAAAGTATATGCAGTTTTACTATATTAATTGATAAAAAATTACAACGATGTTCATGTACCATGAAAAGGAGTTTACCATACATTAATACAAATTTCTAATGTGGTTATAAATTTTAAAACAAATCTAAAGATTATGGGCTTCAACATATAGAGCGTTTACCGAAAAAAATCAATATTTTCGTAGGGGTTAACACATGGACTTTGAGAATAATTCAAAAAATATGACAATATTGTTTTAATACATAGTTGAATCCTGCAATAACATATTATGAAGGTCAAAGAGGTTTGGAACCTTTGTTGTCTCCGTTTCTCAAGAGAATAGCGATTTTATAGTGGTTCATCCACTAATTTAGAAAGTATATGCAGTTTTACTAAATTAATTGATAAAAAATTACAACGATGTTTATGTACCATGAAAAGAAGTTTAGCATACATTAGTACAAATTTCTAATGTGGTTATAAATTTTTAAAAAAAACTAAAGATTATAAGCTTCAATATATAGAGCGTTAATCGAAAAAGAATTCAATATTTTCGTCGAGGTTAACACATGGATTTTGAGAAAAATTCAAAAAATATGACAATATTGTTTTAATACATAGTTGAATCTTGCAATAACAAATGATGAAGGTTAAAGAGGTTTGGAAACTTTGTTAACTCCGTTTCTCATAAGAATAGCAATTTTATAGTGGTTCATCCACTAATTTAGAAAGTATATGCAATTTTATTAAATTAATTGATAAAAAATTACAACGATGTCCATGTACCATGAAACGGAGTTTAGCATACATTAATACAAATTTCTAATGTGGTTATAAATTTTTTTAAAAAAAATCTAAAGATTATAGGCTTCAATATATAGAGCGTCAATCGAAAATAATTCAATATTTTCGGAGGGGTTATTAACACATGGATTTTGAGAAAAATTAAAAAAAATATGACAATATTGTTTTAATACATAGTTGAATCCTGCAATAACATATGATGAAGGTCAAATAGGTTTGGAACCTTTGTTGTCTCCGCTTTCAAGAGAATAGCGATTTTATAGTGGTTCATCCACTAATTTAGAAAGTATATGCAGCTTTTACTAAATTAATTGATAAAAATTACAACGATGTTCATGTACCATGAAAAGGAGTTTACCATACATTAATACAAATTTCTAATGTGGTTATAAATTTTAAAACAAATCTAAAGATTATGGGCTTCAACATATAGAGTGTTTACCGAAAAAAATCAATATTTTCGTAGGGGTTAACACATGGATTTTGAAAATAATTCAAAAAATATGACAATATTGTTTTAATACATAGTTGAATCCTGCAATAACATATTATGAAGGTCAAAGAGGTTTGGAACCTTTGTTGTCTCTGTTTCTCAAGAGAATAGCGATTTTATAGTGGTTCATCCACTAATTTAGAAAGTATATGCAGTTTTACTAAATTAATTGATAAAAAATTACAACGATGTTCATGTACCATGAGAAGAAGTTTAGCATACATTAATACGAATTTCTAATGTGGTTATAAATTTTAAAAAAATCTAAAGATTATAAGCTTCAATATATAGAAGCGTTAATCGAAAAAATTCAATATTTTCATAGGGGTTATTAACACATGGATTTTGAGAAAAATAAAAAAATATGACAATATTGTTTTAATACATAGTTGAATCTTGCAATAACATATGATGAAGGTTAAAGAGGTTTGGAAACTTTGTTAACTCCGCTTCTCATAAGAATAGCAATTTTATAGTGGTTCATCCACTAATTTAGAAAGTATATGCAGTTTTATTAAATTAATTGATAAAAATTACAACGATGTCCATGTACCATGAAACGGAGTTTAGAATACATTAATACAAATTTCTAATGTGGTTATAAATTTTAAAAAAATCTAAAGATTCTAGGCTTCAATATATAGAAGCGTTAATCGAAAATAATTCAATATTTTCGTAGGGGTTAACACATGGATTTTGAGAAAAATTCAAAAATATGACAATATTGTTTTAATACATAGTTGAATCTTGCAATAACAAATGATGAAGGTTAAAGAGGTTTGGAAACTTTGTTAACTCCGTTTCTCATAAGAATAGCAATTTTATAGTGGTTCATCCACTAATTTAGAAAGTATATGCAATTTTATTAAATTAATTGATAAAAATTACAACGATGTCCATGTACCATGAAAAGAGTTTAGCATACATTAATACAAATTTCTAATGTGGTTATAAATTTTTTTAAAAAAAATCTAAAGATTATAGGCTTCAATATATAGAGCGTCAATCGAAAATAATTCAATATTTTCGTAGGGGTTATTAACACATGGATTTTGAGAAAAAATAAAAAAATATGACAATATTGTTTTAATACATAGTTGAATCCTGCAATAACATATGATGAAGGTCAAATAGGTTTGGAACCTTTGTTGTCTCCGTTTCTCAAGAGAATAGCGATTTTATAGTGGTTCATCCACTAATTTAGAAAGTATATGCAGTTTTACTAAATTAATTGATAAAAAATTACAACGATGTTCATGTACCATGAAAAGGAGTTTACCATACATTAATACAAATTTCTAATGTGGTTATAAATTTTAAAACAAATCTAAAGATTATGGGCTTCAACATATAGAGCGTTTACGGAAAAAAATCAATATTTTAAGTAGGGGTTAACACATGGATTTTGAAAATAATTCAAAAAATATGACAATATTGTTTTAATACATAGTTGAATCCTGCAATAACATATTACGAAGGTCAAAGAGGTTTGGAACCTTTGTTGTCTCCGTTTCTCAAGAGAATAGCGATTTTATAGTGGTTCATCCACTAATTTAGAAAGTATATGCAGTTTTACTAAATTAATTGATAAAAAATTACAACGATGTTCATGTACCATGAGAAGAAGTTTAGCATACATTAATACAAATTTCTAATGTGGTTATAAATTTTAAAAAATCTAAAGATTATAGGCTTCATATATAGAAGCGTTAATCGAAAATAATTCAATATTTTCTGAGGGTTATTAACACATGGATTTTGAGAAAAATAAAAAAATATGACAATATTGTTTTAATACATAGTTGAATCCTGCAATAACATATGATGAAGGTCAAATAGGTTTGGAACCTTTGTTGTCTCCGCTTTCAAGAGAATAGCGATTTTATAGTGGTTCATCCACTAATTTAGAAAGTATATGCAGTTTTACTAAATTAATTGATAAAAATTACAACGATGTTCATGTACCATGAAAAGGAGTTTACCATACATTAATACAAATTTCTAATGTGGTTATAAATTTTAAAACAAATCTAAAGATTATGGGCTTCAATATATAGAGCGTTAATCGAAAAAATTCAATATTTTCAGTAGGGGTTAACACATGGATTTTGAAAATAATTCAAAAATATGACAATATTGTTTTAATACATAGTTGAATCCTGCAATAACATATGATGAAGGTCAAATAGGTTTGGAACCTTTGTTGTCTCCGCTTCTCAAGAGAATAGCAATTTTATAGTGGTTCATCCACTAATTTAGAAAGTATATGCAGCTTTACTAAATTAATTGATAAAAATTACAACGATGTTCATGTACCATGAAAAGGAGTTTACCATACATTAATACAAATTTCTAATGTGGTTATAAATTTTAAAACAAATCTAAAGATTATGGGCTTCAATATATAGAGCGTTAATCGAAAAAATTCAATATTTTCAGAGGGGTTATTAACACATGGATTTTGAAAATAATTCAAAAATATGACAATATTGTTTTAATACATAGTTGAATCCTGCAATAACATATTATGAAGGTCAAAGAGGTTTGGAACCTTTGTTGTCTCCGCTTCTCAAGAGAATAGCAATTTTATAGTGGTTCATCCACTAATTTAGAAAGTATATGAGTTTTACTAAATTAATTGATAAAAAATTACAACGATGTTCATGTACCATGAGAAGAAGTTTAGCATACATTAATACGAATTTCTAATGTGGTTATAAATTTTTTAAAAAATCTAAAGATTAGAAGCTTCAATATATAGAGCGTTAATCGAAAAAAATTCAATATTTTCGTCGAGATTAACACATGGATTTTGAGAAAAATTCAAAAAATATGACAATATTGTTTTAATACATAGTTGAATCTTGCAATAACATATGATGAAGGTTAAAGAGGTTTGGAAACTTTGTTAACTCCGTTTCTCATAAGAATAGCGATTTTATAAAGGTTCATCCACTAATTTAGAAAGTATATGCAGTTTTATTAAATTAATTGATAAAAAATTACAACGATGTCCATGTACCATGAAACGGAGTTTAGAATACATTAATACAAATTTCTAATGTGGTTATAAATTTTTTAAAAAAAAATCTAAAGATTCTAGGCTTCAATATATAGAGCGTTAATCGAAAATAATTCAATATTTTCGTAGGGGTTATTAACACATGGATTTTGAGAGAAATTAAAAAAATATAACAATATTGTTTTAATACATAGTTGAATCCTGCAATAACATATGATGAAGGTCAAATAGGTTTGGAACCTTTGTTGTCTCCGTTTCTCAAGAGAATAGCGATTTTATAGTGGTTCATCCACTAATTTAGAAAGTATATGCAGTTTTACTAAATTAATTGATAAAAAATTACAACGATGTTCATGTACCATGAAAAGGAGTTTAGCATACATTAATACAAATTTCTAATGTGGTTATAAATTTTAAAAAAAATCTAAAGATTATGGGCTTCAACTTATAGAGCGTTTACCGAAAAAAATCAATATTTTCGTAGGGGTTAACACATGGATTTTGAGAAAAATTCAAAAAATATGACAATATTGTTTTAATACATAGTTGAATCCTGCAATAACATATTATGAAGGTCAAAGAGGTTTGGAACCTTTGTTGTCTCCGTTTCTCAAGAGAATAGCGATTTTATAGTGGTTCATCCACTAATTTAGAAAGTATATGCAGTTTTACTAAATTAATTGATAAAAAATTACAACGATGTTCATGTACCATGAAAAGGAGTTTAGCATACATTAATACAAATTTCTAATGTGGTTATAATTTTTAAAAAAAAATCTAAAGATTATAAGCTTCAATATATAGAGCGTTAATCGAAAAAAATTCAATATTTTCGTCGAGGTTAACACATGGATTTTGAGAAAAAATCAAAAAAAATGACAATATTGTTTTAATACATAGTTGAATCTTGCAATAACATATGATGAAGGTTAAAGAGGTTTGGAAACTTTGTTAACTCCGCTTCTCATAAGAATAGCGATTTTATAGTGGTTCATCCACTAATTTAGATAGTATATGCAGTTTTATTAAATTAATTGATAAAAATTACAACGATGTCCATGTACCATGAAACGGAGTTTAGCATACATTAATACAAATTTCTAATGTGGTTATAAATTTTAAAAAAATCTAAAGATTATAGGCTTCAATATATAGAAGCGTTAATCGAAAATAATTCAATATTTTCGTAGGGTTATTAACACATGGATTTTGAGAGAAATTAAAAAAATATAACAATATTGTTTTAATACATAGTTGAATCCTGCAATAACATATGATGAAGGTCAAATAGGTTTGGAACCTTTGTTGTCTCCGTTTCTCAAGAGAATAGCGATTTTATAGTGGTTCATCCACTAATTTAGAAAGTATATGCAGTTTTACTAAATTAATTGATAAAAAATTACAACGATGTTCATGTACCATGAAAAGGAGTTTAGCATACATTAATACAAATTTCTAATGTGGTTATAAATTTTAAAAAAATCTAAAGATTATGGGCTTCAATATATAGAAGCGTTAATCGAAAAAATTCAATATTTTCGTAGGGGTTAACACATGGATTTTGAGAAAAATTCAAAAAATATGACAATATTGTTTTAATACATAGTTGAATCCTGCAATAACATATTATGAAGGTCAAAGAGGTTTGGAACCTTTGTTGTCTCCGTTTCTCAAGAGAATAGCGATTTTATAGTGGTTCATCCACTAATTTAGAAAGTATATGCAGTTTTACTAAATTAATTGATAAAAAATTACAACGATGTTCATGTACCATGAAAAGGAGTTTAGCATACATTAATACAAATTTCTAATGTGGTTATAATTTTTAAAAAAAAATCTAAAGATTATAAGCTTCAATATATAGAGCGTTAATCGAAAAAAATTCAATATTTTCGTCGAGGTTAACACATGGATTTTGAGAAAAAATCAAAAAAAATGACAATATTGTTTTAATACATAGTTGAATCTTGCAATAACATATGATGAAGGTTAAAGAGGTTTGGAAACTTTGTTAACTCCGTTTCTCATAAGAATAGCGATTTTATAGTGGTTCATCCACTAATTTAGATAGTATATGCAGTTTTATTAAATTAATTGATAAAAAATTACAACGATGTCCATGTACCATGAAACGGAGTTTAGCATACATTAATACAAATTTCTAATGTGGTTATAAATTTTTTAAAAAAAAATCTAAAGATTATAGGCTTCAATATATAGAGCGTTAATCGAAAATTATTCAATATTTTCGTAGGGGTTATTAACACATGGATTTCGAAACAAATTCAGAAAATATGACAATATTGTTTTAATACATAGTTGAATCCTGCAATAACATATGATGAAGGTCAAATAGGTTTGGAACCTTTGTTGTCTCCGTTTCTCAAGAGAATAGCGATTTTATAGTGGTTCATCCACTAATTTAGAAAGTATATGCAGTTTTACTAAATTAATTGATAAAAAATTACAACGATGTTCATGTACCATGAAAAGGAGTTTAGCATACATTAATATAAATTTCTAATGTGGTTATAAATTTTAAAACAAATCTAAAGATTATGGGCTTCAACATATAGAGCGTTTACCGAAAAAATCAATATTTTCGTAGGGGTTAACACATGGATTTTGAGAAAAATTCAAAAAATATGACAATATTGTTTTAATACATAGTTGAATCCTGCAATAACATATTATGAAGGTCAAAGAGGTTTGGAAACTTTGTTGTCTCCGTTTCTCAAGAGAATAGCGATTTTATAGTGGTTCATCCACTAATTTAGAAAGTATATTCAGTTTTACTAAATTAATTGATAAAAAATTACAACGATGTTCATGTACCATGAAAAGGAGTTCAGCATACATTAATACAAATTTCTAATGTGGTTATAAATTTTTTAAAAAATCTAAAGATTATAATCTTCAATATATAGAGCGTTAATCGAAAAAATTCAATATTTTCGTCGAGGTTAACACATAGATTTTGAGAAAAATTCAAAAAATATGACAATATTGTTTTAATACATAGTTGAATCTTGCAATAACATATGATGAAGGTTAAAGAGGTTTGGAAACTTTGTTAACTCCGTTTCTCAAGAGAATAGCGATTTTATAGTGGTTCTTCCACTAATTTAGAAAGTATATGCAGTTTAACTAAATTAATTGATAAAAAATTACAAAGATGTTCATGTACCATGAAACGGAGTTTAGCATATATTAATACAAATTTCTAATGTGGTTATAAATTTTTTAAAAAAAATCTAAAGATTATAGGCTTCAATATATAGAGCGTTACTCGTTAAAAATTCAATATTTTCGTTAGGGTCAACACATGGATTTTGAGAAAAATCAAAAAATATTGCAATATTGTTTTAATACATAGTTGAATCCTGCAATAACATATGATGAAGGTCAAATAGGTTTGGAACCTTTGTTGTCTCCGTTTCTCAAGAGAATAGCGATTTTATAGTGGTTCATCCACTAATTTAGAAAGTATATGCCGTTTTAGTAAATTAATTGATAAAAAATTACAACGATGTCCATGTACCATGAAAAGGAGTTTATCATAAATTAATAAAAATTTTAATGTGGTTATAAATTTTAAAACAAATCTAAAGATTATGGGCTTCAACATAAAGAGTGTTTACCGAAAAAAAAACAATATTTTCGTAGGGGTTAACACATAGATTTTGATAAAAATTAAAAAAATATGATAATAATGTTTTAATACATAGTTGAATCCTCCAATAACATATGATGAAGGTCAAATAGGTTTGGAACCTTTGTTGTCTCCGTTTTTCAAGAGAATAGCGATTTTATAATGGTTCGTCCACTAATTTAGAAAGTATATGCAGTTTTACTAAATTAATTGATAAAAAATTACAACGACGTCCATGTACCATGAAAAGCAGTTTAGCATACATTAATACAAATTTCTAATGTGGTTATAAATTTTTAAAAAAATCTAAAGATTATAGGCTTCAATATATAGAGCGGTAATCGAAAATAATTTAATATTTTCGTAGGGCTTATTAACACATGGATTTTGATAAAAATTCAAAAAATATGACAATATTGTTTTAATACATAGTTGAATCCTGCAATAACATATGATGAAGGTCAAAGAGGTTTGGAACCTTTGTTGTCTCCGTTTCTCAAGAGAATAATGATTTTATAGTGGTTCATCCACTAATTTAGAAAGTATATGCAGTTTTACTAAATTAATTGATAAAAATTACAACGATGTCCATGTACCATGAAGAGGAGTTTAGCATACATTAATACAAATTTCTAATGTGGTTATAAATTTTTAAAAAAAATCTAAAGATTATAGGCTTCAATATATAGAGCGTTAATCGAAACAAAATTAATATTTTCGTCGAGGTTAACACATGGATTTTGAGAAAAATTAAAAAAATATGACAATATTGTTTTAATACATAGTTGAATCCTGAAATAACATATCATGAAGGTTAAAGAGGTTTGGAACCTTTGTTGTCTCCGCTTCTCAAGAGAATAATGATTTTATAGTGGTTCATCCACTAATTTAGAAAGTATATGCAGTTTTACTAAATTAATTGATAAAAAATTACAACGATGTCCATGTACCATGAAGAGGAGTTTAGCATACATTAATACAAATTTCTAATGTGGTTATAAATTTTTAAAAAAAATCTAAAGATTATAGGCTTCAATATATAGAGCATTAACAAAAAATAAATCAATATTTTCAGTAGGGGTTAACACATGGATTTTGAGAAAAATTAAAAAAATATGACAATATTGTTTTAATACATAGTTGAATCCTGAAATAACATATCATGAAGGTTAAAGAGGTTTGGAAACTTTGTTAATTCCATTTCTCAAGAGAATAGCGATTTTATAGTGGTTCATCCACTAATTTAGAAAGTATATGCAGTTTTACTAAATTAATTGATAAAAAATTACAACGATGTCCATGTACCATGAAACGGAGTTTAGCATACATTAATACAAATTTCTAATGTGGTTATAAATTTTTTTAAAAAAAATCTAAAGATTATAGGCTTCAATTTATAGAGCGTTAATCGAAAACAATTCAATATTTTCGTTAGGGTTAACACATGGATTTTGAGAAAAAATCAAAATATATTGCAATATTGTTTTAATACATAGTTGAATCCTGCAATAACATATGATGAAGGTCAAATAGGTTTGGAACCTTTGTTGTCTCCGTTTCTCAAGAGAATAGCGATTTTATAGTGGTTCATCCACTAATTTAAAAAGTATATGCAGTTTTACTAAATTAATTTATGAAAAATTACAACGATGTTCATGTACCATGAAAAGGAGTTTAGCATACATTAATACAAATTTCTAATGTGGTTATAAATTTTAAAACAAATCTAAAGATTATGGGCTTCAATATATAGAGCGTTTACGAAAAAAATCAATATTTTCAGTAGGGGTTAACACATGGATTTTGAGAAAAATTCAAAAATATGACAATATTGTTTTAATACATAGTTGAATCCTGCAATAACATATTATGAAGGTCAAAGAGGTTTGGAACCTTTGTTGTCTCCGTTTCTTAAGAGAATAGCGATTTTATAGTGGTTAGTCCACTGATTTAGGGAGTATTTGCAGTTTTGCTAATTTAATTGATAAAAAATTAGAACGATGTCTATGTACCATGAAAAGGGGTTTTTTATACATTAATACAAATGTATAATGTGGTTATAAATTTTAAAACAAATTTAAATATTATAGGATAGAACATTTACCGAAAAACTCAATATTTTCGTAGGGGTTAACACATAGATTTTGAGAAAAATATGAAAATATTGTTTTAATACATAGTTGAATCCTGCAATAACATATTATGAAGGTCAAAGAGGTTTGGAACCTTTGTTGTCTCCGTTTCTCAGGAGAATAGCGATTTTATAGTTGTTCGTCCACTGATTTAGGGAGTATTTGTAATTTTGCTAAATTAATTGATAAAATATTAGAACGATGTCCATCTACCATGAAAATGAGTTTAACATACATTAATATAAATTTCTAATGTGGTTATAAATTTTAAAACAAATCTAAAGATTATAAGCTTCAATATATAGAGTGTTTACTGAAAAACTTAATATTTTTGTAGGGGTTAACACATAGATTTTGAGAAAAATTCAAAAAATATGACAATGCTGTTTTATAACATAGTTGAATCCTGCAATAACATATGATGAAGGTCAAAGAGGTTTGGAACCTTTGTTGTATCTGTTTTTCAAGAGAATAGTGATTTTATAGTGGTTCGTCCAATAATTTAGAAAGTATATGCAGTTTTACTAAATTAATTGATAAGAAATTACAACGATGTCCATGTACCATAAAAAGAAGTTTAGCATACATTAATACAAATTTCTAATGTGGTCATAAATTTTAAAACAAATCTAAATATTATAGGCTTCAATATATAGAGCATTAACAAAAAAATAAATCAATATTTTCGTAGGGGTTAACACATGGATTTTGAGAAAAATTCAAAAAATATGACAATATTGTTTTAATACATAGTTGAATCCTGCAATAATATATGATGAAGGTCAAAGAGGTTTGGAACCTTTGTTGTCTCTGTTTCTCAAGAGAATAGCGATTTTATAGTGGTATACTAATTTAGAAAGTATATGCAGTTTTATTAAATTAATTGATAAAAAATTAGAACGATGTCCATGTACCATGAAAAGGAGTTTAGCATACATTAATACAAATTTCTAATGTGGTTATAAATTTTAAAACAAATCTAAAGATTATGGGCTTCAACTTATAGAGCGTTTACCGAAAAAAATCAATATTTTCGTAGGGGTTAACACATAGATTTTAAGAAAAATTCAAAAAAATATGATAATACTGTTTTAATACATAGTTGAATCCTGAAATAACATATGATGAAGGTCAAAGAGGTTTGGAACCTTTGTTGTCTCCGTTTTTCAAGAGAATAGCGATTTTATAGTGGTTCGTCCACTAATTTAGAAAGTATTGCACATTTACTAAATTAATTGATAAAAAAATTACAACGATGTCCATGTACCATGAAAAGGAGTTTAGCATACATTAATACAAATTTCTAATGTGGTTATAAATTTTAAAACAAATCTAAAGATTATAGGCTTCAATATATAGAGCGTTAACCGAAAAAAAAAATCAATATTTTCGTAGGGGTTAACACCTGGATTTTGAGAAAAAATCAAAAAATATGACAATATTGTTTTAATACATATTTGAATCATGCAATAACATATGATGAAGGTCAAAGAGGTTTAGAACCTTTGTTGTCACCGTTTCTCAAGAGAATGACGATTTTATAGTGGTTCGTCCACTAACTTAGAAAGTATATGCAGTTTTACTAAATTAATTGATAAAAACTTAGAACGATGTCCATGTACCATGAAAAGGAGTTTAGCATACATTAATACAAATTTCTAATGTGGTTATAAATTTTAAAACAAATCTAAATATTATGGGCTTCAACATATAGAGCGTTTACCGAAAAAAATCAATATTTTCGTAGGGGTTAACACATAAATTTTGAGAAAAATTCAAAAAATATGATAACACTGTTTCAATACAGAGTTGAATCCTGCAATGACATATGATGAAGGTCAAAGAGGTTTGGAACCTTTGTTGTCTCCGTTTCTCAAAAGAATATCGATTTTATAGTGGTTCGTCCACTAATTTAGAAAGTATATGCAGTTTTACTAAATTAATTGATAAAAAATAAGAACGATGTCCATGTACCATTAAATATAGTTTAGCATACATTAATACAAATGTATAATGTGGTTATAAATTTTAAAACAAATCTAAAGATTATAGGCTTCAATATATATAGCGTTTACAAAAAAAAATCAATATTTTCGTAGGGGTTATAGATAGAGAAAAATTTTAAAAATATGACAATACTGTTTTAATACATAGTTGAATCCTGTAATAACATATGATGAAGGTCAAAGAGGTTGGAACCTTTGTTGTCTCCATTTCTCAAGAGAATAGCGATTTTATAGTTGTTCGTCCACTAGTTTAGAAAGTATATGCAGTTTTAATAAATTAATTGATAAAAAATTAAAACGATGTTCATGTACCATGAAAATTAGTTTAGCATACATTAATACAAATGTATAATGTGGTTATAAATTTTAAAACAAATTTTAAGATTATAGGCTTCAATATGTAGAGTATTTACCGAAAAGTCAATATTTAAAGAATAGCGATTTTATAGTTGTTCGTCCACTGATTTAGGGAGTATTTGTAATTTTGCTAAATTAATTGATAAAATATTAGAACGGTGTCCATATACCATGAAAATGAGTTTAACATACATTAATACAAATTTCTAATGTGGTTATAAATTTTAAAACAAATCTAAAGATTATAAGCTTCAATATATAGAAGCGTTTACGAAAAAATCAATATTTTCAGAGGGGAAATATGACAATATTGTTTTAATACATAGTTGAGTCCTGCAATAACATATGATGAAGGTCAAAGAGGTTTGGAACCTTTGTTGTCTCCGCTTCTAACGATTTTATAGTGGTTCAGTCCACTAATTTAGAAAGTATATGCAGTTTTACTAAATTAATTGATAAAAAATAAGAACGATGTCCATGTACCATTAAATATAGTTTAGCATACATTAATACAAATGTATAATGTGGTTATAAATTTTAAAACAAATCTAAAGATTATAGGCTTCAATATATATAAGCGTTTACAAAAAAAATCAATATTTTCAGAGGGGTTATAGATAGAGAAAAATTTTAAAAATATGACAATACTGTTTTAATACATAGTTGAATCCTGTAATAACATATGATGAAGGTCAAAGAGGTTGGAACCTTTGTTGTCTCCATTTCTCAAGAGAATAGCGATTTTATAGTGGTTCGTCCACTAATTTAGAAAGTATATGCAGTTTTAATAAATTAATTGATAAAAAATTAAAACGATGTTCATGTACCATGAAAATTAGTTTAGCATACATTAATACAAATGTATAATGTGGTTATAAATTTTAAAACAAATTTTAAGATTATAGGCTTCAATATGTAGAGTATTTACCGAAAAGTCAATATTTAAAGAATAGCGATTTTATAGTTGTTCGTCCACTGATTTAGGGAGTATTTGTAATTTTGCTAAATTAATTGATAAAATATTAGAACGGTGTCCATATACCATGAAAATGAGTTTAACATACATTAATACAAATTTCTAATGTGGTTATAAATTTTAAAACAAATCTAAAGATTATAAGCTTCAATATATAGAGCGTTTACCGAAAAACTTAATATTTTCGTAGGGGAAATATGACAATATTGTTTTAATACATAGTTGAGTCCTGCAATAACATATGATGAAGGTCAAAGAGGTTTGGAACCTTTGTTGTCTCCGTTTCTAACGATTTTATAGTGGTTCGTCCACTAATTTTGAAAATATACGCAGTTTTACTAAATTAATTGATAAAAAAAAATTAGAACGATGTCAATGTACCATGAAAAGAAGTTTAGCATACATTAATACAAATTTATAATGTGGTTATAAATTTTTAAACAAATCTAAAGATTATAGACTTCAATATATTGAGTGTTTACCGAAAAAAATCAATATTTTCGTAGGGGTTAACACATAGATTTTGAGAAAATTTCAAAAAATATGACATTTTGGTTTACGAGTTCAATCATACGATAAACTAAGCATCGACATTTTGGATAATGATTCGGCTCGGTTTATTTTGGTTTTTGATCTAGAAATCAATACTATTAAAAGGGAAGGAGTTTTAATAAATCTACTTATGAAAGTTGTTTGGATTTTTTTGTTACACTTATTATTTTTTTGGTCCTACAATTAATCACTCTTATTATACATAGTTAATAACTCTAACTACCTATGAAAAATTGTGATGTTCGTGAGATATTAATTGTGTTACCATAAAAATTAACGAACACCCCTAATTTCGTGGGATCACAATCATTGTTATATGTGAGTGATATTAATATCACTAAGATCACAATCATATTAAAGCTAAAATAATATTTCATATTTTATACATGTACTAATAATATCATTAAACATTGTATCATGACATCTTATATAGTTTCAAATATTTACAAAATTAAATTTGATAAATCGCAAATCATATGTTAAAATAAAATTATATTTATATTATGTTAACTTAATTTTTATAGAATGTATTATAATAAAAAAATATTAATAAAGTTTAAAAACTATGAGAAATCTTACAAATATGTTCTATTGAATTAGTTAAAAACATCTATCAAAAAAATCTTAAACCATATCAATTTAACAAATGTAAAACTTATAAAATACACACAAAATATAATGAGAAAATAGGTTTGGGTACTCAAGTATTCGATCGGTTCCTTTCTATCTTGGTTATTTGGATTCTAAACATTTGGACCCAAATAGATATTTGATTTTTTTTATTCAGGTTTAGATGGGTTCTTTCATGTTCGGATCAGTTTGGAATCATAATTCAAATACATGTAAAATACATGTAATATTTGAGTATGTAGCATGGATAGGTCGGTTCATATATTTAAGTTTTGCCAAAGATCATAAGTACCTGAAAACCTGAAAAATGATAGCAGGTTAATAGCATGTTTTGGCTTTTACCGTATTTTTATCATATTTTGTTTTATTAAATTCAAAATAGGACTATATACAGATTTATTGAATCTATCGGTTTGACTATGTTGCATCTGTGTGTCTTAAATCTCTGTGCACCAGTAAAAGCCCAGCACTCGTGGATCGGACGATTTGGAAAATTTACTTTTTCTAAATAAGTATGTATTTCTAAAAAAAAGGAAATCGGGGTTTGAGGCTGCTATAAATATGAGTCTAAGGGTTTGTAAGATTATTCATTCACACAATAATAAAAAACCCTAAACGGGTATTTGCCTCAATATGTTTTGTTCTCTACTGTCTTCTTGATTAATTCATGGCTGTTCACAACATACTGTATGTCTCGATTGGATATGAAAATACTATTTAAAATTCAAACATTATAATAGAGAAAGTTTAAAATCATTTATTCCTAATAAAAAGTTATAAATTTATTCAAATTTTATCAAACGGACAACAAAAATACCAGCTTTTCAATCTAGTATATGTTTAATTTAGCTGTTTAAGAAATTTGATTCGGTTATTTTTAATTTAGGTGACAAAGTTGGAAACCGTTAGTACTAAAATTGATTTTGGGTATAATTCGGTTCCATTTTTTCTATTAATTCATGTTAAAATGTTACATAATTCAAGTTTCTGATTAAATATAAAGAAATTAGATCTTCAGATAAAAGTTTCAAATAATTTAGATAATTTTTGATATTTCGAAGAAAATTATTTGAGTAATTTGGTTTATCCTATAAACAAACACAATAAAGCTTTTATACAATACTCGAAACATAAAAGCATACATTTTTTGGTATTACTGAACCAAATATTCGAAGAAAACAGAAAGACCAAGAAACGAAAGAACCAGAACCAGGGACCAGTCGCGAACCAAGATCCGGTTCACATCAAACCAAACAACACACTACAAACACACAAAAATCAATCAAGAGGATGAAACTCCAACGGCTTAGTCTCAGTCTTCTCGTCCCCGAAGATCTTTGAGATCCTCTCTGTTGGAACCAAAGGCATGTACGATGTGAACCTGTACCCTTTCTCTGCAGCCATCACCACCGTATCATTATACTTCTCAGAGCAGAAAGCAGCCGTTGGTACAGCTACCTGAGCCAGCCTCGGGAACAGAGGAAGCTGGTTCAGCTTCTTCCAAGCCGAAACTGCACACTGCTCCGCTTTCGGCTCGTAGCTTGCGTACAACTCCTTAGCGGCTGGCTCGTACTTGGTGTAGACGGATTTAGCCACCCCAGATGCGGTTTCCACAACGCCAGCACGTCGAACCTCAGTGGCTAAAGCACGAGCCAAGATGGGTGCTATCTGAGCAGCTGAGATGGCTTGTGCAGACACTTGTTTGACCGCTGGTGGGACGCGGCGGTCAAGCTCACTCACAGACACGTCAACCTGCAATGATCAAAGACGGTTCAATAGATATTGTCAGCTCAACGACTCTGCCACGTCATCGATCCTGTGTTTTTCCGTATCAAAATGTATATTATAGACAATTCAAATTTTCGGATTAAATATCAAATTATTTGAATAAATTAAATATTTCAAATAAAATATTGGCTAATTTGTTTATTTAGAAAAGAAAGAAAGAATAATGTATATAATAACCAGCAAAATTAAAACTAGGGATTACCTTCTGGTCCATGTATTTAAGAACCTCGACGGGGACGTCGTGGTACTTGTGGTAGACAGGACCGACCACAGTCTTGACAGCTCCTTCAACGGATTCAACACCTGGTTTCAAAGGACCAGACTTGTCCTTAGCCTTTGCGTAAATGAGAGCAAAGCGAAGCAATGCTTCAACAGCAGCAGCTTGCACGAACTCCAAATACTTCAACCTCTCTTTCTCCTCCTTTGTCTGAAATTTTCACATATTGTAATTAACCAACAGAGATTAGGTTTCACAATTAAATTCGTTAATCCTAATCTTCTCCACATGCATGATAATATTAATATGAACTAGATATTTGAGACGAGAATCAATTAGACGTTCAGATTAAATGATTACCATATCTAGTTTCGGCTGATTGATATCGGTTTGTGCCATGATCGTTCGTATGAAGAGACGAGGATTCTTCTTAGAGAGATTTTTTTAAGTTGAATTTGACGAACAAAACAATGTAATGGTGATGAGGAATTAGCGTGCTTTAGGTTTGTTTATATAACATGGTTTTGGCACGTGTGAATGCTGTAGACTACGCGTGCACGCGTTTGTTCAGTTTCGTAATCCATGTCCTATGGGCGGGCGTTGACGATGTGTGGGTTAAGTAAACATATAAGCTAAGAAAAGAAAAATTATAAACTGTTTTATATTTTCCGAAAATGGATTATATAATCAAAATTTTATTAAAAGAAGAAGATTCTACATGTGCATAGTGTTAGGAAATACGCGGTCAAATTTTGCGGTAAACCAGAATTTGTGGGAGCGGGAAAAAGAGCACACACACAAAATTGTTAACGGAGTTCGGCCAATGTTGTCTACGTCTCCGGACCTGCTACAGATCTTTTATTATCAACCAAGGAAATTTTACAAGCTCACAACTCACAACTCACACCCCGATCCCAAATACACTCAGAAATTACTCGTAATTTCTTAAAGAAGATTTTTTTGTGAGAAAAAAAAAAGTTTTTTTTTTCTCTTCTCCTCTCCTCTCTCGTTCTGTCTCTCTGTTTTCTTGTTTTGGGATGATTTTCCTCTTCATCTTACGTTGAGTATTTATAGAAGAGGCTTGGAGAGTAGGTGGACGTAATTGTTGACAAACACCTCTTTCACCGTCCAACTTCACCGTCCATCACCGGCCAACACAATAAACGTGTTTCTTTGACTAACAATCTCCCACTTGAAGACTGATTTCAATCTGTCTTCACACCTTGATCAATGTAGCAAGTCTCCCCAGCTTGTTATCTAACAGCCAACCGAGGTTGCACACAACCTCGGCTTGTCATACGGCACGACCTTCGCCAACATGTCGCCGGATTCTTGCTTCTGGGATCTTCTCAAGCACCAACATTTCATCTTCCAACGCTGATCTGATGAAATGATACCGACGATGTATGTGCTTCGTCCGAGCATGGTAAACCGGATTCTTTGCCAAATCGATGGCACTTTTATCGCCACAAGACAACACACCTTTCCTTGGTCATGGCCTAGCTCTTCTAGAAAAGATTGTAGCCATATCATCTCTTTTGTTGCCTCCGTTACAGCAACATACTCAGCTTCACAGCTTGATAGAGATACAATTTTCTGCAACTTTGAAACCCAACAAATTGCAGTACCGCCAAAGGTGTAGACATACCCGGTTGTGCTCTTCGTGCTGTCAATGTCACCTCCATTGTCAGCATCAACATATCCCTGCAATCCCGTCTTAGACTTCGTGAAACATAGCGATAAACTTGGATTTCCTTTTAGATATCTGAAAATCCACTTAACGGCTTCCCAATGTTCCTTCCCTGGATTGCTCATAAATCTGGCGACGACTTAATCGCATGTGCAATGTCTGGCCTTGTACATATCATCGCGTACATCAGGCTGCCAATAGCAGAAGCATATGAAATTTTATCCATACATGCCATCTCGTCTTCCGTCTTTGGGGACTGTTCTCTGGATAACCGAAAGTGACTTGCCAGGGGAGTACTAACTGGCTTCGCGTCATCCATGTTAAACCTCTTGAGGACTTTCTTCACATACTCCTCTTGTGATAGCTTAAGACCTTCCTTGCTCCTACTGATTCTCATCCCTAGAATCTGTCTTGCTTCTCCAAGGTCTTTCATCGCAAACTCTTCTGAGAGTTTCGTCTTCAAGCTATTGATCTCGTGCAAGTCTGCTCCTACTATCAGCATGTCATCGACATATAGGAGCAATATCAAGTAGGACTCTTCAAGCGTCTTGAAGTAACAACAGTGGTCAGCTTCACACCTCAAGAAACCAACGCCTTTAATAAAGTTGTCGAACCGTTTATACCACTGTCTTGGAGCTTGTTTTAAGCCGTACAAACTTCTTTTCAGCTTGCAAACAAGGCTTTCCTTCCCTTTGATCTCAAAGCCTTCGGGTTGCTTCATATAAATTTCCTCATCCAAATCACCGTGAAGAAATGTTGTCTTCACATCCATCTGTTGAAGATGCAGATCTTCTTGTGCTACCAGCCCAAGAACCGTTCTAATAGTCACCATCTTGACTACAGGAGAGAAGATTTCGGTGTAGTCAACGCCTTCTTTTTGTTGGAATCCCTTCACAACAAGCCTCGCTTTATAGCGCTTATTCCCATCAGGTTCTTCTTTTATTCGGTAGACCCACTTGTTATGCAATGCATTTTTCTCCTTAGGAAAATCTGCTAACTCCCACGTGTGATTGGATAACAACGAGTCCATCTCGTCGTTCATTGCAAGCTCCCACTTGATCGACTCATCAACTTGCATAGCTTCCTCATAACATTCAGGCTCGCCTCTGTCTGTGAGCAGAATGTAGTTGAGCGATGGAGAGAATCTTACTGGCTTTCTGATGATTCTACTTGACCGTCGTAACTCCGTGACTGGTGTATATGGGACCACTTCAGAATCATCACTTTCTTCAGCCTCACCACTCTCGTCTTGAGAGATTTCTTCTTCTGCTGTTGCGGTATCTTGTGGCAACTCCGGTGTCAGGATATCATCTAAGTCAACAGATCCAGACTCTTTCCTTTTCGAGCCTTCTCTTAGCTTATCCTTGTACAACGCTTCTTCGTTGAACACAACATTTTTGCTGCGGATGATCTTCCGATTTTCGTCATCCCAAAACCGGTAACCAAACTCCATGTCACCATAACCGATGAAGTAACACTTTTTAGACTTCGAGTCAAGTTTACTTCTTGCAGCATCGTCAATGTGAACATAAGCTAAGCAACCCAACACCTTTAGATAAGAAAGGTTTACTTTCTTTCCGCTCCAAACTTCTTCAGGGATCTTAAATCCCAACGGTACAGACGGTCCTCTGTTGATTAAGTAGGCTGCAGTACTGATTGCATCTGCCCAAAACGTCTTTGGTAATCCACAGTGCAATCTCATGCTCCTTGCACGCTCGTTCAAGGTTCGGTTCATCCTTTCCGCTATTCCATTCTGTTGAGGCGTTCCAGGAATAGTCTTCTCCATCTTGATCCCGTTATCAGCACAGTATCTCGTGAACTCGCCGCTGATATACTCACCACCATTATCAGACCTTAGACACTTCAACTTGAGATTCGTCTCAACCTCAACCATGGTTTTCCATCTCTTGAAAACCGAGAACACTTCATATTTGTTCTTCATGAAGTAGACCCACACCTTTCTTGTGGAGTCATCAATAAAGGTCACATAGTAGTACGAACCTCCCAGCGATGCAACAGGAGCGGGTCCCCACACATCTGTGTGCACCAGCTCTAACTTCTCAGATTTTGGCTCTCTTCCTCCTTTTAAGAAACTAACCCGTTTCTGCTTTCCAAGGATGCAGCTTTCACACATCTGATGATCCACCGTCTTCAGATCCGGAAGAGCGCCATTTTCTACCATGAGTTTCATCCCTTTCTCACTCATGTGCCCCAACCTACAATGCCACAACTTGGTATGTTTGGCATTCTCGACAACAGCAATAGTGTCTTGATAACTCGTCGTCATATAAAGATTGCCTCTTTTATGACCTCTAGCCACCACCATGGAACCTTTCTTAACTCTCCAGGCTCCACCACCAAAATTAACATCGTGCCCCGTATCATCAAGTTGACCTACTGAGATCAGATTTCGCATCAACTTTGGCACATGTCTGACCTTCGTAATCTTCCACACACGTCCGTCTGACATTTTCAGGTTGATATCTCCAATACCAACTATGTCCAAAGGTAATCCATCAGCAAGATATACCTTTCCGTAATTTCCCGCAACATAATTTTCCATGATGTTATGGTGCGGTGTGGTGTGGAATGACGCTCCTGAGTCAAGAACCCATGAATCGACTGGGCTATCAACATAGGAGATTGACGCTTTGGTGTTATTTCCAGCTGCATCACGAGCTTCACTTTTCCTCGAGAATCAATGACACTACCAATGCATCAGCGATTTCACGTGTCATCGCATTGGCTCGCCTCTAGTGTTGTCTTCCTCCTTCGGTGGTGCTCGATAATTCTTCTTGATGTGACCTGTCTTTCCACAATTCCAGCACTCTGCGGGCTGTCGAATTTAGACTGACCCGTCCATTCCTTGACTTCGATCTGCCATTACTCGGTTATTTCTATCCGGTTTCTCCCTCTGTTTTCCACGTTGAAAGCGAGCTCGTTGATGCCTCCCCAGAGTCTATCCTTCGAACTTCCTCAGCAAGGATACGATCTCTAACATCATTGAATTTGAGCTTTTGAGTACCCACAGAGTTACTAACCGCTGCCCTCATTGGCTCCCAACTATTTGGCTGAGATGCCAACAAAATCAGTGCTCGCACTTCATCTTCAAACTCGATTTCAACTGATGACAGTTGGTTGACAATCGTGTTGAACTCGTTCACATGTGCGGCAACCAGGCCACCTTCTTCCATCTTCAAATGAAAGAGTTTCTTCATGAGAAATACCTTATTGTTTGCCGAAGGTTTCTCATACATATCAGAGAGAACTTTCATGAGCCCTTCCGTGGTCTTCTCCTTCGCAACGTTGTGAGCAACGTTTTTCGACAGTGTTAACCTTATAACACCCAGAACTTGTCTGTCAAGGAGCTCCCACTCATCCTGATCCATCTTCTCAGGCTTCTTGCTCAGCGGTTGATGAAGCTTCTTTTCGTACAGATAATCTTCAATTTGCATTCTCCAAAATGCATAATCTGTACCGTCAAATTTCCCGATACTGTGCGCCAAACCGTCTTCGCTTCCCATCGTTTCTGGAACCACCGTGTATTAGAACACATCCGTCGACAAACCGATGTTACCGACAAAATTTACTATTCACGAATTACTGTTCACGTGAATACTAACTTCGCAAAAAATTTGACCGAACACCGTAACTCAGGCTCTGATACCAGTTGTTAGGAAATACGCGGTCAAATTTTGCGGTAAACCAGAATTTGTGGGAGCGGGAAAAAGAGCACACACACAAAATTGTTAACTGAATTCGGCCAATGTTGCCTACGTCTCCGGACCTGCTACAGATCTTTTATTATCAACCAAGGAAATTTTACAAGCTCACAACTCACACCCCGATCCCAAATACACTCAGAAATTACTCGTAATTTCTTAAAGAAGATTTTTTTGTGAGAAAAAAAAAAGTTTTTTTTTTTCTCTTCTCCTCTCCTCTCTCGTTCTGTCTCTCTGTTTTCTTGTTTTGGGATGATTTTCCTCTTCATCTTACGTTGAGTATTTATAGAAGAGGCTTGGAGAGTAGGTGGACGTAATTGTTGACAAACACCTCTTTCACCGTCCAACTTCACCGTCCATCACCGGCCAACACAATAAACGTGTTTCTTTGACTAACATATAGATCATAAATTACATAATCGTAACGTGTAGGATTTTCTTGTTTCATAACCGCACATGTTTATAATGTGCATCAAAACAAAAGTTGTATTGCTTTCTCTACAATGACTAAGAAAAATGTTACTGAAGAGCATGCAAGTATACATGAAATGTTACTGAAGAGCATGTTAGTAGATACAAAAATAAACCACTAGATAAAATTATAAAAACGAAGAATATATACTAAGCTTTGAAACCATCCGATCTTTAATGAGATTTTGTGAATATAAAATAGATATTATGTCTCAGTCAATTTAGAGAAACAGATCAGACTTTGTTTTGTAAACATATTGATGAACCATCAATCCTAAAAATATGGAAGCATCATTATCCCTTTTTTATTATTTGAGGAGCATTATTTTAAACTAACCTTGACCTCATGTGTTATTAACTAAATTGTCATTTCTTAGGTGTCAACACTAGAATCACTCTCACACCCTTTAATTAAAAGCCCTCTCCTCATTAGACTAATTACATATATTGCCATTATTCATTACAATATAGTTTAACATAATATATTATATGATTCCTATCTATATAACCGATAACCCATTTCTCACGCGGCCTCCTTCGTATTGATAGAATGTCTCTTTTATTATTAATTTTTGTAGTCTCCTTAGGTTTCTATATTCATCAAGTAGATACAAATATATTTTAGTAAAAATAGTATAACACAGGTTTTAGTTCAAAAAATATTTCTCATCTATCTCGAGACGCCTATTATCTTTATGATATATAAGTACAAATAAAAATCGAATATAGCTCGAAGTGCCTATCATCTTTGAGAATATAGAAATCTCAAGTATAAATTTGTTTTTGTATAAGTAAGAATGTTCGTCTCACTTAAATGATATCAACTATAAGGCAATTTCAATATTTTCAAAATGTAGAATGAGCTATATGACTGCTTGCTCTATACTGTTTGTATTAATATTTTTTTTTTCAGAAGTCCTTATTGTCCAATGGTCATATGTTAATTTTTTTATATCAACCTCACATATATAAACTCATTATAGGTATAGTTATATTGAATATATCAAAAGATGTATTAAGCTATAACCTTGACCGGTTAGCTACGTATGTTATTATGTTGAATTTGAAAAATTCATTAGCCCGCTTGGACAAATTAAATTAGATATCAATTAAAAAATTTCATTGATTGTCTTTTTAAAGTCATTAATTTTTACCGGTAATTACGGTTGTATATAAAGAAAGTTAGATTATTCTGTTTGGACAAATTAAATTACATATCAATTCTTAATTTTAATTGATTGATTTTTTATAATCATTAAGCATTCATCTGCAATTACAGTTGTATATAAAGAAAGCTAGATTATGTATTCAGATTTTAAAAATTATATCACATGATTTTGTTGTTTAAATATCATCCCGAAATCGAAGGTGATATCGTTACAAGTGTTTAAAAATAAAGTGAATTGATTACATCATTTGTGTATGATAGTATTTACCTAATTTGATCTTCTTTGATTTATTATTATCGTGTATTAAGGCAAGCTTTTAAATGGGATTAAAGCGCAAGTTTTGTGATAATAATTAGTGAATATTTTATATAATTAGGGTGATATTGATTTCAGAAGATTAATTTAACGTATATAAATACGTACCCTTGAGTTCTTTGTTATTTCTCTTTCTAGGATTGCAAACCTAGAGTTCTAAAGACATTTCTCACATTAGTTGTGGTTTTATCAGTTTTTTTATTTGTTTCTTTATAATTTGTTGCTTTTGTATTTTATTATTCTATTACCTATGTTTCGTTTCATATTATCATAATTTTTATTATGAAAGTAATAATTATATTCCTATGTGTTGTTTTATCTTAAATTTATAATAAATTTATTTAAATATTTGCTTACGCTTAAAGATTTATTTTCATATAATATACTTCAATTACACCTAACCAATTACAGTATATAAATCCGCATAATTTCGTTCAATTTTTTTATTATATCTAATATTTGTGACTATATATTTTTACTTTATAATATCTATAGATTAAAAGTAATAATCTCTTTTAATCACTCATTCCGCGCAGGGCGCGGATTATCACCTAGTGAGCTACTATAAGAAATGTGTTGTTCCATTTTTTCTGACCCGTCTCTCCGACATATATATAGTAGTGTACTTGAGGTTTGGTTTGCATGATAGAGTAACGGGTTGCTTCACACAGGTTTACCTGCTTGTTTCTCTCGGGAGTGTGTATCTCAGTAATAACCTACCAGTCCAAAAAAACTATATCATGCATGTTTCACTGTTCAGAAATGTTAATCTTCGTGATATTTAACTTTGTGATTGCGACAACAAGTAATAAAAGTGAAAAAAAAAACGGATTTAGGACGTCACACGAACTAGGCATGGACGTTGGGAGCCCGTCGGTTTCGGTTCGGTTGATTCGGATTTTTGGTATTATGTTCATAAGTGCCGTTTGGGTTTTCCTATTTATCAGGTCGGATTCGGTTTGGTTTCCTTCGGGTTCGGTTCGGATCGGATTGTAACCAATGTTTGAAATCGTCCAAAAATGTATATTTTAAACTTCAAAAATTGACAATTTTTTTTTTTCAAAATATAAAAATTATTCATAAATCTAATTAAAAATTAGTTAAACTATCTAAATTAACTAGAAAGTGTTCAAAATAACAAATAAAACAAACTACAAAAATATTTTGAATACTCTAAAATATCTAAATCACCTTAACATATATAAAAACATTAACATATTTAACTAATTTCAGATATCTTCGGATCTTAGTTTGGATTTCGGTTCAGATTATAACCAAACCCCAAAGTACTAAGCTCATAAGTCCCGTTCGGATATTTTTGTATAACAGTTCGGATCCGGGTTCGGTTTTTCCGGTTCAGGTTTAAGTACATACTTAGGATTGGGCCTAACACCTTAAACACGAGATACCGACTTGATTAAGTGATCAACGAAGCCCATAATATGGATAAAAGGCCCAATAGAACATACAACCGATTATTTGCGCATGTTCGTGAGTGGTTGTTTATGTCACTTTTTTGTGTTGCTAGTAATGGTATCAATCAAAAATAAAAATGTGTAGGTTTTACAAAAAAAAAATTATAAGCTCTATCGGCTGATCCGGTCGGTCTCGGGAAAAACGAAATTAGTGCTACAAAATGAACTAGCCCGAAAGCGTGCTACACTGTTTGACCCGAGTTTGGAATACCTTCTGACTAATGCTAGGAGTGGACCAATCATCTATTATGGCCCACCATATAAACCACTTGGGCCAAAGCCAGTGGCGAAGCCACCTTATGTGGTGTGGTGGCACATGCACCCGTAGATATTTTAAAATTCAAAATTGTATAGGTAAAAACATTAAGATTTTGGTGGATTAGGTGGTAAAAGTCAGTTTGTAGTTTGTGCCCCTAAAATAACTAAGGTTCAAATCTCATTTGTACATTTTTAGTTTTTATTATCAATATAATGCATCAGGAAATAAATACTCTAGATTCGCCTCTGGCCAAAGCCCAAGTCCATACTGGCCAAGTATTGATAATTTAGTTTCCAATAGAAATCGAACCCATGATTGATGTGGGTACACACCAAGCCCCAGGAGATTACCACTAGGCTACAAATTGTATTAACAAACTTGTTTAACCTATATACTTTGTCCTATGACAAAAAGATGAAAATATAGAAGCAACATCAATGGGTGCTACGTGTGCACCATAGGGGTTAACACCGCCAATGTAGAATATGCGCAAAAGACTAAAACATGACTCAAAGAAAAGGCCCAATCCAACAAATATCTCGATCAATTTTCTTATGAATGTATGTTTATTGTGTGTGCTTGACATTTGCATGCCAAATTGCTAATTACGCATATTTTCATGTTTATGCATTCGTAATCTGGTTAATCTTTGCCTATGGAAAGCCTCAATGTTTATAAAAGTATCCAACTATGGATACTAAAATGTATTGAAAATCCAAAGAACAATTAACTACAGAGAACCGAAGTTGCCAAGAAGATAAATAATACAATATGAATGAAGAAAATGATTTGAATTCAGCGTGTTAAGCTGTGATGGTCCCATCATTACATTATTGGCAACATGCCACCAACAACTATTAAAGGAATTCAGACTATACATAATTAATCATACAGTCGACATATAAATCCTCTATTCCAGAACTCAGATTCAAAATTTTAATTTTTAAATGTCACAACACAATACTACGCGCAGATCTCAATAACTTCTTGGACTAATAACTATCTTTAATCTACGCAACTTTGAATTATTTATTTATACGAACAAGAACAACCAAACAATAAGCATTTTGTTTCAAAACGAAGACTATAGTTTCCATTGTGTATAATCAAACTCATATTATATATATATATCCCGGAAAATAAATTAAAAGAACAAATAAATCGAAACACAAAAAAAAAAACCAAAATAGGAATTTAAATTACTTTCTCCTTCAACGTCTGCACCTTGTGATGGTGCTGCATCCACGGCGGTAAGGATTCGCCTGAGCGCCACGCTGGCAGTTGTAGTACGAAGCTCCACGGCGTGAGCAAGGCACACTGTTCTTCCTCATCGCACCGTAGCTAACGTACTTCTTCTGCGCTAGAATGCGCCGGCTGATATCGGAGTCGAACTCCATCTCCTCTTCCTCAGCTATACACTCGGCGATGGATCCTTTGCATCCGGAGAAGAGCGAAGAAGATCCGGCTCGTACGAAATCAAGGGAGCCTCCGAAGTCGCCGACGCTTGCGTTGACGGTTGAGATTACGATCGCGAGGATGGCTACGACGGCGTAGATCGCCCGAGAGTTCATCGTATTCTTTGACCCAAACCTTTTGTATAAATCAGAGGCTCTGCAGAGTTCTTTAGTCGTCTGGTTTGTTTTCCTCTCTCTGTGTCTGAAACTTGATTCTAAGCTGAAGACAACAAGTTAAGCATTGCTGTCTCGTTTCTTATAACATGAGAAATTTATTACAACAGGCTTCTGTGTGGGTATATTAACGAAAATGCCATTTATGTATTTATTTTTTAAGAACAGGTACGCGTTTTTTCTTTTGTTTATTACTCATGAAAATGATTTATACGCAATTGTCGCATATGCCTTGTATTAATAAAATCATAGGCTTTGAAATATTCGCTGGCTTAATCTCAAGTTTCATTAGATATGTTTTCGTGCACCCATGACTTGTCTAGTTAATTAGGACGGCTTCAACATAAAATCTGAAAATTACAATTTGGTTCCATTGCAACATTTAACATCATTCTTTTAACAAATAATATGCATTTAACAATAGAAACTTGAGTCTTGAATGGACAAATTATTTGTTATGCAGTGTTATTACATGTTTCAAGTAACCCTCACAAATGTTTAATTTGTTTTGTATCAGAGAGCCGAAAAGCTAGATAATGCATTTTACGTAATTAATGGGCATCGCTAGGCAGCAGATGGTTGACCGGTTTGTCCTTTTCACTATCGCTCTATCGGCCAAGATGCAACTTGGTCTTGCAAGTAAAAAAGCCTATGTGAGTGAAGACATGTAAACCACTCTTTAAAAATATTGTCACAGATTATTTTTTATACACTTCGCCATTCATGTGTAGCACTATTTCTAGGTGATCATTTTTTCTTATGAAAGGTAATCAATGTGTGTGAGTCAGAGACCGTTAAATGATCCAGAACTCTCACCCTTTGTGCAGAATGTATTATATAAACATTCTTATATCACATAAATTTACGTTAGAACGTTAAAGAATGGTGGTGGTGTTGAGAGAGCTTCGGCCTCAATACGCACCCGGGTTCGAATCGCTGGCCAGGCAATTGGGGTATCTAATTCTCCATAGTACCAAATGGTCTGCCTCGCGCCGAGAGGTTGGCCCCTGGGGGTGGAAGTCCCTCCAGATTAAACACAAAAAAAAAAAAAAAACGTTAAAGAATGGTATGGAGAATCTTTACCCAATACCAAACTTATTTTTCAAATGAGCGAACAACGGCTAGCTTGTCTTTTTATTAGGCTACTATTATCTATCGTTTCCCCTCCACGTCGATGGCGCGTAACATGCGCCGAAACCGTTAAGAACAAAAAGTGGGTCCAAGTCACAGATCACCAAGGCCGGCGCTTACGCGTTACCAAGTTTATCCCAAGAGCCAACTGGCCCATTTAACCAAATTTTATAATCTAATGCTGACAATAAACATTTTGCTTTTATTCGATTGCGTTTTCAAATATTTTTGATAGATACTAACAAATCATATGGTTATTATTTATTTTTTTTCAAAATATCGTTGTTAAACATTTATAAAAGTAGTAACGATTAGAAATGACACGACAAATTTTTATACTTTTTTTTTTTGGAGAAACATAACACAAGATAGATAGAAACTTATCATACGTAATAACTGATGGAATCGACTAATTAGCAAGGAGAAAATGTGATGCAGAGGTAATGCTCCTAAAACAAAGATTCCATGATTACATTTTGTTTCTTTGGATTTGTTGGCCATCTTTTACTTATCTAAGCGTATAAAGAGAGAGATAGTGTTTGGTACCTTCTGAAGAACATTTAAAATGAGATGACTTACAAGGAGGAAGAGACTTTTGAGTTAATAATCATCATTATGAGGTGGTGTCGCGTCAACACCATCGTCCTCGTCTTCATCCTCACTTGCGTCTACCCAGTTACTAGGATGGCGCTGGGAGAAGCTTTGGTTGTTCTCAGCTCGTACTGAGGAACAAGTGACAGAGAAATAAATTTTTTTTAGGATAAGTAACAAAGACAAGACTATAGAATTGTTTTTCTGAAGGTACCTCGAGATCCTTCCGCGTGATCCATCTGTGTGGGGCGTTGGCTGACAACAAGTCAAAGATAACAAAGAATATACAGAAAGAAGAACAGTCACAAGAGATATGGCTAAGAAGTGCAACTTAGAAGTCAATTGCAACTACACAATTAGATATTAGCTAAGCGGTTATGGACTATGATTTAATGGTTAACAGCTAAACAGGCCAAGTACTGTAGGGTAATAGTGATTGTGAAGGATACGAGTTAGAAGGTCCGGGAGCATTGTCTCCAGCTGGTCCATCTTTTGATATTTCCATATCTCTAATTCTTTGGATATTCACGTCTGGTTGTCCCTGAGCCTGTGGCCTCTCTCCAGAACCGCTAACGCTCTTGGTGCCAGTTCCTTGTGAAAGGCATCGATGTTACTAAGGTGTTAGTTATCAGACAAAATGATGAATACAAAATAATCACAACCATTAGATTAGTTACTACCTGAAAGTTCAGACCAAACTCGTGTGTGATCAGATGGATGCTCAAATGCACTCTGTCTAGACCGTTCTTGAGGCTCTGATCCTACTTGTTCGGCAGCATGGCCACCTGTGGAGTTCGCTGCTTCCGGAGGTCCTGGCGGAACCCCTTCCTGAAGCTGAGACACAAGCATTGTCGCGAGAACGAGTGTGGCATCAAAACTTGAGCTTGACCCATCACCCAACCCAAATTTTGGAGCCATCAGTATTGGCCTGGCAAACAAATTACATGGCTAATTCAGCTAGCATGTTTGAGAAGCACATCCACTCGTTATAGACCATAAACATTTTGAACTTAAAAGATATCAAGGTAACATAGAAAGATGGATTAATTAATGATGGAAAAGAGATGGTTCTTACTCGCCAGCTTTTTCAAAAAAGAGATGAATATCGGCTTCACAGCCTTCACAGAATGAAAGAAAGGCCTGAAAGTTATTGAAGACAATTCTTCATCAACACAGAGAAAGTTGGATAAAATTCAAACCAGGCTTCAGGTGGAGGAAGGTTATACCTTTAGTTCCTTCAAGGAAAATGTGATGTCAATAGGATCACCTGCGTGAGTATACTGCAAAAATTCTTCCGATGGATCTATCCATAGCTTAGTATGCAACAAAGAGTCACCATCTGCGTTTGAAAAAAAAAAGACAATTATTAGCAGCCTTACACTAGGAGCCTGAGTATTCCATACTCCTAACCTTTGGTCGGATCCACATAGCTCCGGAACTCAACAGCTTTCCCACCAATTTCACTTGCAGCATCAGAGGGAAAAGAAGTTTGGTCTGTAGCGATTATTGTAATCTCTTGGAGGGATGACTGGAAGTTCCCAAGCAACTTGCTCAGATTCCGAGGATGCACAATTAAACTACTGGGAAACCTACTCCTATCAAGCGACAGATGCTGTATATCTGGTTCCACATTGCAAGTAATCCAATATGTTTTCTTCATACCTGGAAAGAGAAATTCAAATTAAACAAATTCAAACAACGCTCCACACAAATCAACATCATAATCATAGTCTTAAAGGTAATCTCTAAACTGCTAAAACGTTACAAATTAGATAACGCTATTATTATCTAATAAACATGTGTAAAAAAACTAAGGAATGTACCACTGTAACACTCCAATGCCCACTTGACCTTAGACGCGTCATGATCTGGCAACTGTACAGTCATATGATCAATGCTGGCGACAGGTGTCCTAAGAACAGAACAAACAGCCTGGAGAAGTAATATCTTAGACCAATGAAATCATCCATCTCCATCCAAAAAAAAACTTCATGAAAGTACCTTCAAAAGGACGCTGAAATGAGCTTGAGGCCCTTGAACAGCATAAGCATCAAAGAAACTTGACTCGAGTGTGATAGACTGATACGCAGAACGCGAAGCGTTCAAAGTGTGCAATCCCAACTGCATAATCAAAAGAAAATTAGTCGCAATCTGAGAATTTATAAACAATCAATATTAGCCGGTTTAGATTGGTTTACTGTACATGTAATTTAATTATGGTTTAGTCCGGTTTAGTACTTTACTTTATATACTTGTAAATGACTCATTTGATAACTAACGAGATTGAATAATATTATCTTTTACATTTCTCTCTGATGATGTTCAAACTCTATTATCATTTACAAGTATATAAAGTAAAGTACTAAACTGGATTAAACCATAATTAAATTACATGTACAGTATACCAATCTAAACCGGCTAATAATCAAACCTATTCAGCTTAACTCTCTACGTCGACCTCACATATCCCAATAGTAACCCTAACCGTCTGTACTAACTTACGAAATCAACATCTAGTCAAATCAAATTGCAATCGGCTCACCAATTGCTATCCAAATCGTCTAAATTAGAGTTACGATCGAACGAAAATCGAATATAAACGAACAGGGAAGAGACAGGTGCGGATCTGGGGGCACCTGTGTGGGGGAAGCTTGAACGACGAGCTCGTTGCCGACGCGAGCGAGGCAGATTATGGATCTAGCGAAGGTCTTGAGCCCGTTGCCACTTATACTGAACTCCATCTCCTATCTCTGATATCTCTCCCAGTGAAGAAAATCAATTTTGGTTCAGTGATTTTATGGCGGGATTGCCATGGAATCCTGAAAGCTGCGGCGAAGCGCGAAATGTATTAACAACAAACCAACTGTCTACTATTTATAATGGGCCTTTATTAATCGATATGGGCTTGTAACGGAAACCTTTAATTAGGCTCGTTTATGGATAGTGGCACCATTGTTGGGTGAGCATTCTTAACTAGCATTTATTAAAAGAAAAGGGACAGATTCTATCAATTGCGTACGCGTGAGTCGTGACAGAGACAAATCTCGCAATTGTACTGTAAACCCTTTACCCAATCACGTCTCCTTTTTTTTTTTTTCAGTCAAAGTTTTTTTTAAATTAGATAAATGGGACGATTCAAGAAACGGCCGGGCAACGATTACAAAGAAAAGACGCTACAAGCCCAAAAGATTACGGACTAAATAAAAAAGCTAAACGGGCCCTCGGCCCAAACTCAGAAGCCGCACGACCCAGTCGGATAGCGTGTCGAGGAGGCTGGCTCGACACGTGGAAAAATCTGCTCCATTAACGTGTCACGCGTCATAACCGCCTCAACTTGACCACCTCCGCTTCTACGCCGCCGGAACAACACCATCGAAATCCTCGTTCGTCGGAGCTCAGTAACTGACAAGCCTCCAACGAACCCATAATCGTTCTTCACCGCATTGTCTTCACGCCGGCGAGTTCAATCGATCACCGAGATCTCCACCGACTTTGAATCACTTCAAACCCTAGACAAGCGAACCGAGAACCACCGCTTCCCTTCAAAGTCGCCACCATCGCCGGAGAGCTTCATCGTCTAACGATATCTCATTCGCAGTGACCCAAACACCCACCTTAACGGCAACCTCACCGAACTTGACACAAATCAAACTAGTAACCTTAACCCAAATGACACCGGGTTTCTAAACGGCAACGCGGAGATTTGCAAGCCTCCACTCTCCGTAACTAAAAGCCGACGAAGGCGGAGCTGAAGGAGACTCCCCTTCCCGGAAGCTAAAGACGGCGACAGTAGATCTGAGTAAGCCTCCACCTCCCGCATAAAACCGAAGATGACGGAACTAGATTAGCTTCCATCTCCCGGAAAAACACCACAATCGAGCATGTAAGGCGCTCCCTCTCCACCGTGGACCTCCAATCGAGCGCGTCATTACTCCAAGAGCCGAGCCACCGTTAGGGATGGTTATGTACCGTGAGCTCGGACAAGACGGTCGTTGACAGACGGGCGGAGAAGGAGATAAGAAGAACAACTTAAAGAGAATATTCGCGACGCAGACAGCGGCCACGCCAGTCAACGGTCCCAAAATAGATCTAGTTTCTCTCTCTTCTCTCTGGATTGGACACTTAATTTCACGTCTCCTATATTCGGCAATTATTTAATTTCGATTTTAAAAAAAGTAATAAATTGATTATTTTATTATTATTTTCTGTCGAATTGAATCTACAACCTCTAGAGCAACCATGTGATACATCCGACAATTCATTTGGTTAGTATATTTGTATTTAAAATTTTGTTTGTTTCTCTGAAATGTTTCTTTACTTTATTCTCAAGACAAAGTAGGTACAAACAACTCTCTGTAAATATGGATTTCCTTTTATTTTTATACTCCCTCCGTTTTTTAATATAAGTCGTTTTAGAATGGTGCACATAGATTAAAAAATCATTAATTTTTTATATTTTCTAAACAAAAACATCATTAATTATTTACCTAACCACAAATCAACCAATAATAAAATAGAAGGTATATTATCATTGGTCATATAATATTAAGTGTTAATAAATTTTACATAGAAAACCGAAAACGTCATATAATTTGGAACATAAAAATTTCTCTAAAACGACTTATATAAAAAAACGGAGGGAGTACTAGATATAGACATAACATAGATTGATAAACTCTTTTGAAATGGCTCTGTTAAATGCTGACAAAAAGTTGTAACTTTCCGCTATCAACTTTTAATTATGACAAAAGGTGAGATACTTTTTGCAAAAATCATCCCCGAATCATGGTTTCACAAGTCACACTGGTGTTCTCGATACGTTGACTTTAAAATCTTTTGACTTCTAAACTCGTTTAGTTTATTTGATTGATAAGTAACACCCACATTTTGAAAAAAATGTAATGACTCACGTTATCATTACGTGATCTACGGTACCATGACCGCGTAGGATGAATGTATCGTCGATTTAGTTCTTATGCTACATAACGTAGATATATATTTGTTAGAGAATCACGTAGTCGAATATACTTATGATACACATATATAGCTGCTAATTATTATGACCGGGAATATATTTTACATTAAATTGATGTTATATTTCTGGTTTATACTATACTGGTGTTTTCAGTTGTTGGTCCCATTGTCTTTTTAATCTTGAATAAAATATACAGTTGCATTGTTTATCCGCGATCGACAGTCTCAAGTGATCTACTTTTATACCATGAAATACGGAGCTAATAAAGGTTATTTTGACTTAATGCAAGTTCAATGTAAATATTTTTGTGATAAAAGAATATGTATATACTTTTTGAGGTTTGTATATGTTGACGAAAAGAGAGAACCGGGTTTGTATAATATTCGTCGGAAATCGGAAAAAGTATGTATACTATTCCAATAATAACAAATTATTGTATATACGTTGAATATCATTCAAGACAAGTCCATCCAGCTTTTGGCCCCACGTAGGTCAAAGTTGCTGACACAAAGTAGTTAACTGAACCAAATAATAAAAGTGAAAACAATTGGTAACAAACATGGTATAGAAATCTAGTGATCTCAGTTTCAATCTCAATAGTTAAATATGTGGATCTACTACGAATAATTACATTCCCATGTTTAGACGTCTATCATTGAAGTGATGAGAGATTGGACTGAAACACAATTCTCAGAATCTTAACCTCTTAATTTTTTTGAAAAAGTAAATACATTTCTCTAATCCAATCTCTCATCACTCCAATGCTTATTTCGTAGGACACACATGTCATACGATATGTTAGATACCAAGCAATCATTTATCTTACTTCGATCATTTATTTAGAACTATTCTTAAAAGCGCAATCAAAAGCTACCTTTCTAAAAGCAGTTCATTATGTTAAACTAATAGTATTAGAACATCCCAAAGGAAATCAACATCATATCCTACCAAACAATCTTTCACACCTACATTGTGAAACTATGAAGTAACCATCTCACTTTGGGAAGCTTTTTCAATTATTGTTTCAATTATATTTCGTCACCACCCACCTATTGGTCTGTTATACCAGAACCCAATTAAAGTTCTTAGTTTTTTAATTCATCAGAAGCTTCGGAAACAGAAACAGTAAGAATAAATGTAAGATTATAATACATACGGGTGAATTATTTATCTTCTCTTATTGTCTCTGTAGTAAGATATCAATCTTTCATATAGGACTGAGAGAGCCAGAGAGGATGTGCCCAAACGAGACACAATAATATCTTATAACATACTGTTTGATAACTATCTTGTTTCTATACAGAAATTTATGTTCTCATTTAAATATCTTACATATTTCTAACAATATTTTCCAACTCTTAAGTTTGACCTGGAATGCCAAGTTACACATTCTGTCACTAAACTACCACAACAAACAGCTTTCAAAGAGTTATTAAAAACCCCCTTAAATAACTAATGAGAAAAACATATGAATGTAATTAGGTATGTGTAAGAAAAACATGTGAATGTAATTAGGTATGCGTATACACATTCAGATTTTTTTATGAAAAAATATACACATTCATATACAACACAAGAATAAATTCTATACAATAAATACAAATAAATATTTATTGTATTTGCCTCATAAAACAATGGTGGGTTGAGAGGAACAAGGAAAGCTTGTACAGTAAATTACCAAATGTTTCTACAAGCCAACAATAGCCAGGACCCACTTCACACCAACACCTCCATGCTTCTCTCTCCTTTGCTTATCAGATTGTCTCTTTATAAAACTGTTTTTAATCTCCTCCTTAAACAGAAGAGCAGTGTTCAACTTAAACTAAAAAGCTTCTCACTTTAACACACTGCAAAATGCCAAAATCTAATGATATTAAAACTGACATTAGTCCATTTATTCAATTTGTTTAATAAAAAAATTAGATATTTTTTTATTTAAGAGATTATTAAACTGGTGGGTATGTATAAATTGCAAAACTTAGCAAGTGTTACACTGCAAAGAGAGTTAATGGAGAAAGAAGGTGTTAGCATTACCAGTACAACTACAGTTGCAGAGTTCAGGGGTTCCTTGGAGTAGCATTAAAGTCTGAAACAAAAGAACACCAAAGATTTTATAAATAAAAAGAGTGTGTTTTGTATAATAAATGTTTTCCTTTTTGTGATTTATAGACGTGAAGATTTGTCCTTTTTATTACATAAGAAAAGATCTGAAACAGAGCATAAAAGATGGTTTACTTTCGTCAGATCTTTCTCATGATCATTGTAGTGGCAATATCATTACAATGCTGTAGCATTTCTGCTGATGAGAGATACCGGACCCAGATCGGAAAACTCGTCGGAGAAGACGGTGGCGGGAAGAGAAAGTTCGCGGTTTTGGAAAAGTTCAGAGCTTTACTCGATTTGATCAAACCCTCTACTCCCCGGCGAAGAAACCTCGCCGCGTCTCCTTGGCCGGCTCCCTCGCCGTCTCCGTTTCCAAACGGTGGTCCAGTGGAGTCTCCGGCGTACTCTCCAGCTCCTCAGCGGCCAATCCCGCCGCATCTCCGTCGTCCGTTGCCTCAACGGACGCATCCGCCGGGACAACACGAGATTCAGAGTCGGAAACACGAGAAAGGTGGAGTTTTTGTACCTCTGGTCGTTTCAACGGCTTGTGGGATCGGTTTCGTGGTTTGCGTAGTTGTGGTGCTCTGTCTCTGCTCGAGAGTCAGAAAGAAGAACGGTAAAACGCTGTCGTTTAAACGGAAACAGAGGAAGTCTCAGAAGGTTAGCATAAACCCGACTCTCGACTTCTTGTATTTAAACTCGGTCGGTGTCGATTTGGAGAGACAGAGCTCTGTTCCCGTAAAAGAAACGGAGAATGATGATGAGTTGCGTGAAGAAGAGGTTAAGACAAGCATGGAAACGGAGATTTTATTAGATTCGGACAATGCTGGTAGTTACTCAACGAAAGAGATTGTGTCGGTGCAAGAAAATGGTGATGATAAAACAGAGCACTCTGTTTCTGCTTCAGAGGAGGATGATGAGTCTTTTCATTCAGTTGGTGGTGGCTCTCAGTATTCAAATCCAAGACTCTCGAACGCTTCTTCTTCCTCTGTCTCTGGTATTGGATCCTCTCAACGCTTCTCAGAACGGGAACTAGATATTCCTGAGCATTCAGGAATATCTCATCCGCCGCCGCCGCCACCACCACCACCGCTTCCGCATTTTTCAAACAGAGGACTTCTTTACACTCTGTCTTCGCCGGAAACGGCTAAACCGCAGACGCTTTCGTCGCAGTTATCAGCAAAAGTTTCTGCTTCTTCCTCTAAACCTCTGCCGCCACCACTGCCACCGCCGCCGCCGCCACGGTCGCTACATCAGCCTCAAGTAATGAACAAAATGCCACCGCCTCCTCTGTCTCTTGATTTTACTCAACGTACACCGTTAGGTAAAGATGGAGCTCCGTTACCTAAGCTGAAACCACTTCACTGGGATAAAGTGAGGGCTACACCGGACCGGACCATGGTCTGGGATAAGATCAGAACAAGCTCTTTTGAGTAAGTTTTACAACTTTCTTTTGGTCCCTTAACCACAATCAACAATGTTTGATTGTGTATTTTGTCTTGTGGGATGACACAGATTCGATGAAGAGATGATCGAGTCTCTATTTGGGTACACAATGCAAACCTCCACTAAGAACGAAGACGGGAGGTGTAAGACTCCATCGCCAGGGAAACACCTTCTTGAACCTAAAAGACTTCAGAACTTTACCATTCTATTGAAAGCTCTAAACGCAACGGCTGATCAAATCTGCTCTGCCTTGGGGAAAGGTAAAACCAAGATCAATCCATCCCATCGAACTTAATACTCTTTTCGTTTCATATCTTATTTTAAAATTTAAAATTTGATTCATTTTAAGCGTCGTTTTAATATTCAATGCTTTTATGTGATAGTTTTCTAATTTTACTCATAGCTTTTACACTCACTACTTAACATAATCAAATAAAACAATATATTAATTATGAGTAAGAGTATTAAATTTAGTAACTTTTTTAATTTGCGTGAAAATTTTAAAACAACATGTAAAATAAAATGGAGTATTATTTTTTAAAAAAATCTAGCTTCCAATAGGACTTAGTGCAGACTTGGTCTGATTGTCAACCGTTTCTTTTGTTTCAGGGGAAGGCTTGTGTCTACAGCAACTAGAAGCATTGGTGAAGATGGTACCTACTAAAGAAGAAGAATTAAAGCTGTGTAGCTACAAAGGAGCAGTAGATGAGCTTGGCTCGGCTGAGAAATTTCTCAGGGCGCTTGTGGGAGTTCCATTTGCGTTTCAAAGAGCTGAAGCAATGCTTTATAGAGAAACGTTTGAAGACGAAGTGGTTCATCTCAGAAACTCCTTCTCAATGCTTGAGGTATTACTTCATTTATCTTTATTTGTTGATTGCTTGCATTACAAGGTAGGGTGATTAATACTAAAAGTTACCTAATTAGGAAGCTTGCAAGGAGCTGAAGTCAAGCAGATTATTCCTGAAGCTTCTAGAAGCTGTCCTCAAGACTGGTAACAGGATGAATGTAGGAACCATACGCGGCGGCGCAAAAGCCTTCAAGCTTGACGCTCTGCTCAAGCTATCTGATGTCAAGGGCACAGACGGGAAGACAACTCTTCTCCACTTCGTCGTGCAAGAGATATCTAGGTCTGAGGGAATCAGGGTTTCAGACAGCATCATGGGACGGATTATGAACCAGAGACCAAACAAAAACAGAACAGCCGAGGAGAAAGAGGAGGATTACAGAAGGATGGGGCTGGATCTCGTCTCGGGCCTAAACACTGAGCTACGTAACGTGAAGAAGACGGCAACGATTGATCTTGAAGGACTCGTGAGCTCGGTGTCGAATCTGAGAGACGGGCTAGAGCAGTTAAGGTGTCTAGCGAGCAACGAAGAGAACAGAGCGTTTGTTAGTTCGATGAGCTCGTTCTTGAGATACGGAGAGAACAGCTTGCAGGAGTTGAGGGAAGACGAGGAGAGGATTATGGAGAGGGTTGGAGAGATCGCTGAGTATTTTCACGGAGACGTGAGGGGAGATGACAAGAACCCGTTGAGGATCTTTGTGATTGTTAGGGATTTTCTTGGGATGTTGGATCAAGTCTGTAGAGAGCTGAGGTGTGTTAGGGTTCCCAACAGCCCTAGCCCTTTGGCTCCATTTCGATGAACAGAGGTTTGAATGTTTGGTGTCTGTAGGATTTTATTAATGAAGTTGTTTATGATGATGACAGAGTAATGTGAAGATCGTTGCATGGATTTGTATATGTATCATATGCTTAAATCTTGATTAAAAAGAATATTTCTACACTGTGGTATTTTTTTCCTTTGAATAAAAGATTTGGTGTGTTTGAAATTACAATAATCTTTGATTACTCGTAAGTAATATTATTATTATGAATATGAAATATCATGTAATTACAAATATGAGAGTAAATACATTCACATTTTATTTAATAAATATCCTATTAGACCTTATCCAATGCCTTAGTTCTATTAACAATTTGGGTTCTCTGGATTACAGGGTTTGACGCAATTTGGATCATAATACGGGTCACAAGGCGGGTCGTGATAGTTCCCGTCGGCTTTATTTGTATCCATGTCACCTTGTTTCATGGCGCAATTTGGATTCTCTGGATTACAAGGTTTGACGCAGTTGGGATCATACGGGTTACAAACCGGGTCGTGATAATTCCCGCCGCCTCTATTTGGAACCAATGTCCTACCCTCCACGAGATCTTGTCCTACAAATGTGATAATATGTTAGCCAACCAAAAAAAAAATTATAAACAAGAAAATACAAAAAGACTAATTAATCTCCATCAGAAGATTTCACATGTAAAACGTGTTTCAAAAAAAAAAAAAAAAGATTTCACATGTAAAACTTCTTGATCGTAACCTATCACATGAATTTAAAAGGTAACATGGATTTTAATTGCATAGATTATCATTTCTTCTTTTTGTAAACATATATGATTCCATCGTTAATGTATTAAACTACAAAGTGAAGAGTGTTTACGAAAATAGCTACAGGCTGGGAAGTAGATTTACTTACGAAAGACAAGAGAAAGAAGAGCAACCAAGAACACAAATTTAAAGGAAACGTTCTTCATTCTCCAAAGAAAATATTATAATTTTGCTAACAATTCTTCATCGTTCTTTATATAGTGCAATGGTACGTTATGGTTTGACCAGATATCTTGAAGAGTTAATATTAGATTTGATTTGACCATGAATTTAATCCAATATGGAAAGCATGATTAGAATATGGAAATGTTTGACCATGAATTTGACAACACAAGTTTATTACATTTCAAAAATTTATAATAAGATAAATAAATATTTTCAACCTTTCCATAATATCAAAGCATATCAAGTTGTCACCATTTAATATAGAATTTCGAATATTATAGTGCATCTAAACTTTTTGTTCTTATCTTTGTACTAGATATATGTGACATTAGGTGAAGAAAACAAAACTGTAATACTATATATGTTTTGCACATATAATTAGCCTGCATTGCTGAGATTTTCAAATGTTTGATTTGGATTATTATTATTGATAATTTTATCTTACCATTGTGCTGGTTGGAAGCGATGGACGCTATCCTTTAAAAGAGGTAGCCAAGCTGTTGTATGATTGTAGACTTGTAGTGTATCTACTATCTTGATTTGTACTGGACTAGACTTGTAGTGTATCTACTATCTTGATTTGTACTGTGTTCTATGTCCAAGAAAGACTTGTGTACTACACTAATTTAAGTATCAAGTAACTAAGAATCCGCACTGAGTTTAGATGGAATTTAAGTAATGAATACGATTTATTCACAGATTATGGTTTTCTTTCAAGCATATACATTTTTAAAAAGATTACTTCCGATCCCAGCATCACAATGTGGAGTATCTGGTTCACAGGGACTTACACAATTTAGATCACTTGGACTACTACTAGATCTTTGGAGAAATTCACTTCAACTCATTTTTCATGCCTTATCTTTTCTTCATGATAAACAAAAAAAAACAAAACCAAATAAGTTCAAACTGAAGCAAGATTCCTATATTATGTAACACGTGTTTTGATTCCAAAAAATCATTCTCTTATTTTTAACATACAAATATATGATGTTATATAGTAGTAAACTACAAAATGAAAAAAAATGTTGAATGAAGACTGGAAAATAAATTGCACTTACGAAAGACAAAAGCAAAAAGCTAAAAATAGTATCAAAACTAACCAAGTGGTCTTGTCTTAGTGGTAAATGGGTTTCAGTTGGAACTTCCGTCATGGGTTCGATTTCTCTTGGTCACCCATGAACATCTTAAGTGGCAAAAAAACCCAGATTTCTATGGACTTCTTAGTGATTAATCATTGGGTCTAGAAAGCTTTTGAGATTACACCAAAGTTATATATAAAAAAAAGTAGCAAAACTTGCAAGGAAGTGTTTTTCATTCTCTTTCTGAAAATAAATAGTAACTTTAACGGTGGAGTTTTTTAATTTTCGTCTAATGTTGAAGTTCAAATATTCTTGGTCGCCTTTTATAGTGCGATGTAGTCATCGAGGGTGATTGGTGTTGGATGCTAGTGTTAATTGAAGCAAACAAGCTTTATTAATATTAATAAAAACTAAAGCTAGTATCCAAAATTTTTTAAAAAATATATAATGGCTCTAAAAATCAAATTTTCTACAGTTTTATGTTTAGTGCTTTTAAAACTTTGAAATAAGCCTATAACAATAAAATTTAAAGTTAAAATCACAAAATCTACAACTTAAATTTTAAATAAAAAAATTTAAAGCTACGACATTTACCAATCAACTCCAATTATTTGCTAGACAAAATTCAGCAAAAAGATTAATACTTAATATAATAAGATTTATGAATAAAATTTTCCTATTAATACATTACACATTATATTAAATTGTCTTAATTTGGCAATAGAAGTGATGGGTTTAAAGAAAAACATCTCTTAGATTTGTTTAATATATATATATATATATAACCTTTAATACATATTTTCTAACATAGTACATCGATCATTCCATTCTATTTAAAATTGTTTTTGTATATTTTATCTCACAAAAGAAACTCAAAAATTCGTAAAGTGGAAACCCAACCCATATTTTCACACATCCTATCTAAACCCCAAGTTCTAGTCTTCTAGATATGATGAAATATCTTATTTTAGTAGGGAATCTCACTAGCAGACAATAATTTAAATATTAGATATACAGTGAAAATTTGATTTTTATTATATTTGAAAACTAATGCAAGCAAATTTAATTTTACAAAACTCAAATATTCACGACGCATATTGCCGAAGCCACTATTAAGCTAATAGAGAACCAAAAAATGGATGAATGAAAATTCCATAAGTATCACTACTTGATACACATAAACAAATATATGTATATATATATATACATATATACGCATACTCAGCTTATATAAATTAATGTTATTATATGATACAACGTGACATGAAGTAGAAAGTGATGGCATTACCGTGAAATTGTTTTCCTCTTTTACAAGGAAGAATTGAACGTGCTAAAAATATGATAAAGGTAGGTTGTTATGATCTGCATGTGAAAAGAATTAGGGTTTCACTCTACAGATATGTGAATAAAATACGTTTATATTTATTCAATAAATAAGTTCTATCAGACATATTTGCCACCGTCAATAAATAAATTCTATCAGAAATTCACATATTTTATAATTTGTTATGGATTTTCAAATAACGTAGTAAACCCACTTTTTGTTCTTATCTTTGTACTAAAAAATATGACATTAGTGAAGAAAACAAAAGTTTAATACATATTTTCTAACATAGTACATCGATCATTCCATTCTATTTAAAATTGTTTTTGTATATTTTATCTCACAAAAGAAACTCAAAAATTCGTAAAGTGGAAACCCAACCCATATTTTCACACATCCTATCTAAACCCCAAGTTCTAGTCTTCTAGATATGATGAAATATCTTATTTTAGTAGGGAATCTCACTAGCAGACAATAATTTAAATATTAGATATACAGTGAAAATTTGATTTTTATTATATTTGAAAACTAATGCAAGCAAATTTAATTTTACAAAACTCAAATATTCACGACGCATATTGCCGAAGCCACTATTAAGCTAATAGAGAACCAAAAAATGGATGAATGAAAATTCCATAAGTATCACTACTTGATACACATAAACAAATATATGTATATATATATATACATATATACGCATACTCAGCTTATATAAATTAATGTTATTATATGATACAACGTGACATGAAGTAGAAAGTGATGGCATTACCGTGAAATTGTTTTCCTCTTTTTACAAGGAAGAATTGAACGTGCTAAAAATATGATAAAGGTAGGTTGTTATGATCTGCATGTGAAAAGAATTAGGGTTTCACTCTACAGATATGTGAATAAAATACGTTTATATTTATTCAATAAATAAGTTCTATCAGACATATTTGCCACCGTCAATAAATAAATTCTATCAGAAATTCACATATTTTATAATTTGTTATGGATTTTCAAATAACGTAGTAAACCCACTTTTTTGTTCTTATCTTTGTACTAAAAAAAATATGACATTAGTGAAGAAAACAAAAGTTTAATATAGATTTTTGCACATATAATTAGCTGCACTGCTGAGATGTTTCAATGCTTAGAAACACAAGAGAAGATACTGTTATATATATATCCACGAAGCTCTCACAACACAATAAAATCTCTCTTCACTCTTCAGCTTGCATAGATGATAGAGCATGTGTTGCTCAAAAAAAAAAAAAAAGATGATAGAACATGTATATGATGACATGATTTTTTCACTTCAGTTGTTGCGTTATTTACAATGATATAATATTTTTATTTTATCTTCCAACAGTGACCATCCCTTTGATCCAATCAGGTTGTCACAAACTCACAATAATGGAAAACAGCACGACAATATTTCGGAGTACAAAAGTGACTACTCGTTTCTACGTTAGTTTTTACATGGAGAGTATTGTCAGTTGTCACATATACAGGTCGCTCATCATAAGCCAACATTAGTCGCACATCACAAACGTATATATACATAACATTAAGAGTATCTCCAAAAACCTCTTTATAACTTCAAATATAAAATTTTATGTATTTTAAAAGCAATTTTAAAACCTTTTTTTTTTAAATATTTGTACAGTGAAACATCAAATAATGTTCTTTTTATTTAAGGTTCTTTGTTTTTCTAGTCCTTTTATTTGTATAACTTTCAAATAATGTTAATAATCTTTTTGTTTAATCCTTTTTGATACAAAATATTTCATTAATACTAAACCAAATATTATACAAAGGCTAAATAATATTATTACATGGTATAATAACATCGTACATTATTATGCATAACATTATTATTAAAGATAAACGTGATATCAAGTTGCCTTAATTGATTATATATAAGATCATTATGGAAGTAATTATAATAAATAACTATTTCGTTTATTTAAATTTTAATGAATTATTTGGTATGTTTTTATTTACTTACAGTATTTTACTATAATATAATTTTTTATTTACTAATTTTGTTTATAATACTTTTCTTGTATATATATTTTATAGTTAATGTAAAAGATTTATGCATTTAGTTAAAAAAATTAAGTATAAAGACTATTGTATAAAATACAAAAAATTTAAGATTTAGTATAAGATTTTGCTTTTGCAGAGAAACATCCACAAACTTTATATTTGAGGTTTTGCCAAACTTTAAAATAAAAGTACTTTTGGAAATGTTCTAACAACTATTTAACTTGACATCAACATGCAATATCAGTTTACATATGTCAGCAGATGCAAACTTAGGATTAGGGGTGAGCACATAGCAAATAATACCGTAAATTTATGATTTGCTACAGAGTTGACAGATATCTAATTTTTAGATTTGTATTATTTTGAAAAATACAAATATCAGAAAATTTTATAGATATTTGCAAATATTTACGGATTACGAATATCTCGTCTATGTTGTTTAGTACAAGTAAATCTAAAAAACTATACAAGTTTTTTTTTCATAAAATACCTTATTTATAGTATAAAACAAAAAAAAAATAGTGACACTATATGTTTAATAAATTTTTAAAATTATTTTTTATTTTATAAAACATAAATTTTTTATACAATTGTAGGTTTTATAAAGATTTTATATTTCTTTCTTAATTTCATACTTTTAAAAGTAATTTTATTAATGAAATTATTAAAATTATATGCAAAATTAATAACTATATAGAATTATACATTTACTACTCTCTAATTAATTGTAGATATACATCTATTCGTAAATAAACAGATATATGACTATGTAATTTTTTTTATATGTGATTTGTTTTGGTTTTAACGGATTATTAATTATTAATTTTTGTTTTGTATCAAAAATTTAAGGATATCTAGATTTTTTAAATCGAATCAAAACCAATAACAAATTTATGAATTTTAAACATTAGTTGCATATTAAATAACGATTTCCGACCGCCAAAAAAGTCACAATTGACGTTGGGCCGCTCAAATTGTATTATATTGTCAATATGCAAGAAAGGAAGGGGTTATTATGTAAATAAGATAAAAAGTTTGTTTTATTACATATAATAAACATGTGTCTTCTTCTGAGCTCAACTTAAAAAGACCAACAAAAAAAAAAAAAACAAATTGGGATCGAAAGGGGAAATTAGGGTTTGACAATCGACATGGATACAAAATCAAGCGAGGAATCGTCGATCGAGACGGAGCCAATGGAAACTTCCACCGGCGTTGACACGTCCTTGCTAGGGAAGCGCAAGTTGGAGGAAACAGACGACCAGGAGGATTCCGGCGAAGAGGAAGGTAGTGATTTCTATTGGGAGAAGGATAGTTTCGATGGGCGGGAATATCATCCCTCTGACGACAGCGAGTACTCAGACGAGGATCTACAGGAAAGAGCACGTTATTACAATCGCACTGTCATCGAAACCAAGGTAGTAATATTATCATCATTTTTGTTATGTTTTTTTTTTTTAACAGCTAAAGATCACTGCTTTTTTTTTTTTAAGGGTTTCTTTGAGTCATCGGGTAAACTCCCCTTTTACACTTGGTCTGGAATTGTTGTAGCCTCGCATCGGGATCTTGAAACGAAAATGTATGGAGGTATCACGGGTCGGGAGTTCGTCGGGAACATGGCATGTGAGTGTGTTGAAAAACACAACCGAAGAAACAATAAGAATGTGAAATTCGAGCATGTATTGAGGGCTAATTTCGACCCAGGAGCCAAGACTAAGTACTACATCACCTTTGCTGCAAGAGAATCTGACTCTCCTGATGCGCCTCTCGTGGAGTATCAGGCTAAGGTGGTTTGGTCTGCAGGCATTACTTACCCCATCTTTTGCAGACCCGCTCCACCACCACCTAAACACTAAACAGGGGTAATGTTTAAGCTCTCTTTGTTGGACTAGAAGAGAGAATCACATTTTAGTTGATTTATTAAACATATCATAATAACCTGCTATTGGTGTCCTCTTTATTTGTGATGCAATTATAATTTCTACACTTGGTTAGAAGAGCATTTGATCGTATATAGTGGCAATCGGTTACACAGTTCACATCTGATTTCCTTTTTTACTGTCAATATGGTAGTTATAAAGAGTAACTGAAGCGATGGAAGAGAGCACTTGAAAGAGCTAATCAAGTTGATGGAAGGGAAGGAAGCAGTTAAAAGAGATTCAACAATGTTCTTGTTTATGTTCTACATTTAAACTATTTGCCTATTTCGTGGTTTTAAAAACTATGTTTTAGTTATATGTCAAGTTCTACTTTAAATTATTTGCATATTTCGTGGATTTTAAAACCTATGTTTTAGTTATATGTCAAGGGTATCCTATGAAAGTGTGTTTGAGTGTTGGCTCGACTAATTAAGTCTTGTGACCTGTGTTTTTTTTCCCTCTTAACAATGAATATAACTAGCATGTTATCATTATCACAAGAACTAAAGATTTTACCCGGGCGTATCATACAAATATACACATATACTACATCTATGTTATAAAAATATAAATAGTATGAATTAGATATGAGTAAAACTCACAATCTATTGTTTTTACTATCTAAAATATGTATGGGATGATGGTCTTAGTTATTATCCAAAATATTCTTTTCATACATATTTAGGTTATTATGAAAATGTATTGTTAATCTCATATATTGTTAATCTCAATTGATTTTTTTTTTACTTTAAATCACTAAGTTTACAATTTTTACTTCAAATTTACAGTATTAGAATATATTTATGGTTTTTAGAATCTATATGAGTTTATGCACATTACCTAGAACTTGTATCACCTCCACAGTTATGGCCTAACCGTTGACCGTAATCCAAGAAGAGGTAGTGTGGTTCAGTGTTCGGATCTGGTTTAAAAACATTACCTAGAACTTGTATCACCTTTAAAACCCAATGTGATTGTAAATAATTAATCATAAGCATAATAGTTAATCACAATTGTTTGCTATGCTTATTTCTGGATTCTATTGTTTTTTACTTAATTAGACCACATGCTAACTGTATTCATAATGTTTTATCACTTGTATACACAAAAATAAAAGTCAAAGATTTTTTTTTTTTTAAATGAATCGTCTTTAATTTATCTGTTTTAGCTATTCTCTTCGAGACAAATAATTTTTTTTTATTTTAGAGAGAACGTAAGGACATGTTCATTAGTAAACATCTTATAAAATATCTCAATAATAATAATAATAAATCAAAGTATCTAAATTAAAAAAATGAAACTGAGAAGAAAATGAAGAAAGGATGAAAGAGTTTCTACTCTATTGATAAAAACAACTCATTTAATATTTGTCAAATGTTATTAGTAAAATTTCAAAAATATTAAAATTTATTATTGAGAAATTCTGGAGAGTTTCTTATTACTAAATGATTGTCTTATGCTTTCATACTCCATACTTTTTTTTTCTCATCTTTATTATTCTTTTATCACTTTCCGGCTCCACGGATGGCTAAGTGATTGACAGAAACAAAATTATGTCTTGTTTAAATTAAATTTAGTTGCTTGTAATTTGACTTTTGTTAGCTACTGAAAGTTGGAACATAATAGTTTTTATAATCATTTATAACTTATAAGTATTCATCAATATTCAATTGTACTCCCTTTACAAAAACCTCCCTCTACGTAAAAGAGAACACAATAGAAATTTTTAAACACTGATTGTAAAAAAAACTAAATTATGATAATAAATCATGATATGAAAGACAAAAGAAAAATAAGAGCAAATGCAATATAACTAAGTTAAAACTAATCCTTTTAGTTTTTCTCGACTCTGGCTAACTTTCATGTTCTTGACATGAGATCTATAAATTTCATTTAATACTTGAAATTAGGAGTATAAGCTTCTGCAGTTGTGTCTGAAACGCCTGAAACGCTATTCCTACCGCAGATCTTTTCGTTTCCAACACCAAACATCTTTTGAGATAATTGTATCTGAAAAAATATATCTAGCAGAGGTGAATTAGAATCCAAACACTGCCCTCACACAACATTAGTCCACATGTTCACATCCATGGTCCCTAGTATTCCCTTGCTATAAATCTCTTTTGCTCCTGCATTTATTTTTATGAAAACAAAAACCAAAAAGTCAGATCTTCGTAGATGTTTAGCTTCTCTCTATTCATATGGACCACCCTACGTACACAGTATACATGCCAATACAATTTGTTTGCATATCTTTATAATAAATTTTTACATAATTCTTGGATGGTTATACCATTTCCAAGTGCATACCCAAGCAATGGAATTAATATCGAAGGATATATTTAACTACAGTGGAGGAAGAGCATTGTCATATCTAGTCAATTAAACAGATATAAGTTGTGATTTTATTTAACCTTATTGTTGATATATGGTTATCTTGCAATGCGCATGCTAAGAAAGATGTTGTGAAGACACATTTTCTCACTTGCCATGTTCTTGTAGATGCTTCTGTTACATTTTCGCTCACTTGTGTTCCATTAACAATCTATGAATCAACAAACTCAATGAGAAACCCAACAATATGGAATCAAATTCTTGTTTCTAAATGGGAACACTTTATCTAATGAAAAGTAGGATATATGTAATCTGCCGACTGCATTTTCACATTTGATCAATGGGAACACAACGTTGTTGCTACACCAATACCAAATCCAGCAAAGCCCTGACTCAATCAGATTAAAAACAGCTTATATGAATAACTCATAAGAACAATAAGACTAACCTAAAACACAAACAGGTAAAACAAGTGAAGGATTCAAAATACATACTTGCTCACACGGAGGAATGTTAAAGACAAGGATTTTCAGAATCTTATGATAATCATTATACAGCAAAAGACTCCACCCAAGCCAATTATCTTCTACAAAAGAGTTCCACCAACTAACTCCAGACTGAAAAAGAAGACCATGAACTATATGATGTAAATAATTCTCCACTTTCTTTATTAAACTTCCACATTTACCAATATTTTTAACTACGTGTTCCTCGTAATATATTAGATGGAGAGTTCTGATCAAATGGTTTACAAAGCAAGTAGAGGAGAGTCCAGACACTAAATGAAATAGGCTTTGGCTATTTCAAACTCTTGAAGGAAATAGAAGAAGAATAAAGTCTCACCGACTGCGATGTGAAGAGCTTGATAGCAACTTCCGATTCACACATTGTCACCTTCCGTGCCCCGTGAGTTGACCCTTAAAAACCGACTTTTGGCAGAATAGTTGCATCAATAACATTCATTGTATATACGCCTCTGCCTAAAAGAGCCGCCATTTATGCAAGACGTCAAAGTTATCGTCGAACACAACTACTTCGTATGGAGCCAGTGCGTGCGCTTTGCATTGTACCTGTGTGAAAAAAAGAAACAGTGGAATACAGTATCAAAGACTATGTTTTTTTTTTCAAAGATCAAAGTAAAACGAAAACCTAAAAAGATCTAAATAGATGAAGAACATGATCCTGGTACCTGTACGGACACGAATAAAATTACGGTTTCTTTAGAAAAATTGGATTGCAGGAGATACGTACCAGAAGATGATGAGAAAAAATCCACAACGAACTTCCAAGCAGCGCTGTTCTTCTTGGTTAACAATAAACCTCAGACTGATGAGACTGGATCGAAACAGTAGACCCGATGAGTAACATGTCGACGAACTGCAAGCTCTATATAAAGGGAGCTACAAATAAAAGGGAATGATCTTAACTACATATAAATTTGGGACGAAGAACAGTAGACCACTTTCAAAAAAATTATTTTACCAAAATCGAAACTCTGACTGAGCTGGTCCTGTGAGATGTCGTTAAAATAGACAGCGACTTGAGACTTGTCAGTGGAGATCTGAGATTCTCCGGTGGATTACATGGACGTGGATGTAGTTTCACATTAGTTTTTTTTTTTTTTTTTGTGTGGATTTAGGTTTAGATACAATGCTTTCTATAGGTGGAGGATCAAGGGGGAGGTGGAACGAAAAATTTAAGAAGAATTTAAAGTTGATCATTGATTGATTAGGAGATGCTCAAAGTAACGCTTAAACTCAGAGATCGTAGAAGACGAAGTGGAAGACCGTAAAAGAGTTTGTCGACAGACCGGGGATGAGCTGAAGATTGTTGAAACAAAGTCCACACAAAATGCTCAAATTACGTGGTAAAAAGACTAACTCTGATTAGCCGATTTTCCATTCCTACATGGACACCCTATATGTTGAGCATATTTGGCTTTTTGTATTGTAAGATACTTAAAATACCATCTCCAAAGATACTTTAAATAACAATGAGTTTCACAATCATCCTTTTTGGTTAAAAGAAATGCATCAATACCAAATAGTAAAAACTTTCATGTCTCGCAACCTAGAAATACTTGAAAAAGCCTGAAGAGCACCCCTGCTAATTAATGCTTGAGACAAATGATATCACATTTTTCTTCAATGACTATTTGGATATATCCTTCACAGCCCCATCCTGTACCCCATGAATTCTGACCAATGAAGTAGAGCTTCCCTTCTTTAGTTATTCCATGACCCATAAGAATAATGCTATGTAGACGAGTGTCCTCGGTAATGATCTCCTTCCTTGGCAAATAGTAGATCTGCATGAAAAAACATTTAATCTTTACTATTAGTTTATTCATATAATCTAAAGTCAGTGAAAAATCTAACAGTTTTTATTCCAGGTCAAACTCATAACTACATAAAATATATGTAACTTCTTTACTAACCTCTCCCTTATTTGATGAAAATTCAAAATCCAACTGTAACCTCAGTGCAACAGGATAGGAGTCATCCAACAACTGTTGAATGTACGCAGCATCAACATCTTCGTAAAGATCAAAGTCAAATGCAATACGCTGCCCTTTATCTCCTCCAGCCTTGTAAAATGTAAATACATACAATCTAGTTAGATAACTATAAAGATGCACTAGCTAATACAAAATAATCACGCAATAATGCAAAAGTTTACCATTGCTCCATGTCTTGTTGTTGACACTTTCAACATTCCAGGGTCTTTAATAAGCCTAAAAGCTTTTTTTGAGATTGGACAGTGCTAACTCTTCTTTCTTCTTAGGCTTCACTTGATTGATCAAATCATTGTAAGAGAACTCAAGTGGATTATTGGGATTGTCTATGTTGTGATTAGCCTGTGAAAGGCGAGAAAAACAGACAGCCCAACATATATCTACATTTTAAATTTAACAATTGCTAGTTAGTTCATTCACAATATAATTTTAACTATTTTTGATTATATGATTCTAAGTAAAGTCACATATTACCTTTTAAACCTTGGTTCATTACGGGTCCAATAATCTGTCCAGTTCCTAAGCTCCAATCTTTCCTTATGTCATGGAACACCTATCACAAATGTAAAACTTAGAACAATTAATTCAGATATCTTAATCAAAAATATTAAAATGGTAAGATATACCTTTCTGTACATTGGTTCTGTGATTATCTTGGAAGATGATCCTTCAGCCTTTTTTAGTTCATCAGCGTGTTGTTTAGCTTGGGCGTTCTGATTTTTTCTGCCGGGTTTACCTCCAAGAGAACCTTTGTACATCTTGTTCGACATAGAAATAAACAATCACCTACATAGATAGATCATCGAGTAAGTTTCACTGGAAAAGGTCTAATCTTTAACATCTAAAACCCATAAAAATTCAGAAACGGAAGAGGAACAGTGAAGCTCAGTCAAAAAGAAAACTTAACCGAGAACGAAGATGAAATAAAATACACTTTCGCTGAAAAAGATCTAATCTTTAACATAAGTTTCAGCCCAAAAGCTAACTGAGAAGCAAGATGTCACGCACTTTCACTGAAAAAGTTCGAATCTTTAACATCTACAACCCATAAAATTTCAGAAACGTAAGAAGTATAGGGAACTTCAACAAAAAAAAAGCAACTCTTTTTCGTATGAAAGACAATCTAGGGCTTAATACATTAATACACATAAACAAGAATGAAAGAGGGACAACAACAACATCTTTTCTTCTAAAAAGATTTTAGTTTTTAATATCAAGAAACCCTTTAGATCTTAGAAACTGAAGAAGAATCATGGAAGTGTCTTAGAAAATACAAAGAACGAAAGCACACTCTTTTCTTGTAACTCACACCAACATTAACATCATCACAACACCCATATAATGAAGAAAAAATAGAAGGATCAAAATTCACCTTTTCCTTGCTTTGAAGAAGTTTTGGAGTTTTAGCAGCACAACCTTTCTTCAAAGGTTCAGTCTTTGACAGTCAAAAACCCATAAAGCAACTAGAGAAAAAACTTGTGTGCAATTCGAAATACTTGGGAAATAATCCGCTGCAGCAAGATTTACCATAGTTTGTGTAGTCCCTTCTATTTTAAGTAAATTTACTTTTGTTGCATAGGTTTTGGTTTTAATTTTAATTTTATAAAAACTAAATTTTCATTTCGAGGTTCCAAGTAGGTACTTCAACAGAGCTATTGTAGGTTAATCGTATATGTATTGTCTACAAGGTTTAATATATAAAAGATCTTGATGAAAAAGACTAGTTAATTTTTGGTTAAGCAAGTTAGTAATTAGGGTTTTGTATTTAGTTTATTGGTGTATATGATTTTACATTGAGGTTAGAGCATATATTTATGCCTGTTTTTTTCTAGTCTTACTGTAAAATTTAGACTGTTTTCAGGAGTTCATATAGTCTTTATCCTAGGTTTATCATATACAATTATGTTTTCAAACTTTATGTTAAATATGTAATTCTTCCTAAAAAATGATTTATTTGATTAAAAAAACATTATCACGGTATTCAGTTTGTAATAAATTATATACAACATCCAAGTATTTTTCTCAAAAATATATTATAAACACAGTCTCTCACTTGAACGTGGGTCTAATTGAGTCCAATGTATAGATCATAAAATTTTTCAGTGTTTATAATTAGGTATCTATAATTAGTACATTTATCTTTCACTGTAACACTCTTACGCGTAAAACAATAAAAAGCCTTAAATAGTATACTAATGGTTAACAATGTCAACATCATTTCTCGCAGTAGAAAACGTAAGCTGAATTTTCTTAACAAAGCTTTCTAAAAGTGTTATAGGAAGGATCAATTGAACAATACTTTATAAAAGTCAAAAACATCTCGATCGGATTTCTACTCTTGGGTTGAATTGAACTAATTACGATTCCATTGGTTAATGTGATTTGCTTATTTTGTTCTCTTTTAGTCCTATGGATTTTTCAAGATTAGGTGGAGTATTCAGTTATGTGATTTGAAATTTCTTTTTCTTTGCTGGAAACTGAACTGCAGAGAATTTCTGGTTGCTTTTAGGACAATGCACATTACACGTTGGGTAAACCGCGAAATTTATCCTTTAGGTTTTTAGCTCATTATGTTTTCTTGAAGCTTTGAGTTGACTAGAGGCATCAATGGAGGCAAAAGCTACTGCACTTGCGTGCTTATGTGATGTGTGAATTACTTGGGGTTCATAAATGTCTATTTTGAGAGTGATTTTAAGCAACTAATAAAGGCACTTGGAGTGGCATCACCTGCAAGTCTAGACAAGAGAAATAAGAGAGCAGCATCAATCAACTATTCCTAAAAGCGATTTCTACTTTCAAAGTCGTGGATCAAAACCATTGGGAACTCGATAACTATTTTTTTTGTCCACATGGGGGACTCGATAACTATATATATATATATATATATATATGTTGTCTTTCCTTTGTTTCCATGCTATACTATACTTAAAAATCTTACTCCCAATTGCGTTTAAGGCCTTTTGTTGAGATGTATAAAGTATAAACAATCCCTGATTTGCTATATTCATCAGTGTAATCCTTTATATATTAGCATCATAATTGAGTTAAAAAGAAAATAAAATACATGTAAAATATACACAATAATAATGTATGGAAATATTTGAAATAGTTGTTTTTCTCAAGCATAGATGAGCTGATGGCTTACGTCTAATGATTCCCAAAACTCCTATTCTACAACCCTAACAGTAGTGTACCAATCATAACTTCTGACTTCTCCCTTTAAAACATTCCCACATCACTCGGTTATGACCAGATAATTTGTATTTGTGTGCTCGGTTATCCAAAAGCTTTTGAGTATAATACTGTATTTTGTTGGGTCAAATCATCGGTTAGTTTATTTTTTGAATTATGGGATATAATTACGCCAGTAGCCACATAATCGAGGAACGCGGGAGATGATGAAAAACACGTTTCAGTTTTGTCAGAGCATCTCCAAATATAGATTTTTTTGCTTTCCAAAAAATGAACTTCAAAACTTCAAATTTGAAGTTTTGAAGATTCACTTTTCAAAACTTCAAATTTAAAATTTTATTTTTTTATTTGCATTTTGGTCTTTACAATTATACATTATATTTATAATTCTTAAAAAAATTTTGTTTATTGTTTTAATCTTTAAACTTTTATATCTCATAAATATTTCAAATTTATTTTATAAATTTAAGTTTTACACATGAAATTAAATAAAAATTTTAAAACAAAATTTATAATATTTTAAAACTAGAATTAAACAACAAGAATATTACAAAAAACCATGATAAAAACTTATTAGAAAGACACATGAAGACATAATTATTACTCAAATTTAAATATTATAACAACACTAATAGTCTGGTAAATTTGCTCCAGAACCTCTCAAATCTCCAAAATATTGTCCAAACAAATTTTGTGTAACCGAAGATGATTGTTGTTGTTGCTCTTGAAGCCTTTTTTCGTACGATTCTTTCTTGTTAAGATCGAATGTATTCACGAATATTAACATCATCGATAGAAGCTAAGTTTTTGCTTCATTTTGCAGTCGTAATTCAATCATCTCATGACTTTTTTTCTGCTTGTTGTACTTTCGTTTAAAAGATCAAGGATTATTTCGTTTGATGATATCAAACTATCTGCGGCCATATTATGAGGATATCCAATTTCAACAATTTTTGACTCGTAATCTACAAATAAAAAATAAAGAGAAACATTTCTTACTTCGAAATGCACTAGTTGATCATATATGAGAGCATTACGGAAATAATTTTATGAAATAATGTAGTATTTGCTTGCAGTTTAATATTTAATTATGTAATTTTATTTATAATTTTATATTTTAGTGTAAGATTTTTTTAATTAATATTTCTGTAATATATATATATATATATATATATATATATACTAGTTATTTATAGAAGTTTTATGAATTTACATCAACTATGACAAATATAAGGATTATAGTGTAATATATAAATAATTTTGAAGTTAGGTTTGGAGTTTTACTTTTGGAGAAGAACACGTTGAAACTTCAAATATAGAGTTTTGAAAACTTCAAAATAGAGTTCTTTTTTGGAGATGCTCTTAAGAGGGCATTTCGGGAACTTTGTAGCGCCATATATGATGGTGGCATGGTGCTGAACAGTCAAAACCTCCGGATCGAATACCAGCATGTCACGTCATAGGGCGAAACACGTGATATATTTTTTTAGAACATCTCTAACGTAAAATTCCATTTTTTTTTAAAATGGAGTAAAAATGCAAATAGAGTAAAATTGCTGTAACCCTATTCCATTTTCCACTCCATAACGGAGTGATGAACAAACGAAAAATAGATTACTCTATTTATGGAGTAAATTTCATTACTGAAATGAGATATATAATTGAGTTGAAGATTCCTTACTCCATATTCACTTTTACTTCATTTTATAGGAAAAAATGAAGTAGGGACGGAGATAGGCTTAGCACGATGAGCTAGGAACGCTACGTCGCTACCACAAGAATATTACTATGACTGGTGATGTCAAGGATGTAAAATCTGGATTAGTTGTTGATCATCCACTATCAATTATTTCAAAAAGAGAAGCGAATACTTTTGTATTACAGAGAATTAACATGAGTCTTAACTTCGTAAGTAATATATATAAAGGTAAATATCAAGTAGTAATTTAAAAGCTCAAAAAAGGGAAGGGTATAGAAAAATCTTAATGGAAGAAGACCATGGGAGAAACTCGGACCAAAAAAAAAACATAATATCTTTCTTTCTTTACTTGGAAGGCAAATACGGGAAGAAGGAAAAAAAAAACAAATAATCATGGCGAATCATCTTTCTCCTGAGGGCTTCCAGCGAGCCAGCCCCAGACACCACCCGAGCTCTGTCGTTTAGCGTTCATTGCGGCTTGTTCAGAGGCAGCCTTTTGGCGCTGCAGGAGTTCTAGTTCCTTCTGTAGTGTTTCCAGTGTTTGAAGCTTTTGCCTTAGCTCCGCAACATCAACCTGCAGATTCAAACGGAAGGAGATCGAGTTAGGTTTTGCTCTTACTAGGTGATGGATCCAGTGGATTAATACCTCCAGTTTGAAGCATCTTGATTGTTCGGTTGCAAGTTGGCTACGGACAGAATGAAGTTCCTATAAAATGTCGGGACAAAGATAAGATGTATCAGAGAAAAAAATCCTGAGAGACTTCCCGATGTTACTATGTGAAGTATTATTATTATTATTATTACCTTGTACAAATCTGCATTTCGTGATTCTCCATCTGCTAGCTCTTGCCTTAGTTGGAGAGTCTGAATCTTCTCCTTGTTCAGTGATAACTCCAGTTCTTCCTTCTCGGCTTTAAGAGTCTCGATAATGCGTTCATTGTTTCCTTCAACCTGGATGATTCATTACCCAAAAATCAAAGTAAGAGAAAAGAGGTGGTGATGATCCCGAATTGGGTAACTATAATCACTCCCAGTACTACATCATTTACACAATAAAGAAGGACGTTCTGACAAGACGATACCTTTGATCCAGGGTTAACGTTGTCCATGACAATTTCCCGTACTCTGCCTTCTTGGCTCACCTCCACCTCTGACTCGATGTCTCTGGTCGTGGCGTTGTTAACAGCAGAGAGACTAACTGGCAAAGGCGCTTCTAGAGTCTTTGGTTGCAGTGTTGATTTGTGGCTTGGCTTAAGCAGATTAACCTAAAGCCGAGGAATAATTAGAAGCAGAACTGACTGCAAAATCAAGAGAATGATAACTTATGGGTTTACAGCATAGTCTCTACCTCGTTGTTGTAACGTCCATTGTATCCACCAAAAGCAACTAGCACATCTTCACCATTGTATGAACTGACGACTAAACTTAATCCCTGCCACAAGAAAAATAAAGGAAGATTTGCCGTTAAGTCTGCAATATTAAAACGAAATAAGCAAAGACTCTTAAAATGGCACTACCCTGTTTCAGAAATGATTAGGCTAAATTACTAGTTTTTAGCTATCTGGAAAATTAGTATGGATAGTAAATGTTCATTGAAGTACCTCGCTAGCAAGAGGAACACGTCCTTGAACTGAAGCCACTACCGACCATGTAAGAGTTGACATGTTTAGCACAACACTTTCAGATGCCCCTACAGTGGTTTAACAGGTTGCAGCACAATCAGTCAACACGATATTGAAAAAGCGAATCAAGTGTCTTTTCTTTCACAATTCCCATAGTGGTTATTGGATTGATAAACAGACATGGCAAGGAAGGAAAGAAAAGTTCACAAGGAAAAAAATGCATAAACGTACCACTCTTGTTATCACCGCCACCAACAATAAACCAGTTCTCCCCAATTGTCACGCCAGCATGTCCAGATCTGGGAGTTGGTACCTCGCCTTGTTGCGCTGGTCTTGACCACTCCACCTATATGTAACAGTTTACATCAGGCGCCGAAAAATAACGTTTGAAAGACAGCTACAAAATACTGTATACGCTTAGCTTAACTTACAGTCTGCAAATCAAGGACATGCAGATCATCGAAACAGGTAGCATGTGAGCCCCCACCAAAGATAAGAAGGTAACGTTCTGCGTGCACTGCAGCAGCATGATCAGACCTCGGAGACGGAGACACACCTCTGCAAGTTGACAACAGTATAAGCCCTGATTGCAAATGTTTCAATAACAATAAATGTATCCTGGTTATATCTCTCTTAAATGGGTTACTTCTTCGGAAAAAATGCAAAAACATCTTAAAATCTTACAGGGCATCTATCTCATCCCAGGTCATAGTTTCTAGGTCGAGTACATGCAAATCGTTCAGAAGTGATCTCTTCGCATCTTGGCCACCAAATATCACCAAAGTTTTACCGACGACTGTGACTGACTGGCCTCCACGTGAAACCTGAAAGCAAGAGATAAATGACAAACAAAGTCTCGGTTAAAGAAACCAAACTGCACATATAAATTCCGAATAAAAACGAAATCAATAATTTTTGGATTCAGATGCAAATCAACCCTGTAGATATATTATGGAAGAGCAGAGGAAAAAATGGCTTCTTTCTTTTTTTTTTGCCTTTGATGGCGAGAAAATAAGTGTTTAGAAGACTGGAATATTTCCATGCAAAGGTGACGTGATGAAAACAAATGAAATAACATGCGAGAAGTGAATATATACCGGTGGTTTTCCATATGTCTTCAACATTGACCATGTAGAGGTATGCGTATCAAAGACCTTCACTGTGATAGGAAACAGCAGAAAATTGATTGTAAGAATAAAGATTCCAGAAAGCTCCTTCAAATAACTGTCTCCGAAGGTAAATAAACGCTTACCTTGCATAGATTCGAGTGATCCTTAGTATGACCACCGATGGACAGCAATTTGTTGTCCCATGATATCTACAAAATAACAAAGAAGGCATGGGAAAATAATAGTCTTCTTCGTTACAAACTAATGTAGCAAGTGGATTTCACGAAGAGACTATTTTCTTAGCTGAACCGCTGTCCTGAATATTTCTAGTCCGGAAAGTCAAAACGTAGAAACCAAAACAAAACGCAAGAAGTTAAATACTAACCAAAGAATGACCAGCACAAGGAGATAGTAAGGTCGGAGAGGTTTCCTCTGATTCAGCTGCAACCTTGGTTTCAATTCTTGACCAAGTCCAACTTTTTAAATCTAGAACCTGTATATTCAGCAGAAGACATGCTAAAGAATTATCAGCGAAAGCGGTATCGCCAACGTTAGGCTAAAATGAATCAGAATCCTTCAATTAATCATCAGCTTATGCTTCTGAATAATATGAGTTGCTTACATAAAGATCACCAAGGTAGCGGCCATTGTGATTTCCACCATATATATACATTTTATCTTGAATAACTGCTGCTCCGTGCTGAAACAAATACAAAAAAAAAACTTAGAAATTAGAGATGATACATGAATGACACCTTTTTCATTTCTTCCAAAAGAGAAAGATAATATATTACCTCATAACGGGCTTTTGGCCGCTGGCCTGATGTTTGGGGTGCAGTCCACTGGTTATATACAGAAACAGTATTTGGGTCTTCCGAGACTACATCTTTGTCTTGGGTTTCTGCCAAACCTCCATTCTCAGCAGAAATTGGCTTTGTCTCGCTAAATGAGTTCCCATTCTCAACAACAGGCTCATCTTTTGTTGTCTGCTATAGAGAATGAATGCACTAGAAGAGTGAACTACTGGCAAAATATATATGTAGTATCTCCCGTGTTTTGAACACAGAATCCCATGGTATACAAAACTCACATTGATTTGGACATCTACGACAGGATCTGGGATATCTTTAGATGCCCTCGAATACCAGGTAGGATCGTCTTCCTGAATTTATATGAGCAATAAGGAAGAAATCAAGCCTAGATCACCACTCTCTAGTAAAGTCTAAAAAAATTAGACATAGAAGTCTCTGTGTTTTACCTCCAGAATTTTCACAAAGAGACGCATTGCCTCCATGGAAGGCATGGTTCCGAGCCCCTGCCAACTAAGTAAAGATGGAATTGATTCAGAACATTAGGAATAGACTTCTCCCAGGAAAGCTCACAAAAACAAACATCTAAAAAGATAACAAGCTCGTGATGTATTTGCATAATAACATTACATGCAATCACATTTCCTCAACATGTCACACAATTTTTGAATTCATAAAAAATCATATGCTTGCAAATACAAATCCTGCTTTATTATTTTGTATCTAGCAGCTTACATTACATCTAATATACTCCTTTCCCATTTCCATGATTCATGAGGCATATGGATTCTTCTACTCTAATAATTGATGAAATCTAAAGCATCTACTAATTGCATCCACCACAAAGCTTCTTCCTACTAGTATGAGAAACGTAAGTGTCGGCAGACACCGAATCTAACCTTTTCCACTTGCTTTGCTCCACTGGTCTCCATGCGCTAGGTTTCGGAGTGTTGCATGGTCCTACGGTAGCCTGTATACATTGTTAAAATCCAAAGAGATCATCAACACTGAGCCTAGTCACATATCAAGTTACAGAACCAATAACAAGATCTAATTAAAGCTAAGATTGAACGACGAACGATCCACGAGATCTGATTACTAAAACAGTATTACAATCGCGTTTTCCATCAAATCGATAACCAAATCTCAAGCGACATTCACAGGTAGAAGATCGATAACACGATCAAGCTAAGTCGTACAAGCGAATTGCGTCATTTCGAAAATCTGACAAAATCTCGAATACGAATCGATGAATCAAACGAAGGAAACCACCAGATCTCGTGAAATCAACAATAGATCGAGGGAATAGAAGTGTCTTGACCTGCTGGTAGAGCGCATAGAGAAGCAGTGCAGTGTCATTGGAGAATTTCGAGCTGACGTTTTTCGCCGACGATTCAGATCCGTCGAATCCGGCGTAAGACGCGGCGGCGTAGAACCTCTCCGGGTAGGCGGGGCCAGATGTTGCTCTAGCCATAGCCATTTTTGTCTCACCTTCTCTGAGACTTGGACCGCGGATTTGATCGGAGATGGAGAAAGCCGAAGAAGAGCAGCGATTGGTGATTTTCTAGTTTCCTTTTACAGATTCAAAGTTTGTTTTTTTTATAATTTTAAAATATTTAATTTTAATTAATCGAAAACTATTAACTGCTAGTAGATGCAGTGTTTATATTAGCGGCACGATCAAGACGACATAATCATATTTTCTCACACACTCTTTTTATTGTCACTTCGTTTTTTTTTTAATCTTAATCGTCCACAAATCATGTCAATTACTTGGTTTAAACGTGATTTTTTGGTTAATTTTCCTGGTTAACCTACAACACATGACATGGTAAGTCACTATTCACTAGTTAAAATACTCTCTTCATTTCAAAATGGTCCATGTAAAAAAAATTGGTTAAAATATATATATTTTTACATTTTCAATGCATATTTTACTAAGTAATAAAGATAATTTTAAATTTTTAAAAAATTATTTGTGTTTAGTAAATTTTGATTAACTAAAATTTATGGAAAATAGTTAATAATAAAATGTATTTATAATCAAAATTTAACATATATTTTAAATATGTGTGAAATCCCAAAACATGCATTTTTTTTAAAACGAATAGTGTATAATCTAGGACCTTTGAACATGTGCCTAAAAAATAAAAATCATGAGTTCCCAACGATGATAATGAAGAAACAAACTAAGCCTTGCTTTGCAGTGTCTTGTTTTCTTTTTCACATTTAAGAAATGATATTGAATGATTTAGCAATAGTATGAAACTCATGTTTTAACTCTGACCAAGCTGACTCTGGAGCCTGAGCATTCAGAGTATAGAGCCGGCCACCATTAGCGCAACATACAGCCACGTTATGCCGCCGGAAAGATGGTGATTCGACTTTGAATTGCAACTCATAGTACTTCAAGTTTCTCTCTGAATCTTGTCTGAGATTTGCTTCCAGCAAAGTCCCTTTTAAATCTGTTCTTTGACCAGATCTTGTCACTGTTTTTACTATCGCTTCTCCTACTTCCTTTGGCCCTCCAAATGCTTCAATTCTATACATCATAAACAATAAGAAAAGTTCATAACCATAGCTTTCACTTCGTGAAATAAAATGCTAATTGTTTGTTTCATAACCATAGAAACAATGAACGTAATTACTTACTCATGATGATGCTGAAAATATCTAGGAATGATGTGTTTACTTACGAGAAAGTGGGTGAGACAGGGGAGACAATAACACTGACGTTGAGCTCACCGGTCGAACCGGGTGGTCCAAATGCAACAACCGGTTCATTGACGTTTTTCCGGCGACTGATTCTTGCGGGAGGAAGGTCTAGAGAAGTCTCCCGCTCTGTCTTCTCCGCGGCTCTATACAAGAGCGTTTGGTCTCCAACCCACGTAAACGGATACATAAATTCTATGTTGTAAAATAACAATTATCATTAAAATATAAAGATTATTAAATTTGATGAGGAGTAAATAAATAAGTGTTAAGAGAGAGGACTTGCTAACCGAACCCTTCAACCGTGTCCATACATCTTCTATAACCACTGATGGGATAAACTACGTCGAGTTTCAGGTTCCGGCCGAACTCCGGCGATAAACCGAGTACAAAGCTCGTGACTCCTCCAAAATTCGCACCGATGGCGAGCACAGAGGACGAGCCTATACCAAGAAGTAACCGCCGGTTGAATTTCTCAGCAAGGGGAGAGAACTCCTCGGCCGGGGAGGTTTTCCGGTCACCGGGGGATTGTTGAGCAATCAAAATGCTGGAGAGTTTGGCATTTTTGAGTGATGATGAGTGAAGAGAGAAGTAAAGTTTTAGAGACATTTCTTGTCCGTTCTTTTAAGGATGTCATCGAGTGTTGCAGACTTCTTATCAATCACTTGCGGAGCTAGTTGTTAAACGACAGCGTTTTACATTCGACAGTGTTTTAAGAAATGGAGATGCTTATTAAAAAAAACAATAATATCATGATATTTGATAATATCTATGGAAGTTCCAAAAGAAAGATAATAATATCATGTTTTGTTACAAAAATAAGATAATAAATTCAATCAAACTCTAGGAAGTAGGAACTTATGCACTGAAATGAATGAATAGGTGTGGAGCAAGAAGTATAAATCAACATTTATACATATACTTACTATAATTCTAATTAAGTACTAGCAAATGATAGTTGGATTTCTTCTAAAGTTAATCCTTGAGTCTCTGGCACCAAACACTTCGTGAAATAAAATGCTAATTGTTTGTTTCATAACCATAGCTTTCACTTCGTGAAATAAAATGCTAATTGTTTGTTTCATAACCATAGCTTTCACTTCGTGAAATAAAATGCTAATTGTTTGTTTCATAACCATAGCTTTCACTTCGTGAAATAAAATGCTAATTGTTTGTTTCATAACCATAGCTTTCACTTCGTGAAATAAAATGCTAATTGTTTGTTTCATAACCATAGCTTTCACTTCGTGAAATAAAATGCTAATTGTTTGTTTCATAACCATAGCTTTCACTTCGTGAAATAAAATGCTAATTGTTTGTTTCATAACCATAGCTTTCACTTCGTGAAATAAAATGCTAATTGTTTGTTTCATAACCATAGCTTTCACTTCGTGAAATAAAATGCTAATTGTTTGTTTCATAACCATAGCTTTCACTTCGTGAAATAAAATGCTAATTGTTTGTTTCATAACCATAGCTTTCACTTCGTGAAATAAAATGCTAATTGTTTGTTTCATAACCATAGCTTTCACTTCGTGAAATAAAATGCTAATTGTTTGTTTCATAACCATAGAAACAATGAACGTAATTACTTACTCATGATGATGCTGAAAATATCTAGGAATGATGTGTTTACTTACGAGAAAGTGGGTGAGACAGGGGAGACAATAACACTGACGTTGAGCTCACCGGTCGAACCGGGTGGTCCAAATGCAACAACCGGTTCATTGACGTTTTTCCGGCGACTGATTCTTGCGGGAGGAAGGTCTAGAGAAGTCTCCCGCTCTGTCTTCCGCGGCTCTATACAAGAGCGTTTGGTCTCCAACCCACGTAAACGGATACATAAATTCTATGTTGTAAAATAACAATTATCATTAAAATATAAAGATTATTAAATTTGATGAGGAGTAAATAAATAAGTGTTAAGAGAGAGGACTTGCTAACCGAACCCTTCAACCGTGTCCATACATCTTCTATAACCACTGATGGGATAAACTACGTCGAGTTTCAGGTTCCGGCCGAACTCCGGCGATAAACCGAGTACAAAGCTCGTGACTCCTCCAAAATTCGCACCGATGGCGAGCACAGAGGACGAGCCTATACCAAGAAGTAACCGCCGGTTGAATTTCTCAGCAAGGGAGAGAACTCCTCGGCCGGGGAGGTTTTCCGGTCACCGGGGATTGTTGAGCAATCAAAATGCTGGAGAGTTTGGCATTTTGAGTGATGATGAGTGAAGAGAGAAGTAAAGTTTTAGAGACATTTCTTGTCCGTTCTTTTAAGGATGTCATCGAGTGTTGCAGACTTCTTATCAATCACTTGCGGAGCTAGTTGTTAAACGACAGCGTTTTACATTCGACATTTTTTTAAAATGGAGTAAAATGCAAATAGAGTAAAATTGCTGTAACCCTATTCCATTTTCCACTCCATAACGGAGTGATGAACAAACGAAAAATAGATTACTCTATTTATGGAGTAAATTTCATTACGGAGTGAGATATATAATTGAGTTGAAGCATTCCTTACTCCATATTCACTTTTACTTCATTTTATAGGAAAAAATGAAGTAGGGACGGAGATAGGCTTAGCACGATGAGCTAGGAACGCTACGTCGCTACCACAAGAATATTACTATGACTGGTGATGTCAAGGATGTAAAATCTGGATTAGTTGTTGATCATCCACTATCAATTATTTCAAAAAGAGAAGCGAATACTTTTGTATTACAGAGAATTAACATGAGTCTTAACTTCGTAAGTAATATATATAAAGGTAAATATCAAGTAGTAATTTAAAAGCTCAAAAAAGGGAAGGGTATAGAAAAATCTTAATGGAAGAAGACCATGGGAGAAACTCGGACCAAAAAAAAAACATAATATCTTTCTTTCTTTACTTGGAAGGCAAATACGGGAAGAAGGAAAAAAAAAACAAATAATCATGGCGAATCATCTTTCTCCTGAGGGCTTCCAGCGAGCCAGCCCCAGACACCACCCGAGCTCTGTCGTTTAGCGTTCATTGCGGCTTGTTCAGAGGCAGCCTTTTGGCGCTGCAGGAGTTCTAGTTCCTTCTGTAGTGTTTCCAGTGTTTGAAGCTTTTGCCTTAGCTCCGCAACATCAACCTGCAGATTCAAACGGAAGGAGATCGAGTTAGGTTTTGCTCTTACTAGGTGATGGATCCAGTGGATTAATACCTCCAGTTTGAAGCATCTTGATTGTTCGGTTGCAAGTTGGCTACGGACAGAATGAAGTTCCTATAAAATGTCGGGACAAAGATAAGATGTATCAGAGAAAAAAATCCTGAGAGACTTCCCGATGTTACTATGTGAAGTATTATTATTATTATTATTACCTTGTACAAATCTGCATTTCGTGATTCTCCATCTGCTAGCTCTTGCCTTAGTTGGAGAGTCTGAATCTTCTCCTTGTTCAGTGATAACTCCAGTTCTTCCTTCTCGGCTTTAAGAGTCTCGATAATGCGTTCATTGTTTCCTTCAACCTGGATGATTCATTACCCAAAAATCAAAGTAAGAGAAAAGAGGTGGTGATGATCCCGAATTGGGTAACTATAATCACTCCCAGTACTACATCATTTACACAATAAAGAAGGACGTTCTGACAAGACGATACCTTTGATCCAGGGTTAACGTTGTCCATGACAATTTCCCGTACTCTGCTTTCTTGGCTCACCTCAACCTCTGACTCGATGTCTCTGGTCGTGGCGTTGTTAACAGCAGAGAGACTAACTGGCAAAGGCGCTTCTAGAGTCTTTGGTTGCAGTGTTGATTTGTGGCTTGGCTTAAGCAGATTAACCTAAAGCCGAGGAATAATTAGAAAAGCAGAACTGACTGCAAAAATCAAGAGAATGATAACTTATGGCTTAACAACATAGTCTCTACCTCGTTGTTGTAACGTCCATTGTATCCACCAAAAGCAACTAGCACATCTTCACCATTGTATGAACTAACGACTAAACTTAATCCCTGTCATAAGAAAAATAAAGGAAGATAAGCCCTTAAGTTCTGCAAGATTAAAACGAAATAAGCAAAGACTCTTAAAATGGCACTACCCTGTTTCAGAAATGATTAGGCTAAATTACTAGTTTTTAGCTATCTTGAAAATTGGTATGGATAATAAATGTTCATTGAAGTACCTCGCTAGCAAGAGGTACACGTCCTTGAACTGAAGTCACTACCGACCATGTAAGAGTTGACATGTTTAGTACAACACTTTCAGATGCCCCTACAGTGATTTACCAGGTTGCAGCACAATCAGTCGAGACGAAATTGAAAAAGCCAAGCAAATATCATTTTTTTCACAATTCCTATATGTGGTTATTGGAGAGATAAACAGAAATGGCAAGGAAGGAAAGACAACAAGGAAAAAAATGAATAAACCTTACCACTCTTGTTATCACCGCCACCAACAATAAACCAGTTCTCCCCAATTGTCACGCCAGCATGTCCAGATCGAGGAGTTGGTACCTCGCCTTGTTGTGCTGGTCTTGACCACTCCATCTATATGTAACAGTTTATATCAGGCGCCGACGTTTGAAAGACAGCTACAAAATACTGTATACGCTTAGCTTAACTTACAGTCTGCAAATCAAGGACATGCAGATCATCGAAACAGGTAGCATGTGAGCCCCCACCAAAGATAAGAAGGTAACGTTCTGCGTGCACTGCAGCAGCATGATCAGACCTCGGAGACGGAGACACACCTCTGCAAGTTGACAACAGTTTAAACCCTGATTGCAATTCTTTCATTAACAATGTCTTTCTAAATGTATTCTGGTTATATCAACTCTTAAATGGGTTACTTCTTCGGAAAAAAAAAATGCAAAAACATCTTAAAATCTTACAGGGCATCTATCTCATCCCAGGTCATAGTTTCTAGGTCGAGTACATGCAAATCGTTCAGAAGTGATCTCTTCGCATCTTGGCCACCAAATATCACCAAAGTTTTACCGACGACTGTGACTGACTGGCCTCCACGTGAAACCTGAAAGCAAGAGATAAATGACAAACAAAGTCTCGGTTAAAGAAACCAAACTGCACATATAAATTCCGAATAAAACGAAATCAATAATTTTGGATTCAGATGCAAATCAACCCTGTAGATATATTATGGAAGAGCAGAGGAAAAAATGGCTTCTTTCTTTTTTTTTTGCCTTTGATGGCGAGAAAATAAGTGTTTAGAAGACTGGAATATTTCCATGCAAAGGTGACGTGATGAAAACAAATGAAATAACATGCGAGAAGTGAATATATACCGGTGGTTTTCCATATGTCTTCAACATTGACCATGTAGAGGTATGCGTATCAAAGACCTTCACTGTGATAGGAAACAGCAGAAAATTGATTGTAAGAATAAAGATTCCAGAAAGCTCCTTCAAATAACTGTCTCCGAAGGTAAATAAACGCTTACCTTGCATAGATTCGGAGTGATCCTTAGTATGACCACCGATGGACAGCAATTTGTTGTCCCACGGTGTCTACAAAATAACAAAGAAGGCATGGGAAAAAAAAGTCTTGTTACAAACTAATATTGCAAGTGGATTTCACGAAGAGACTATTTTCTTAGCTGAACCGCTGTCCTGAATATTTCTAGTCCGGAAAGTCAAAACGTAGAAACCAAAACAAAACGCAAGAAGTTAAATACTAACCAAAGAATGACCAGCACAAGGAGATAGTAAGGTCGGAGAGGTTTCCTCTGATTCAGTTGCAACCTTGGTTTCAACTCTTGACCAAGTCCAACTTTTTAAATCTAGAACCTGTATTTTCAGCAGAAGACACGCTAAAGAATTGTTAGCAAAAGTGGTATCGCCAACGTTAGGCTTAAATGAAACTGAATCCTTCAATTAATAATCAGCTTATGCTTCTGAATCATATGAGTTGCTTACATGAAGATCACCAAGGTAACGGCCATTGTGATTTCCACCATATATATACATTTTATCTTGAATAACTGCTGCTCCGTGCTGAAACAAATACAAAAAAACTTAGAAATTAGAGATGATACATGAATGACACGTCCTTTTTCATTTCTTCCAAAAGAGAAAGATAATATATTACCTCATAACGGGCTTTTGGCCGCTGGCCTGATGTTTGGGGTGCAGTCCACTGGTTATATACAGAAACAGTATTTGGGTCTTCCGAGACTACATCTTTGTCTTGGGTTTCTGCCAAACCTCCATTCTCAGCAGAAATTGGCTTTGTCTCGCTAAATGAGTTCCCATTCTCAACAACAGGCTCATCTTTTGTTGTCTGCTATAGAGAATGAATGCACTAGAAGAGTGAACTACTGGCAAAATATATATGTAGTATCTCCCATGTTTTGAACACAGAATCCCATGAGATACAAAACTCACATTGATTTGGACATCTACGACAGGATCTGGAATATCTTTAGATGCCCTCGAATACCAGGTAGGATCGTCTTCCTGAATTAAGTGAGCAACAAGGAACAAATCAAGCCTAGACCATCACTTTCCAGTAAAATCTAAAATGATTAGACATAGAACTCTCTGTGGTTTACCTCCAGAATCTTCACAAAGAGACGCATTGCCTCGATGGAAGGCATGGTTCCGAGCCCCTGCCAACTAAGTAAAGATGGAAATGATTCAGAACATTAGGAATATATTCCTCCCAGGAAGGCTCACAAAAACAAACATCTAAAAAGATAACAAGCTCGTGATGTATTTGCATAATAACATTACATGCAATCACATTTCCTCAACATGTCACACAATTTTTGAATTCATAAAAAATCATATGCTTGCAAATACAAATCCTGCTTTATTATTTTGTATCTAGCAGCTTACATTACATCTAATATACTCCTTTCCCATTTCCATGATTCATGAGGCATATGGATTCTTCTACTCTAATAATTGATGAAATCTAAAGCATCTACTAATTGCATCCACCACAAAGCTTCTTCCTACTAGTATGAGAAACGTAAGTGTCGGCAGACACCGAATCTAACCTTTTCCACTTGCTTTGCTCCACTGGTCTCCATGCGCTAGGTTTCGAGTGTTGCATGGTCCTACGGTAGCCTGTATACATTGTTAAAATCCAAAGAGATCATCAACACTGAGCCTAGTCACATATCAAGTTACAGAACCAATAACAAGATCTAATTAAAGCTAAGATTGAACGACGAACGATCCACGAGATCTGATTACTAAAACAGTATTACAATCGCGTTTTCCATCAAATCGATAACCAAATCTCAAGCGACATTCACAGGTAGAAGATCGATAACACGATCAAGCTAAGTCGTACAAGCGAATTGCGTCATTTCGAAAATCTGACAAAATCTCGAATACGAATCGATGAATCAAACGAAGGAAACCACCAGATCTCGTGAAATCAACAATAGATCGAGGGAATAGAAGTGTCTTGACCTGCTGGTAGAGCGCATAGAGAAGCAGTGCAGTGTCATTGGAGAATTTCGAGCTGACGTTTTTCGCCGACGATTCAGATCCGTCGAATCCGGCGTAAGACGCGGCGGCGTAGAACCTCTCCGGGTAGGCGGGGCCAGATGTTGCTCTAGCCATAGCCATTTTTGTCTCACCTTCTCTGAGACTTGGACCGCGGATTTGATCGGAGATGGAGAAAGCCGAAGAAGAGCAGCGATTGGTGATTTTCTAGTTTCCTTTTACAGATTCAAAGTTTGTTTTTTTTTTTATAATTTTAAAATATTTAATTTTTAATTAATCGAAAACTATTAACTGCTAGTAGATGCAGTGTTTATATTAGCGGCACGATCAAGACGACATAATCATATTTTCTCACACACTCTTTTTATTGTCACTTCGTTTTTTTTTTAATCTTAATCGTCCACAAATCATGTCAATTACTTGGTTTAAACGTGATTTTTTGGTTAATTTTCCTGGTTAACCTACAACACATGACATGGTAAGTCACTATTCACTAGTTAAAATACTCTCTTCATTTCAAAATGGTCCATGTAAAAAAAATTGGTTAAAATATATATATTTTTACATTTTCAATGCATATTTTACTAAGTAATAAAGATAATTTTAAATTTTTAAAAAATTATTTGTGTTTAGTAAATTTTGATTAACTAAAATTTATGGAAAATAGTTAATAATAAAATGTATTTATAATCAAAATTTAACATATATTTTAAATATGTGTGAAATCCCAAAACATGCATTTTTTTTAAAACGAATAGTGTATAATCTAGGACCTTTGAACATGTGCCTAAAAAATAAAAATCATGAGTTCCCAACGATGATAATGAAGAAACAAACTAAGCCTTGCTTTGCAGTGTCTTGTTTTCTTTTTCACATTTAAGAAATGATATTGAATGATTTAGCAATAGTATGAAACTCATGTTTTAACTCTGACCAAGCTGACTCTGGAGCCTGAGCATTCAGAGTATAGAGCCGGCCACCATTAGCGCAACATACAGCCACGTTATGCCGCCGGAAAGATGGTGATTCGACTTTGAATTGCAACTCATAGTACTTCAAGTTTCTCTCTGAATCTTGTCTGAGATTTGCTTCCAGCAAAGTCCCTTTTAAATCTGTTCTTTGACCAGATCTTGTCACTGTTTTTACTATCGCTTCTCCTACTTCCTTTGGCCCTCCAAATGCTTCAATTCTATACATCATAAACAATAAGAAAAGTTCATAACCATAGCTTTCACTTCGTGAAATAAAATGCTAATTGTTTGTTTCATAACCATAGAAACAATGAACGTAATTACTTACTCATGATGATGCTGAAAATATCTAGGAATGATGTGTTTACTTACGAGAAAGTGGGTGAGACAGGGGAGACAATAACACTGACGTTGAGCTCACCGGTCGAACCGGGTGGTCCAAATGCAACAACCGGTTCATTGACGTTTTTCCGGCGACTGATTCTTGCGGGAGGAAGGTCTAGAGAAGTCTCCCGCTCTGTCTTCCGCGGCTCTATACAAGAGCGTTTGGTCTCCAACCCACGTAAACGGATACATAAATTCTATGTTGTAAAATAACAATTATCATTAAAATATAAAGATTATTAAATTTGATGAGGAGTAAATAAATAAGTGTTAAGAGAGAGGACTTGCTAACCGAACCCTTCAACCGTGTCCATACATCTTCTATAACCACTGATGGGATAAACTACGTCGAGTTTCAGGTTCCGGCCGAACTCCGGCGATAAACCGAGTACAAAGCTCGTGACTCCTCCAAAATTCGCACCGATGGCGAGCACAGAGGACGAGCCTATACCAAGAAGTAACCGCCGGTTGAATTTCTCAGCAAGGGGAGAGAACTCCTCGGCCGGGGAGGTTTTCCGGTCACCGGGGGATTGTTGAGCAATCAAAATGCTGGAGAGTTTGGCATTTTTGAGTGATGATGAGTGAAGAGAGAAGTAAAGTTTTAGAGACATTTCTTGTCCGTTCTTTTAAGGATGTCATCGAGTGTTGCAGACTTCTTATCAATCACTTGCGGAGCTAGTTGTTAAACGACAGCGTTTTACATTCGACAGTGTTTTAAAAATGGAGATGCTTATTAAAAAAAACAATAATATCATGATATTTGATAATATCTATGGAAGTTCCAAAAGAAAGATAATAATATCATGTTTTGTTACAAAAATAAGATAATAAATTCAATCAAACTCTAGGAAGTAGGAACTTATGCACTGAAATGAATGAATAGGTGTGGAGCAAGAAGTATAAATCAACATTTATACATATACTTACTATAATTCTAATTAAGTACTAGCAAATGATAGTTGGATTTCTTCTAAAGTTAATCCTTGAGTCTCTGGCACCAAACACCACGTGAATACAATTGTTACTCCACAAACTATTGCTGATATAATAAAAGTTCCTACAAGTTATTTAAACAAAGGTTAATAAATTTTAGCCATATTACTTCATTTAAATAACTAAATCGAAGAAAACCAAAAACATATAGTTTAGGTTACTTACCGGCTGGGCTCCAAACCAACATAAAATTGAAACAATAGTTGGCAATCCAACCAGTGAACCAATTGGCTATGGTCACTAAACTCCCTGCTAACACCTTTATATCCATTGGAAATATCTGCCAACAAAAAAACAATTAGACATATAATAATTAAAAATATATGCAATTTATATTACATATTTGGATAAAATGAGAAATAATCTCCACAAAGAAAAAAAAGAATCACCTCAGACATTATAACCCACGGCAACGCTCCCATTCCAAATGCAAACATCATCGTGAATGACTGTAGAATATAAATGGTTATATCTTTACATTTTGATAAATTAACAATAATTGATTAAAAATCATAGGATACAGTTGTGTAAGTATACGTTGATAGAATACCAATTAAATGAATTAAGTTTTCTTTTGATAAACTATATGACACAGTTAAATAGAATGTACCAACTATCAATTAAACCAAAAATCAAATTGTGAAGAACTTACCAATATTCCGATGAAAGTGAAAACTGGAGTAATGTTTTGAATCTCGGGAACATCTTTAACTCCAAAAGCTACCGCCAATGTAATACAGCTTAAGCATAACCCAAATGCTGAAGCCTGCAAATTCAATCCATTAAATCTATATTTAATTAATTATTGCAGAAAATCGACTGGTTAGCCGTTTAGGCAGCTACGCGATCACTTGAGTTTAAGAAAAACTATAAGTACCATAACGCTGGGCAAGATTATTAAACCAAAGCTCTAATATGAACAAACAAACAAAAAATCAAAAAGTTTCTAACCATAAGAAGTGGTCGTCTCCCCCAGCGATCCACGAGGATTAAACCCATTAAAGATTTTGGTACCTATGCATGAACGTTGATAAGATATTAGGGTTACAATGTGAGAAAAAAACCCGAATTTAGAATTATTATACGTACGACGATAAGAGACAACACCGTCATCCCAATCCGAGCAGGAAATCCTGGAAAATAAAAGTGTGAATTTTAAAATATTATCTATTAAAATCTAAGTACATAATAGATTATATTTTTACCGCCAAGTTCAAAAAGAGTGCTTCCATAAGAGCCTATTCCTGACATTCCACATAATTGTTGCAGAAGCATCAAACCTATGCCGATCTGAACATATAATTAGACGAATCCAAACAAAATTTAATAATGTTTTACAGACGTTATCCAAATATTTAATATATATTTTTGAACGAATGAAAACAAAATTTCTTACCGTAAGTTGATGAGCATATCTCTTTCTGAAAAGACTACGAATGCTGGTATTCGAATTTTGTTTTGAAACTTCTACGGAAATCTACAAAAGTTAATTCTGAAAAATGTGAGAATATATATATTTACGTGAAACAAAAAGAAACTTTGGTGTGGATGAATATAAAGTGATTCCAAAAGTAATGATTATAGGGGTTTTTGCCAAAACTAACCCACAACTTGATTTTAACCCCAAACATATACCCAAACTTGAATCAAATGCAAAACTAACCTAAAAGCCTAGTGAAATTACAATTTTAACCCATGTGACCAAACAAAAAAATAGAAGCCATTTTTACGAATATAGCCCTAGTAAATCGTCTGAGTCGTCTGAGATGTTGGAAGTCGTCTGGTACCGGTTTATTTTGAAAATAATTTATAAATCTTGTAAAAAAATATTTTGATGTGTGAAAAATAAAAATCAAGTAATTATAAACAGTTCTAAGTGATATAAATTAAGATATGATAAAATTGATTTATTTTGAAGATAGATGAGTGGAAGTAGTGAATCATGAAATACTTTGGTTTAGGAGTTTGGCAAACATATGTTGTAGTATTGTATGTATTGTTAGGGTTAGATTTTGGAAAACTAAAATGTTTTTTCAAAAATTAGTTTTCACCTATATGTGTTTATTTATGTATAGTAAACACTTTTCAAGTTTGATTTGATTTTATGAAGTCTTTAATTAGATAATTAAGTTTAGGGGTTATGTTTAGGGTGTGGGCGACTTATATTTCAGTCGTCGTTGAATAATTTACTCGGACGACGATATTTCAGTCGTCGTTGAATAATTTACTCGGACGACTTACATTTCAGTCATCCGGTGAAAAATTAAAACAAACGACTTACATGTAAGTCGTCCAAATATTCCCGCTTAAATTTTTAAAAATTATTTTTCGCTTAAATAATTTAAACCGGGCGACTTACTTGTAAGTCGCCCGAAAGTCTTCTACTTTAGTTTCCGCTAAAAATATTTAATTTCCGCTAAAAATATTAAACTCTTACGGACGACTTACATGTAAGTCGCCTGCTTTAATTCTTCACCGACGACTGAAATGTAAGTCGCCCAGAAGTCGTCCGAGTCAAAAATATTTAACCTAATTGGATTTTTGTCTCCCTATATAAAGAAAAATTTACACATTCTTTCTCCTCCTCTCAAATGGTCGCAACAAAATGTAATGTTCATCATTCTAAAACTCTCCAACCTCTCTCTAATCTCTTTGACTTGAAAACACCAAACTTTATATAAATTTTTAGTTTTGTCTCATGTATTTCTTACTAATCTATCTCTTTGCGTGTTTTAATCAAATGGTACTCATCTTCCACTAATTTAAAGGTAAATCTATTAATTTTAGATATGTATTTTTGTGTGTTCTATAAATGTAGATTTATCTAATCTTCCACTCATTTTCTATTTTTAAGTCATTTGAGCGTTTCGGATATGCAAGTTTTTCAGATCTGAATTTGATATGCGTGTTTTTCAGATCTGGAAGACTTCTTGGACGACTTACATGTAAGTCGCCCAGAAGTCGTCTGGACTTCCGGAAGTCTTCGACAAAGTCGCCCGGACTTCCAGAAGTCGCCCGACTTCCAGAAGTCGCCTGGACTTCCAGGAAGTCGTCTGGACTTCCAGGAAGTCGTCTGGACTTCCAGAAGTCGCCCGGACTTCCGTGAAGTCGCTCGACTTCATGAAAGTCTTCGCGAAGTCTCCCTTTCATAATAGATATGGCGTTTTGGTAAGTTCTTATGTGTGATTTTTCTTCATTTGGTAACTTCTTGTTGTATAAAATTCTTACTTTTTCCCAAACTAAAACTCTCCAACCTCTCTAATCTCTTTGACTTGAAAACACCAAACTTTATATAAATTTTTAGTTTTGTCTCATGTATTTCTTACTAATCTATCTCTTTTGCGGTTTTTAATCAAATGGTACTCATCTTCCACTAATTTAAAGGTAAATCTATTAATTTTAGATATGTATTTTTGTGTGTTCTATAAATGTAGATTTATCTAATCTTTCACTCATTTTTTCGTTTTTAAGCCATTTGAAGGTTTTGGATATGCGTGTTTTTCAGATCCGGATTTAATATGCGGGTTTTCATATCGGAAGACTTCGGACGACTTACATGTAAGTCGCCCAGAAGTCGTCTGGAATTCTTGGAAGTCTTCGACAAAGTCGTGCGGACTTCTGTAAAGTCGTCCGGAAGTCGCCCGAACTACCTAAAAGTCTTCGACAAAGTCGTCGAACTTCCCGGAAGTCGTCCGGACTTCCAGGAAGTCGCCTGGACTTCCAGAAGTCGTCTGGACTTCCAGAAGTCGTCTGGAATTCTTGGAAGTCTTCGACAAAGTCGTCGAACTTCCGGAAGTCTTCGACAAAGTCGTCGAACTTCCCGGAAGTCGCCGAACTACCTAAAAGTCTTCGACAAAGTCGTCGGACTTCCGTGAAGTCGCTCGACTTCCGGAAGTCGCCCTGAAAGTCTTCTACTTTAGTTTCCGCTAAAATATTTAATTTCCGCTAAAATATTTAATTTCCGCTAAAATATTTAATTTCCGCTAAAATATTTAATTTCCGCTAAAATATTTAATTTCCGCTAAAATATTTAATTTCCGCTAAAATATTTAATTTCCGCTAAAATATTTAATTTCCGCTAAAATATTTAATTTCCGCTAAAATATTTAATTTCCGCTAAAATATTTAATTTCCGCTAAAATATTTAATTTCCGCTAAAATATTTAATTTCCGCTAAAATATTTAATTTCCGCTAAAATATTTAATTTCCGCTAAAATATTTAATTTCCGCTAAAATATTTAATTTTTAATTAATATTTCTGTAATATATATATATATATATATATATATATATATATATATATATATACTAGTTATTTATAGAAGTTTTATGAATTTACATCAACTATGACAAATATAAGGATTATAGTGTAATATATAAATAATTTTGAAGTTAGGTTTGGAGTTTTACTTTTGGAGAAGAACACGTTGAAACTTCAAATATGAGTTTTACATATCTTGAAGTTACTTATCACTCTTAAAAATACAAGTTATTCAAAAACTAACGTGAAGTCTTCTCGACAAAGTCGTCGGACTTCCGGAAGTCGTCGGACTTCCAGAAGTCGTCGGACTTCCGTGAAGTCTTCGACAAAGTCGTCGGACTTCCGGAAGTCGCCTGGACTTCCAGAAGTCGTCGGACTTCCAGAAGTCGTCTGACTTCATGAAAGTCTTCGCGAAGTCTCCCTTTCATAATAGATATGAGCGTTTTGGTAAGTTCTTATGTGTGATTTTTCTTCATTTGGTAACTTCTTGTTGTATAAAATTCTTACTTTTTCCCAAACTAAAACTCTCCAAACCCACTTTAATCTCTTTGACTTGAAAACACCAAACTTTATATGAATTTTCCGCTTTGTCTCATGTCTTTCTTACTAATCTATCTTTTTGCGTGTTTTAATTAGATGGTACTCATCTTCCACTAATTTAAAGGTAGATCTATTATTTTAAGATATGTATTTTTGTGTGTTCGTAAAGGTAGATTTATCTAATCTTCCACTCATTTTCTATTTTTAAGTCATTTGAACGCTTCGATATGCAAGTTTTTCAGATCCGGATTTAATATGCGTGTTTTCATATCCGGAAGACTTCGGGACGACTTACCTGTTAGTTGTATGGAAGTCGCTCGAATTCTTGGAAGTCTTCGACAAAGTCGTCGGACTTCCGGAAGTCGCCCGGACTTCCAGAAGTCGCCGAACTACCTAAAAGTCTTCGACAAAGTCGTCGAACTTCCCGGAAGTCGTGCGGACTTCCGGAAGTCGTCCGGACTTTTAGAAGCCGTCCGAACTTCTTAAAGTCGTGTGGTCTTGTCTACTCAAGTGGAATCCAAGCTTGTCTTTGTAGATGAATGATCTATAATAGTTTTGTTTGTGGTCTGTTTTGTGAATTGCATGTCTACTCTTTTAGTTGTGAATTTTTGTAAAATCGTAATAATGTTTTCCAAGATGTATTAAATGTGCTAACAATGTGTTTACACATGTACAAATCAATGAAATAATAGACTTCAGTAGCCTTTTTCTTATCTTTAGATCTCTCATATGCAATAATAAACTCCAATGGCCTTTTCTCATCTTAATAAACAAGAATGTTGGTAGCTTTATATTGATACAACATTTTAAGAAACATTTTAACCCTTCTTCCAACTCATAACAATAGTCATCATTATTGTCTATAACAATAATACTTAAGAGATGGAAACAAACAATAGTAACTAGTCAAAGCATATCATATTTTATTATAAGTTTCGTTGAAAAACTTAGTCAAATTTAGTAAAACTAAGGAGAGAACATATTTTGTAAATATGAGTTTTACATATCTTGAAGTTACTTATCACTCTTAAAATACAAGTTATTCAAAACTAACGTAGAAGACTTAAAAACTAGCGAAGAAGATGGACGACTTCAATCTAAGTTGTCCGGACGACTAACTATATCGTCACTGTCAATCAGAGGAGTATTTTGCAATTGACTTTGAAATCGTTATTTCGACGACTGAAAAATAAGTCGTTCACTATTGTTGGCTAAAAAAAAAAGCTAGACGACTTACATTTCAAATGCCAGTAGCAGTTGCATCGACCGGATTATTTGTTTGACTTTCTGACGACTTACATTTCAGTCGTTTAGTGAAAATAAAATAATAATATTTTTAAAGTAGACGACTACAGTTGTTAGTTTTAGTAATTGAAAAAACTTCAAGATTTAATTATATACGACGATTTATATAATTCCGCCCACCAGACGACTGAAATGTAAGTCGTCCACAGACGATCGAAATGTAAGTCGCCCAGATTTACGAGGTTTGACCGTAATCTCGAAAAATCTCGACGACTTACAAGTAAGTCGCCTCGTGGACTAATCGAATTATAAGTCGCCAGGTATAATTAAATTTTGAAGTTTTTTCAATTGCAAAACTAACCTATGACGACTTAACCGTAAGTCGCCTACTTTAAAAAATATTATTATTTTATTTCGCATCTAATTAAAATGTAAGTCGCCCGGGGAAGTCAAACTTCAAATTATCCAATCAATGCAAAACTAACCTATGACGACTGAAATGTAAGTCGCCTAGTTCTTTGGAATTTTTGAAACCAAACAAAAACGACTACTTAAATTTCAGTCGTCTCGGGTTACGATTTCAAAGTCAATTGCAAAAATAACATCCGGCTGACCGCATCGACTTCCGTGTAAGTTGTTTGATGCCTGACTTCCCAAGTAAGTCGTCCGAACAATGATCTGGAAAAAATCGATGTCATACCTTAAATTGGTGAGATAAGTTCCTTAGCATACATAAGGCTTCCAAGCACAAGAATCACAAATGAAAGTAACCCACCCGTAATCGTTAGCTTCTATGACTCTATGAACCATAAAAATGTAGAATCAAAATCTTGGATTTTTAGCTCATCAGGAGAGAAAGGAGAGATATGTTGTGTTTAGTTCACAAGAATGGAAAAAGAAGAAGGGTAATCGATTTTGGAAGCATTAAGAGCTTCAAATTGGTTGTTCATGGTGGTTGTGGTATTGATGAAAATGGCAATCTTGTAATTACTTGAAGATGATGAGGGTGAGGAGTAAAATATCATTTTCAAGAAAAAAGAAAAAAAATTGATGGCATTTTCAGAATTATATGAACTTGTGGGGTGAATAGGGCAAAACCAATTTTCAAAAAAAAAGAGGTTAGTTTTGTGTTTGACTTTAAGTTATAGGTCAATTCTGCAAAAACCCCATGATTATATGTATGGATACCTTGATTGCGCGAGCTTCAAACATAATATCGTGTCCTTTCCCCTTAATTTTGAAGAACAACTTCAACTTCTTCATCGCGACCTTTTTCGCCTATAAAAATACTTCCATTAATATTTTGTGATTGGTCAAAATTTCAAATAATAATAATATACTATATTTAGAATTGTGAGAACATCATTTATTATGAAATAAAATAAAAATTGATACAAATTGATACAAAATAAAATAAAATCTTTAACAAGTTTCGTGAAGAATAATGTAAAGGAAGAGAAGAACCAACAAGGCACTTAATCTATAGAGTTTGAGATAGTCACGAAACAAAGTAAATATGTGGCTTTTAATTGAACTTATCATTTATAGCGTACGTCGCTCCGCTCGGTTGGATAGAAGTTAACGCAATTCAATCTTTAGTTCTTCATTAGTAAAACTTTTGACCTTCATTTGTAGAAATGCCAAGTTTTCAATGGTTTTGATTCATTCAATGAAGAAGCAATCACGCAAAAGTCTATCAAGAAATGCAATTGAAATCCCACTTAAAGATCACATCGATCATCGTTACAATGTTATTAAATACTCTCTGTTTATAAAAGATCCATGTTTTAGATTTTTCACACTTATTAAAAAACATAAAATTTTATTTACCAATACATTGTTTTTCTTAATTAACAATTCCCCATACCTTTGAACCAATAAGATTTTAGTAAATACAATTATATTTTTGGAAATGTACAATTTTTCATTAATTAATGTATTGAAAATATAAAATGTATCTTTTGAAACAAAGTTTTTCTAAAATATGGATCTTTTAGAAATAGAGGGAGTATTAATTTGGTTCGGTCAAGATCAAAATTTTGCAAATATTATATTCTTATCAGTTAATTAAAAATTCCACGAGATTCGTATCATTTAATAAATTTTTAGAAATTCATTTCCAAACAAATAATATACATCATTTTAGCGGGTGTTTAAGATTTTTGAACAAAGATTAAAAAATATAAATTTTATACATTAACATTAAATTAAACCATTTCAACCAATAAAAAAATGTAATATTTTGTGATTGGTCAAAATTTCAAATAATAATAATATACTATATTTAGAATTGTGAGAACATCATTTATTATGAAATAAAATAAAAATTGATACAAAGGGAGTATTACAAATTGATACAAATTGATACAAAATAAAATAAAAATCTTTAAATACCAGTTAAATTGATACAAAGGGAGTATTAAGAGCCATATACTGGTCAAGATTTCAAGAATCTAGAGATCGGTATGATGTACATTAATGTTACATACATGTATGCCGACATTAGGCACGTGGGTAAACTTTATACTTATGGTTGACTTTTTCACACCGAAGATTAAGGGATTAGGCACGTTGGTGAAAGAGAGTCACTTAGTGGATCTTGTCCTAAAAAAAAACTAGCAGTCAGCATTAGTCTTCTGCTTGAAGTATCTCCAGCTCTTTACTTCTTCAAGCAGACACAAAAACACTCTTTTCCCCCGCAGCTCTCGGATCTCAAATAGCGTTTTAACTTAGAGGTTGCAAAAGCAAACTCATGAACATCTTCAACTTTTCTTGGAGAAACCAAAGAGGAAAGGTTTCCATCAAAACATCAAGGACGAACATCTCTTCTCATCTGGTAATAAATGTTTCTCTTCACCTCTCACTTCTGTCTATATTCTTTCTTATGTTCTTAGATAGGAGTTTAGCCTTAATTAGCTTCTGTCTTAGATTTACATTTTCCTCTGTTTTACTCAGGTCAAGATTAGAGCCAACCACTGAGAGAACTTAGTTCTTATGGGGAGATCTTGTTTGCCGAGATGGCGATTAGGAAGACTAATGGCAGGATTACAACTAATCCTAGGATTAGTAGTGATCACCGTCAGCCTCTCATGTCTCTATAGATTCCATTCCGCTGGTTACTTCCTGCACAACGAAGACATTTGCCGTACCATCTACACAATCAAAGAAGTCAAGAACAGCGAAGGATTCGACCTCAAGGCCCTGCACGATCGCGTTGATGATGTCCTTGAAAAGATGGATTACTTGTACGACAAGCTAGAGAAGACGGTGAAAGAGATGGAGAAGAGCAAAGACGGAAGCAAAAGAGAGATCAAGAGGTTTCTTGAAGATGAAGTTATGAAGCCGTTTTATCACGCTCACATCGGTTTAAGGCAAATCCGTTTACCAAACCCTGAAGGGATCAGAAACTCGACGGAGAAGGAAGAGCCCTTGATCAACAAGTTTCTCACTGAGGAGATAAGGAAGTACATAACCCCAAGGAGAATCGTGTTGGGAAGGTAAACATGTTTGGAACAGAGAGAGTTTACAACACGATAGGTCATTCATGTGTGTTGATGAAGATGGAGCTAGAGAAGTACATGGATTACGACGTTGGAGCGTATTGCGATGATGATTGGAACTTAGCACAGAAGCTTATGGTTAACGGTGTGACCCGTTGCCTAGGAGACGGTGCTTGACAAGAGCTTCCATGACTTACCAGAAGCCTTATCCAATCAACGAGTCATTATGGAAGCTTCCTGATGATAGAAACGTAAGGTGGGGAAATTACCTGTGCAGGAACTTCGCGTGCTTGTCAAGTAAAACCCTAAAGGGGTTACACCAAATGCACTGGATGTTTTGAGATGGAGAAAGAGAATACTAAATGGGTCAAGAACAGCACTCTGTTAGCTGATTTCTTGATTGATGATGTTTTGAGAGTGAAGCCAGGTGATATTAGGATCGGTTTGGATGTTGGTGTTGGGACAGGAACATTTGCAGCAAGAATGAGAGAGAAGAATGTGACTATTGTCACTACTGCTCTGAACTTGGGAGCTCCTTTCAGTGAGATGATTGCGTTGAGAGGTTTGATCCCTTTGTACATCTCTTTGAACCAGAGGCTACCGTTCTTTGACAATACCATGGATATGATTCATACTGCTGGGTTAATGGACGGTTGGATCGATCTTCTTCTGATGGATTTCATGTTATATGATTGGGATAGAGTGCTGAGACCGGGTGGGTTACTGTGGATTGATAGATTCTTCTGTAAGAAGAAGGATCTTGATGACTACATGTACATGTTCCTGCAGTTTAGGTACAAGAAACACAAGTGGGCTATTTCACCTAAGTCAAAGGATGAGGTTTATCTCTCTGCACTGCTTGAGAAACCTCCTCGTGCAATCTAACTACAAAAGTTTCAAGCTTATATGTTTGTATCAGACATTCAAAATTCATTTGATTGTCTAATCTTTGTTTTACTTTGAAAACAATTAGAATGTTTCCAGCTCTGTTTGACTTTTACTAGTTGAGGATTATCTGACTGAACTTGAAACTGGCGAAAAATGATTTTTATGGAAAATTATAATAAAAACCATAAACATCAGCTCAAGTTACAGAACCAATGGTTCAGTACCCAAAGCTCCAGAATCAAGCTTGATTACAGTAACTAATATACCTCTGGTTAAGCTGTTATCTTGCTCCCATGAACTCATAACACACCCTATGATCATCTACTCTAAGTTTTAAAGGAGAATGGACTTTTCTACAAAGACACTAACCCACATGAGTTGGCCTTTCAGCTTGGTACTAGAGAGAGGATTTGAGTCTTGATTCGTCCCATACACATTTGGATTTCTCTGTAGATCGGTAGGTTCTGTGGGCATCGAGGCTGCAAGCTTGTAACTGCTGTGTCTATAAGCTGTGCCACATCAGACGGAGGGTACTGCCTCTCCGTGCACATCTGAGATCCATGCCCAGAAAAAGATAGTACCAAGCACAAGTCAAAACTTAGTATTATAGATTAACAAAGGCTTCCAGGTGATCTCGTTGGGTATGCAAAGCAAATTTTGTGATTACCTGAATCATGAGCCAAGAGGCAACACAGGATGTGATTATCTCTGCAGGCATTTGAGCCTCGTTTTTCTCTGAACCATCATGTGAGATGAAATCGTTGTTAGGCATAGGCTTTGATGCGGTTGAGGGAGATGGGTTTTGATGATGCTCTATGCCACCATTTGCATGCTCTTCAAGTTTGACCATAGAGCTGCGCAACGGCTGATATTTGCCAACCATGTCTAAGGCCTCTTGGATCATTTTGATGGCATCTTCTCCTTCCTTCACAGATGATGCAGCCTAGAACCGTAGAGTGACTACAGCTTAGCAAAACATATGTATGTAAACAAGAGAATATATGAAAGCGGCTAGATCATTACCTTTATAGCTGCATCCACCATTGCTTGCGCTCTTGTCCTTGAACCCTTGACAATCTCTAGCATCTCAGGCTCCATTTCCTGTTAGACAGCACATTTATAAGCTAGTTCAAGTCAATCAGAAGGCAGAGTTTTCATGGGCAAGCAAAGCAATGTCCATTAATTTGATCCCATTACCTTTTCATCTGAAGCATGCTGTACCGCAAGTGCTCGTTGAATCTCAGTTTCACGTCCTTTGCTATAATTTATGACATTTTGCTGATTAGTCTGATGTGGGCCACTACTAGTGTTGGTTAATACTTTACCATGCAGAATGGGAGCAATCATATCACCCTGTCAATAATTAATGTGTTAGCCATAAAATATACAGAGTATATGTACTAGTCAATTTTATCTTCCCCACCTGATTCAGAGTTGGATTCATGGAAAAGTCTACATTCTCAAGTCCGCATGGAGGAAGATAACAGACGCACCGAGGTTTGAATTCCCGCGTAGCTGTTGTGCTTCTTTCTTTATGGACAAGCACTTATCTACTTGCCTCAGACCCTCTGGCATGTATTCCAATGGATTTGAAGGCATACAATCAATGTCCTGTTGGAAAAAGGAGACGATCAAACGACTGAGATTTTATTAGTTTCTTTTAGATATCTACAAATTTTATAAATATTGTTTAATTATAATTTTTATTTTTTAGAAATTGTCACATATTCTAACCGTTAATCATGCTCTTAGCTAGGCCTGAGCATTTCGGGTATCGGTTCGGTTCGGTTCGGGTATTTCGGGTTTCGGGTAGTTCGGATAGGGGCTAGAGGATCCATTTAGTACTTGACCTATTTTCGGTTCGGTTCGGTTCGGATAGTTTCGGGTTCGGTTCGGTTCGGATAGTAAATGTAGGAACCGAAAAATATCCATAAAAAGTTCGGTTCTCATTTGGATCCGGTTCGGGTTCGGATAGTTCGGGTAGTTTGGATAATTTGGATAAAATATTGGTTATTTAAGGTAAAATATCAAATAATTAGGATGATTTAGATAAAAAATTTGGATATTTCGGATTACTTTGGATACTTCGGATAAAAATATCCGGATAGTTTCGGATACTTTCGGGTAGTTTGGATACTTTATAATAATTTAGTTATCCTCAACTATTTTCTAATATTTTTAATAGAATTTTAAATTAAAAATATATATTTAGTGATGTTATATGTATATATAATTAATATTTTTATATATTCGGATACCCGTTCGGTTCTCGGTTCGGTTCCGGTTCGGTTCGGTTATTTCGGATATAAAAATATAGGAACCGTTCAGGTATTTGAGGGTATTGGTCTGGTTCCGGTTTCGGGTATTTCGGTTCGATTTCGGTTCGGTTTCGGTTCGGTTCTTCGGTTCCGGTTATTTTGCCCAGGCCTACTCTTAGCAATGAGTGCTAGACTTTCTGAACTATATATATTATATCTGTAGATGCTATATGATTTAGATTTCTAAACCCTTTTAATTAATTTATCCCCTATACTATATTTGCGAAGTGATTTTGCCACGTGTCTTATTTACAATCATTTTTACAAAAAAATGATGACATGACTAACAAGATTGATGACATGGCTTATAGTTAATATGACATGAACAATCACATTTATTACTGACATATATTTTTGGTACACTTTATAGAATATGACAATAACTAATTCATTACATTTAATATTGATTTATATTTTTGTTAAACTTCTTAAAATATGATAATAATTCATAAATCATCACTAAAATAAATATATTGAAATATGCATTATAAATTTCGAAATACATTATTTAATTGTATTTTTATAATTATACAATTTTTATTACTAATATTTTCAAAATTTTCTACATCTCTTTTTAAAAAATAATAAATTGTTAATCGTAATTTTATTAGTTTCTTTTAGATATCTACAAATTTTATAAATATTGTTTAATTATAATTTTTAATAACTATACAATTTTTATATGATTTTTAGTAATTTTATACAAGTTGATTTAATACATTTAACCAAAATAAATAGATAAAAAATTTATCTAAGATTCAAATTTTAAATATATTACATATATATTATTAAATGTAATTTAAAATAAAAAAAAAATTCTTAATTTTATGTTTAAATAATCAACTTTATATTAAATATTAGTCAAAAATAATAAAATATATAATATTAAATTTCATTTTAAATATAATTTAACTTTTAAAAAATTTATCACTGCAGGAAAACACCTAGTATATATATATGCATGTTGACAAGAAAAAAAACATATTTCTTTTTTTATTCTTTATATTTTGTTTTCAATTTTACTATATGAATTCACTAATCGATCCAAGTAGAAATATTGTTGTTCCCTATCCTACACGGCTGATATAGACACAAGTAGAATAAGTCACGGCTCTGATTGAAACTCGGATTTTTTATAACCAAAGTTTGGGGAAACTTTGGTTTTAGTTCTTTTTGCATTAACAAATCCAAAAAATATACGTACGTACCTCCACTAACTACGCTAACAGTTGAAAAAGTGACCACGCGGCTAACGCTTTGGTTCTAATAAGAGCTTGCATACATACATATATATATAGAGAGAGAGAGAGAGAGAAATAAAGAGAGATGGGAACATACGGAAACGCCAAAGGTGAAAGAGGCGCAGACAATGATGAAGGTGGAGAAGACAAGAAGCAGAGTTGTTCTTGCCGTCTCTTCCTTATTTGTCAGCAGTAATCCTTTCTCCATATTATTATCTCCCTCCATTTTCTTCACTCAAAACCCTAAAGAACCAGAACAATAGACAAAAATTTCGTGCGGGAGAGGAAAAAAAGAGAAAATTTTGAGGAGAGGAATGTGTTCTCTCCTTATCTATATATTGATATAAATAAACTAGCTAATATTGGTTAACCATGGACCAAGATGAATACAAATAGAAATTGTGATGTAGACGTATCTACCAAATAGTGTCTAGGTTCATGTTCATTGTTTGTATCAACCAATAACGAGCATACAGGTCTACACATTTTTCGGTTATTTTCTGGTCTACGGCTTTGGTTTGTTTTGGCTACAATAACTATTAGCTCATCTAAATATTTGAATAACGTTGTTTTTTGGTGCAAGTGAGTAACGTTGTTCCATAATAGATTGTATCAAGTTGCTAATTTATTGACTACAAGACGAGAAGATATCAACTTGAGATACCGTAAGAGTCGAATAAATCAAATGTTAACAGTTTCGTGAAGAGTAACGTAAAGGAAGAGAAGAACCATCGAGTCACTCAATCTATATATAGTGTTTGAGATACTCACGTAACAAGTACATATATGTGGCGTTTAATTAGTCTTGGACTGAACTTAGCATTTATGGCGTACGTCGCTCCGATCGGTTGGATAGAAGTTAACGCAATTCAATCTTAGTTTTTCATTAGTAAAACTTTGACCCTTTTATGTTGAAACGCCAAGTTTTCAATAGCTTGATTCATTGAACGAAGACGCAACACACAACAGGTCTATCAAGAAATGCAATTCAAATCCCACCTAATTATTAAAATTTCTCTCTGTTTCAAAAAAAAATGTACATTTTAAAATTTTCACATATATTAAAATATATATTAAATTTTGATTATCAATGTATTTTTTTGCAATTAAATATTTCATATTATTTTTAACCAACATAATTTCAGTTAAACACAATTATTGTTTTTAAAATTCAAAAATTACCATTAGTTGAAAAGATTTTTTTCTTTCTAAAAAACATGAACTTTTCGAAACAGAGAAAATGTTAATTTGGTTCGGTTTCACCAGATTCCTGTCATTCCGGTCAGTTGCAATGGTCGGATCCGGTCAATACCAAAATTTTGCAAAGAGAAATCGACTAGGATATCGCTAAAAAAGTTTTTGTTACAAATATAGCATCTAAAAATAAAAATGACCAAAATAGCATTTAATGTTTTATCAAAAGAAATAAATATGCAATTATATCCCAATAGTAAATTAATTTAGACATTAGGGTTTAGAGTTAAGAGATGTAGTTTAAGATTTAGGGTTTAGAATTTAGGATTTAGGATTTAGGGTTTAGAGTTTAGAGTTTAGGGTTTATGGTTTAGGGTTTAGAGTTTAGGGGTGGGGTTTAGGGTTTAGAGTTAAGGGGTGGGATTTAGGATTTAGGGTTTAGGGTTTAGAGTTAGGGAGTGGGGTTTTGTGATAAGATTTTAAATTTTGAAAAATAAAAAAAAATTAAATTTTTAAAAAGAGAAAATGCTATTTTGGTCATTTTAGTTTTTGATGGCTATTTTTTTGATATAAATTTAGAAATGTGGTATTTTGGAGATGCGCTTTTTTTGTAAATATTATATTCTTATCAGTTAATTAAAAATTCCACGAGATTCGTGTCACTGAAAATAATATTAAAAATTTGATAAAAAATATTATTAAAAATTTCTTCCAAGAAAATATCAAAAGTGCATACATGTATACATACATTAGGCACGTGGGTACACTGTATACTTATAGTTGACTTTTGCACACCGAAGATTAAGGGATTAGGCACGTTAGTGGATCTTGTCCTAAAAAGAACTAGCAGTCAACATTAGTCTTCAGCTTGAAGTATCTCCAGCTCTTTACTTCTCCAAGCAGACACAAAAACACTCTTTTCCCCCGCAGCTCTCGGATCTCAAATACCGTTTTTAACTTTAGAGGTTGCAAAAGCAAACTCATGAACATATTCAACTTTTCTTGGAGAAACCAAAGAGGAAAAGGTTTCCATCAAAACATCAAAGAACATCTCTTCTTATCTGGTAATAATGTCTCTCTTCACCTTTCACTTCTGTCTTGGTCTTAGCTTCTGTCCTAGGACAGCGCATAACGCCTGCATCGTTGACATGTTGGGGCGAGCTGGTCGTCTAGAAGAAGCAAAGAGTTTTATAGACTCAATGCCTACGAAACCTGACTGCCTGGTTTGGCAGGCGTTGCTTGGTGCTTGTAGTTTCTACGGTGACACTCAAATAGGGAGATATGCAGCTGAGCAGTTGTTTCTCTCTGCACCTGATAGCTCAGCTCCTCATATTCTGATGGCTAACATATACTCATCGAGAGGACAGTGGAAGGAGAGAGAGAAGACGATCAAGAGAATGAAAGCAATGGGAGTGACTAAAGAAACAGGAGTAAGTTGGATTGAAATCGAGAATCAAACACATAGATTTGTTGCTGACGACAAGTTGCATCCACAAGGAGAGGCTATACATGATGTTCTCTCTGAATTGTTTGTTGTTATGATAGATGAAGGTTACAGATCTGATGGGAGGTGTATTCTCTTTCATACAGAGGAAGCTAGCTATTGTAGCTCCTTAATGCCTTCTCTCTGCATGAATACATAAACGAAGAATCCACTTCCATGGGGTATTTAAAATCTTGATTTTTGGTTGTTGAAGACCCTCTAGATGAAACAGAGGCGGGCTTTTAGTTTGCAAATGATGATGAATGAATCCATAGATTAAAACAAAATAGAAAAAAAGAATATAATGATACTGAGATTTTTATGGTTTGATAATTTGGTAGATACATATATTTTTGATCTAAATTAAAAATAAAATGAAAATTAAACACTTTTGATATACAAAAATTAAACACTTTTGATATACAAAAATTAAACACTTTTGATATACAAAAATTAAACACTTTTGATATACAAAAATTAAACACTTTTGATATACAAAAATTAAACACTTTTGATATACAAAAATTAAACACTTTTGATATACAAAAATTAAACACTTTTGATATACAAAAATTAAACACTTTTGATATACAAAAATTAAACACTTTTGATATACAAAAATTAAACACTTTTGATATACAAAAATTAAACACTTTTTGATATACAAAAATTAAACACTTTTGTAGCCTAATTAAAGACTAAATAAACGGCTGATAGTGTATTTGTAACCCCACATGCCACTAAATTCCTCTCGAGTTTTGAAGATTAAAAGTAGAATTGGCACACAAATGAATGGTAGCCGTTATCTAAAAATAAAATGACCAAAATAGCATTTAATGTTTTATCAAAAGAAATAAATATGCAATTATATCCCAATAGTAAATTAATTTAGACATTAGGGTTTAGAGTTAAGAGATGTAGTTTAAGATTTAGGGTTTAGAATTTAGGATTTAGGATTTAGGGTTTAGAGTTTAGAGTTTAGGGTTTATGGTTTAGGGTTTAGAGTTTAGGGGTGGGGTTTAGGGTTTAGAGTTAAGGGGTGGGATTTAGGATTTAGGGTTTAGGGTTTAGAGTTAGGAGTGGGGTTTTGTGATAAGATTTTAAATTTTGAAAAATAAAAAAAATTAAATTTTTAAAAGAGAAAATGCTATTTTGGTCATTTTAGTTTTTGGGCTATTTTTGATATAAATTTAGAAATGTGGATTTTGGAGATGCTTTTTGTAAATATTATATTCTTATCAGTTAATTAAAAATTCCACGAGATTCGTGTCACTGAAAATAATATTAAAAATTTGATAAAAATATTATTAAAATTTCTTCCAAGAAAATATCAAAAGTGCATACATGTATACATACATTAGGCACGTGGGTACACTGTATACTTATAGTTGACTTTTGCACACCGAAGATTAAGGGATTAGGCACGTTAGTGGATCTTGTCCTAAAAAGAACTAGCAGTCAGCATTAGTCTTCTGCTTGAAGTATCTCCAGCTCTTTACTTCTTCAAGCAGACACAAAACACTCTTTTCCCCGCAGCTCTCGGATCTCAAATACCGTTTTAACTTAGAGGTTGCAAAAGCAAACTCATGAACATCTTCAACTTTTCTTGGAGAAACCAAAGAGGAAAGGTTTCCATCAAAACATCAAAGAACATCTCTTCTCATCTGGTAATAAATGTTTCTCTTCACCTCTCACTTCTGTCTATATTCTTTCTTATGTTCTTAGATAGGAGTTTAGCCTTAATTAGCTTCTGTCTTAGATTTACATTTTCCTCTGTTTTAGTCAGGTCAAGATTAGAGCCAACCACTGAAAGAACTTAGTTTTCTTATGGGGAGATCTTGTTTGCCGAGATGGAGATTAGGAAGACTAATGGCAGGATTACAACTGATCCTAGGGTTAGTAGTGATCACTGTGAGCCTCTCATGTCTCTATAGATTCCATTCCGCTGGCTACTTCTTGCACAACGAAGACATTTGCCGTACCATTTACACAATCAAACAAGTCAAGAACAACGAAGGATTCGATCTAAAAGCGCTACACGACCGCGTTGATGACGTCCTTGAAAAGATGGATAACTTGTACGACAAGTTAGAGAAGACGTTAAAAGAGATGGAGAAGAGCAAAGAGGGAAGCAAAAGAGAGATCAAGAAGTTTCTTGAAGATGAAGTTATGAAGCCGTTTTATCACGCTCACATCGGGTTGAGGCAAATCCGCTTACCAAACCCTGAAGGAATCAGAAACTCAACGGAGAAGGAAGATCCCTTGATCAACAAGTTTCTCGTCGAGGAGATAAGGAAGTACATAACCCCAAAGGAGAATCGTGTTGGGAAGGTAAACATGTTTGGAACAGAGAGAGTTTACAACACGATAGGTCATTCATGTGTGTTGATGAAGATGGAGCTAGAGAAGTACATGGATTACGACGTTGGAGCGTATTGCGATGATGATTGGAACTTAGCACAGAAGCTTATGGTTAACGGGTGTGACCCGTTGCCTAGGAGACGGTGCTTGACAAGAGCTTCCATGACTTACCAGAAGCCTTATCCAATCAACGAGTCATTATGGAAGCTTCCTGATGATAGAAACGTAAGGTGGGGAAATTACCTGTGCAGGAACTTCGCGTGCTTGTCAAGTAAAAACCCTAAAAGGGGTTACACCAAATGCACTGGATGTTTTGAGATGGAGAAAGAGAATACTAAATGGGTCAAGAACAGCACTCTGTTAGCTGATTTCTTGATTGATGATGTTTTGAGAGTGAAGCCAGGTGAGGTTAGGATTGGTTTGGATGTCGGTGTTGGGACAGGAACATTTGCAGCGAGAATGAGAGAGAAGAATGTGACTATTGTCACTACTGCTATGAACTTGGGAGCTCCTTTCAGTGAGATGATTGCGTTGAGAGGTTTGATCCCTTTGTACATCTCTTTGAACCAGAGGCTACCGTTCTTTGACAATACCATGGATATGATTCATACTGCTGGGTTAATGGACGGTTGGATCGATCTTCTTCTGATGGATTTCATGTTATATGATTGGGATAGAGTGCTGAGACCGGGTGGGTTACTGTGGATTGATAGATTCTTCTGTAAGAAGAAGGATCTTGATGACTACATGTACATGTTCCTGCAGTTTAGGTACAAGAAACACAAGTGGGCTATTTCACCTAAGTCAAAGGATGAGGTTTATCTCTGCACTGCTTGAGAAACCTCCTCGTGCAATCTAACTACAAAAGTTTCAAGCTTATATGTTTGTATCAGACATTCAAAATGTCATTTGATTGTCTAATCTTTGTTTTAATTTGAAAACAATTAGAATATTTCCAGCTCTGTTTGACTTTTACTAGTTGGTGATATTCTGACTGAACTTGAAACTGGCGAGAAAGACTTTTATGGAAAATTATAATAAAAACCATAAACATCAGCTGAAGTTACAGAACCATTGGTTCAGTACCCAAAGCTCCAGAATCAAGCTTGATTACAGTAACTAATATACCTCTGGTTAAGCTGTTATCTTGCTCCCATGAACTCATAACACACCCTATGATCATCTACTCTAAGTTTTAAAGGAGAATGGACTTTTCTAAAAAGACACTAACCCACATGAGTTGGCCTTTCAACTTGGTACTAGAGAGAGGATTTGAGTCTTGATTCGTCCCATACACATTTGGATTTCTCTGTAGATCGGTAGGTTCTGCGGGCATCGAGGCTGCAAGCTTGTAACTGCCGTGTCTATAAGCTGTGCCACATCAGATGGAGGGTACTGCCTCTCCGTACACATCTGAGATCCATGCCCAGAAAAAGATAGTACCAAGCACAAGTCAAAACTTAGTATTATAGATTAACAAAGGCTTCCAGATGATCTCGTTGGGTATGCAAATCCATCCAAGCAAATTTCTGATTACCTGAATCATGAGCCAAGAGGCAACACAGGATGTGACTAGCTCTGAAGGCATTTGAGCCTCGTTTTTCTCTGAACCATCTTGCGAGATGAAATCGTTGTTAGCCACAGGCTTTGATGCGTCTGAGGAGGGAGATGGGTTTTGATGATGCTCTACGCCGCCGTTTGCATGCTCTTCATGTTTGACCACAGAGCTGCGCAACGGCTGATGTTTGCCAACCATGTCCAAGGCTTCTTGAATCATTTTGATGGCATCTTCTCCTTCCTTCACAGATGATGCAGCCTAGAACCGTAGAGTGATACCAACTTAGCAAAACATATGTATGTAAACAAGAGATTATATGAAAGTGGCTGTGAATCATTACCTTTATAGCTGCATCCACCATTGCTTGCGCTCTTGTCTTTGAACCCTTGACAATCTCTACCATCTCAGGCTCCATTTCCTGTCAGACAGCACATTTATTAAGCTAGTTCAAGTCAATCAGAAGGCAGAGTTTTCATGGGCAAGCAAAGCAATGTCCATTAATTTGATCCCATTACCTTTTCATCTGAAGCATGCTGTACCGCAAGTGCTCGTTGAATCTCAGTTTCACGTCCTTTGCTATAATTTATGACATTTTGCTGATTAGTCTGATGTGGGCCACTACTAGTGTTGGTTAATACTTTACCATGCAGAATGGGAGCAATCATATCACCCTGTCAATAATTAATGTGTTAGCCATAAAATATACAGAGTATATGTACTAGTCAATTTTATCTTCCCCACCTGATTCAGAGTTGGATTCATGGAAAAGTCTACATTCTCAAGTCCGCATGGAGGAAGATAACAGACGCACCGAGGTTTGAATTCCCGCGTAGCTGTTGTGCTTCTTTCTTTATGGACAAGCACTTATCAACTTGCCTCCTCAGACCCTCTGGCATGTATTCCAATGGATTTGAAGGCATACAATCAATGTCCTGTTGAAAAAAGGAGACGATCAAACGACCTGAGACTTTATTTATCTATAAATCCAAAAGATTTTGGAAAGTGTTGATTACCTTAACTAACTCAACGCCCAAGTCGTCGAACAGAACGTTGCATTGGCTATGATCAACAGTGAGAATTTTCCCATCATGAATCTCTCGTGTTTTGGGATGGATGGCAATGACTCTATTCCCAACTGCTAAAGGCCGAGCCAAATCTGTTGGAAGCCCTTCCTAGCACCTGTTCAAGCTCTGTATAATGCTTTCTCACAGACTCACGGTACTGTTTGAGTTTCTCCTCTCTTCCTGTAAAAATCTCTCAGAGAATCTTCGTGGTCTACCAAGAGAGCTGCAAAAGAAAGAAAGAGTAACCTTTTAGAATCTACATACATTCTCTGGAAGCATTTTAAACTACAAACTTGAAGAAACCTTTTAATGACGCTCCATTCAAGACGAGTAAGTCTAGGAATGTGACCAAGTCCTACGTGATTTAAGTAATCGACAAACTCCATCTTTGCAAACCAGGGATGGTCGATAGCACTATAAAACCATTCAAATATGCACCTTCGACGTGCCAAGGGATGCGACAGAGAAGTAGAAAGCTTATCCTGAAAAAATGGAATAAACAAATATCAGAACAAGATTTTGAATGCGCATAAGAGAAATGAGAATTAGAGGCTCCTCCACCTTTAATAACAACTCCTGTTCTGAAAGAGATCTCGAAGCTACGCTGAAGCTTTATGAATGGTTTCAGAAGATTTATCCCTTTCCTGTAAGCTTTTCTTCAGACTCATCTTACGCCTGTTTGGAGGCTTCTATGTAAACTGGCTGGACCCGAATCAGAAACTTCTTTAGTTGCCACTTCTACATCCATTTCAGATATTTTCTTATCGCTCGTTGATGTAGTAGATTCCTCCAACTCCTTAACAGCTTTCAACTGTTTTGACTGTTGGGGGCCTTGACCAGAGCGTTTTGCTCTAAACGAAGGCTTTATATTAACGTCTTCTTGAGCCAATTCCTTTAACACAATAAACCAAATCAAATGACTTAGTGTTTTCTTCAGAAGCACAAACTTGAATCCTTGTCAAGGATCTCGAACTTGATTCAAAGTTAATATAGAAATCACGACATGTTTCAACTAATTCAACGTAACATAGATTATATACCTGCTTGTTTATGGATTTCTTCCGAGTAGATTCAGCTGGAGTTTCATCCCATAGCTTCTGAAAATTAAAAACACAATTCATATATTTAGCTCCAAGATGCCTAGAAGAAAAGTGAATAGTAAACTGAGAGAACTATCTTCTTGCTAACCTTTGGTTTCCTTTTTCTTCTTGAACTGCCACTAATAGGCTCCGGTTCAAGCTTCTCCGTGGGAACAGCGTTACAATCAGTGGATGGTTGCCTTGAAGATTTTGGTTTTCTACTGTAAGCAGCATTCCCAATAGCAGAAATTGCATGAAGGAGACTATCATCTGGTTCTGAATCTGCTTTTTCCCCATGACTATCATCTGGTGAGCTAGATTTCTCGTCCATGTCGTTTTCTATTCTCTCTTCCTTCAACTGAGCAGAAGATTCTGGACCCAATGCAATATAGTACAATATTTGTGAGGCAATGATAAAAACTGCAGAATTGAAGTAATGACAGGCTCTTCTTTTAACCCAATCCCACATACTCATTGGGAAGAAAATAAAACATAAAATTTCAATTATATTCAGGAGCCATGGTTTAAATTACAAGCAAAACCTCACAAAGCTCACCTGATTCCATCAAAGCTCCCGGAAGAAATGAAGCTGACAAATCAGCTAAGGCTTGCAGAGCATCAAATTCATCTTCACACGAAAAATACAAGCAAAATGTTTCAGATGATGTATACTTTAGTTTGAATGAACAATGCAGAAAACATAGTCAATCAAATCTCACAACAGTAACGCTTGTAAACAAAAATATGTAAGAGCCTAACTTTCCTGACAGAAAGGGCTAACATGGGAACATATTCTTGGAAACTGTTAAACGACTAATGTTTTTTACCTCCGGTGGTAAGTTTGTTATCTCTTTTCTTTGGGCTGCGAGGTGAATATGTCCCTCTTGAGGCTTCAACACCCGCCTTGCGTCTCTTTGATTTAATCCTCCTCCCCTCAGTGGCGCTGCATGCCCCACCGTTGTCATCAGAATCATTACACTCTGCTTCTTCGACTCTGACTCTTTTCTTGTAGACCCTTTTCAACTTCCGTGGAACCTCCATTTCGCCAACTCCTTCCATATCCACCAACAACGTATCATCTCTATCAGATTCAAGCTTCTTTTCTCGGCTACTTCTCACACACGATTGAGCTTTCCTAGTTCGAGACTGGTCAAAGGACAAAGTTGAGTAGTATTTTCAGTAAATCAAGATTCCACAGAAAATAAATAAATGGATAACTGCTTTAAAGCTTCTAGGGCTCCAGAGTTAACCATTTTCCCCAGCTCTTTATTGGCGAGTTGTCGCTAGGTTCTATTCTTTTATTTGGTGATTCAGACACTTGTGGAGACCCTTCCCTTCTGGATGCGTCTTTTAACGTTAATGCTAAAAAATGTGCAGCAACATCATCATTGGCATCACGTTGCTTTCTGGCTCTTTTATTTGGTGGAGTAGCGCCTTCCCCATCATCCCGTGAAGTCTGTACAGGAACCCGAGGTGTGCGTTTGCCAGTGGCACGTCGATGAGTTCCTACATGAATTTAATAATCAAATTTACACATTCTTAAACTTAGTAGTTCAGATACTAGTCAGGTGGCCAACCTTTAAATGCTGAACTACAAAACTCAATAACAAAATGCAGAACAATTGATCAACTTCCTCAGCCACTTAAAGGATATAATGAATGGGAAAATCATAGGCACTTCACCATTAGCTCGTGCTTGTTTCAAAATCTTGAGACATCCATCAGATGACGCAACGGGATGTTGTTGTCTATCATCTTCCTCTCGAGAATCACTAAGCTGAGGTTTTGCACGTTTGCGCTTTTGCTGTTTCCTCGGTGCTTCTGGAACATCAAGGCCTTCTCCTTCACTGCCACTCCCTTCCTAGAAGAACACCATAAGATGTGATTACACACCAGTCCACATAACTTCACTGAATGTCATTGTTGTGCCATCCACAGTTAAATAGAATATCTCACCATGACGCTGTAATGATCGGTCATCATAGCAATGAGACCAGCTACAGAGGCAGTTCCTTCCGGAAGAGATAAATAAGCCTGTAAGAGGAAGCTAATCTTATGAATGCAAAGTTATCTAAGTCTAACTGAGATAAAAAGAAGTATTGACTCGCACCTTATTCATGTTAAAAAGAGCTTCCACCATGTCAACAGACCTGCTATTCCGAATTGCAGCAGCCACCTAGACAAAAAAAATAGTCTTAAGAACTCAGAGACCATTGAAACTCAACTAAACCAATGTGAGCCAAGGAGTTAACTTTACCTTTCTCCAGTCCTGCCCGTACTTTCGGTAGGAGTCATAGAAACGCTCAAGCTCTGCTTTGGTCCACTGAGGTCCCAGTTTGTCAGACATTTTCACCTTCTACGATGAGCAAAGTTAATAAAATATTAACAACAAGTCATACAACATTCAAGAAATGCAGACGAAAAACTACTCACACGCTGCTTATTTTTCTGGAGCTTCCAGCATCTTTTCTCGGCGAAGGTTCATTGGTGAAACGCTTGTTCACACTCCTCGACTTCCTAACCGCCGGTGCCATTTGCAGGTGTCTAAACAGACATGAACAAGAATTGATAATCAAATCTAGCTTCCTCTCTAAAGAATTTGACATTTTACAGAATAACATATTTCAAAAATCAAAACTTTTATTACTTATTAAAAAAAAAAAACCCAATTCTTGGATCAGACAAAAGTACTGTTGGGGAAAATAAATAACATCGAGAAGCGGAAAAATTAAACGAAAATCAGAATCAGATTTAGCTTTGGGTGTTCAAAAATCTAAAAGTACCCAACTTCAGAAATTCACGGAAACACGAAAATTCATCCAGAAAGGAGCCAAATTTTTAAGGAAATGGGTTAAGAAGTTTAAACAGAAACTCAAAATCGAATCGAAACTAACCTGAAAATGTCAAAAAACGCAGACTTTTACAAATCTGAAACCGATTGTTACAAAAAAAAAGAAGCTGAAAACAACTTCAATCGAGTGAACTTTTAAAAAAATCCCAGCTAAGAAAAAAATGGAACTCGATTCAAAACCCACGCGGCGGCTTTAAAACGAAGAGCTAACACAGAAGTGTAGAGAATCGATTTGAAGGAAAACACTTTGAAAAAAAACCCTAATCGAAAACAGATCCACACACGATTCACTCACCGATTACGCCACTTGGAGAGGGACTAGACGCCAAGGAGCACACATAGAAAGTGAAACGCAGTGGATTTGGAGTCCGAAAGAGAGAGAAAGCACGAGCCTTTTACTTTCAAAAAGAGAGAGATCGACGACAAATTTGAAACCAAGGGTTTTAGAGAGATAATGAATTGAAAAAAAAAGAAAAAAAAAAAGATGAGAGAGAGAGAGAGATTGAATTAGGGAAAGAAATGAGAAGAGGTATTGCCGCGAAACTTGAATAGAAGGACGTCTTCAGCCAATAAGCGTTCCCCATCTGTCATTTTTCTTATTTTTAATTTATTTTCTTCCTTTATTCTGTTTCACTCTGTATAGCAGAAGCTAGTGCATGTATGATCGCGAACGTCCACGTGGATTAAGTGTTTTATATGCCGTTCGATGTGTTAGTTCTAGAGTGGTTTGTGGAATAAGAAGCAGAGGATTATATTTAAAAATATGGGAATTTTAAAATGAAAAAAATATCAAATTACTTATGTCAGAACTTGATTAATCAAAAGATAATCTTAGTTATTGACACAGAGTATAACATATGAAGGATAACAATATGCAATTTTTTCTAAATTATTATATATATATATATCTCTAAATTTATGAAATTATGTTTTGGATGCTAAAATATACTCTTTCCGTTTCAAATTATTTGTCGTTGTAGAGAAAAATATTCGTTCAAAAATAAGTGTTGTTTTATAGTTTCTATACAAAATTTATTAATTTTAATTTTTTATTTATTTTTCTATTGGTAAAATATGGTTAGGTGTATAAGGAATGATGTTTTTATATTGAAAATATACAAAATTAAGTGTTTTTTTAATTTGTGTGTAGAAATCTAAAACGATAAGTAATACGAAACGTATGGAGTATTATTAATAACTTAGTGGACATGAATTTCAGAAAATTAATTGTAGTAATACTATACTGTATAGCTCTATATGGGCTCAAAATTTTGTTCTTGCCAGGCCTTTCATTAAGCATGTTCACTAATACGTTTCATGAAATTTATAAATAGTATGGGGGTTCTTTTGCAATTTATCACTAGTTATACACAATTCATTATCCTCGCCGTTGTGTGTGATTCTCCTGCTATCGCCGGAGAAATGATTCCTCTAACCCTCTCGTCTCCGTCCCTGAACCGTCTCGTTTTCTTCACCTCCCGTTACTCCCGCTCTCCGTTTCTCCGCAATTTCAACTCCCTCCCTTTGATCCACCGGAAACTACCTCACAACAACCATCTTCTCGGCGTGAGGTGCGAAGCTAGCAGCAGCAGCAGCAGCAGCGGCTCTTCCTCCTCCTCTTTCACCGCAAAGCCTTCCAAAGAGATTCGTAAGGCTGCTCGAGTCGAAGTAGCTGTGGACGAGAAGCTCAGCGCGCTCCGGCGACGGTTTTCTAACCCGGGGGTTGGAATCGATGCTTACATCATACCTTCACAAGATGCTCATCAGGTTTGTTTTCTTAACCAGTTTCTTGATTCAACGAGAGAACGTTACTTCTGGTAGATTTGAAACTAAGTTAACTCATTTGTTTCATGAACATATATGTCTTTGTTTCTGGACACTAATGTGTTCTTCTTCTGCGGTTTAATGTTGTTATTTGAGATGTCTCGGTGAAAGGTTAGATCTTTAGGAGCTTAAGATCTTCTATGTATGTGAAATTAAGGTAGCGATGTGAGTTTGATTAGCTTGAGATTACACATTGTGGGATGTGATTACTGATGATTCAACGAGAACGTTCTGGGAGATTTGAAATTATGTTTCCTGCGGTTTTTTTTTGCTCGTTATTACAGTTAGCTAATGTTTTCATGAACATATGTCACTGTTTCTTGCTATGAGTAGTGTGTTGTAATTTGAGATGCATGTGTAAAGTAAAGATCTTTAGGAGTTGTTATAATTTCAGTTGTCTGTGATCAAAAATTTGCTCTGCTTCTAAGTTGGACCATAAACTTCGTGGGTGTTTCATTTAATGGCTTGAGTGTGATTTGTCTTCCTATTGGTGCTAGAGCGAGTTTATAGCAGAGTGCTATGCGAGGAGGGCTTTCATATCAGGTTTTACTGGAAGTGCTGGTACAGCTGTTGTCACCAAGGATAAGGCTGCTCTGTGGACAGATGGCCGCTATTTTCTTCAGGTTTTGAATCATAATTCATTTCATCCATTTGAAATATATATGATCTTTTACAGACATTTGAAAAGGACAATGTTTTTTTTTGTTTGTTTGAAGGCGGAGAAGCAATTGAACTCTAATTGGACTCTCATGCGTGCTGGTAATCCAGGAGTCCCTACGGCAAGTGAATGGGTTGCTGATGTTTTGGCTTCTGGTGGAAGAGTTGGTATTGATCCTGTAAGCTACTTCGAACCTTCTAAAGGCTTTTCTTTTTCCCTTGCATCCTTGTGTTCTTGTTAATTGACATAAAGCGTGTGATAAAGTACCAACCATTGAATTTAGAAAACATAACTTCTGTGCATGAGGCAAATAATATGCTTTTTTTTAAAGCAATCTGGTGGTTCTAGTTTGTAATTTGTATTTACAATACTTTGTGATTCATGAAGGGAGCAGTTCCTTTTTTCTGCCGATGCAGCTGAGGAATTGAAGGAGGCTATAGCAAAAAAGAACCATGAGTTGGTTTACCTATACAATGTAAACCTTGTGGATGAAATATGGAAGTACTCGAGGCCAAAGCCTCCAAGCAAACAAATAAGGGTACATGACTTGAAGTATGCTGGTGTAGACGTGGCGTCGAAATTGTCGTCTCTGAGAAATGCAATTATGGATGCTGGCGCATCTGCCATAGTTATATCCATGCTTGATGAGATTGCATGGGTGCTTAATCTGGTAATACTCCATATCAACATCTGCCGCAGTTTTTTTTCACTTAGTAACCAAAGCATTGATATTGTATTGTGCCTCTTTTTACTTGCAGAGAGGGAGCGATGTTCCACATTCACCTGTTATGTACTCATATCTGATTGTAGAGGTTGACCAAGCCCAACTCTTTGTAGATGATTCCAAAGTAAATGAGGAGGTGAAAGATCATTTGAAGAACGCAGGGATTGAACTTAGACCTTATGATTCCATTCTTCAAGAAATAGATAGGTAAGGATTTTGATTGTCCATTTCCATTAAACGTTTCAGTGGGAAATTTTCTTCCTGCTCTGTTCAGAATTGTACTTTACCTCACTTTGGGTTTTCTCAGTCTGGCATCCCGAGGAGCTCAGCTCTTGATGGATCCATCAACCCTCAACGTAGCTATCGTTAGCACCTACAAATCTGCGTGTGAGAAATATTCGAGGAAGCCCGAAAGCAAAGAAAATTCTAAGACAAAGTCTACTGATGGTTCCAGTGGATACCCTTGAAGCCCTCTGGCATTTACATGCAGTCTCCTATTTCCTGGTCAAAAGCCATTAAAAATGATGCCGAGCTACAGGGGATGAAGAACTCTCACTTGAGGTAAAGGGACTCGTTGCAATACCATCGTTCCCTGATTTAACTGCCTTTAGGGGACTTCAGTTTTCTATGGAAGATTATTCTCTTGTACTTTTTGAGTGATCAGTATTTTTGGCTGAGCAAATATGTGATCAATATTTTTGGCTGAACAATTATGCAGGGATGCTGCTGCTCTAGCTCATTTTTGGGCTTGGCTGGAAGAAGAAGTGCACAAGAATGAAAACCTAACAGAGGTAGATGTTGCTAACAGGCTCCTGGAATTCCGTTCAGTGCAGGATGGGTTTATGGATACAAGCTTCGACACGATAAGTGGTATGGTTATTGTCATCCTTGCTGCTGGAACTTGGTTCTCTATACACATTCAGTGACTGATGTACGTTCCTTTCCTCAAATTTTTCCTGCAGGTTCCGGTGCAAACGGAGCTATAATTCATTATAAACCGGAGCCAGAGAGCTGCAGTCGTGTAGACCCTCAAAAACTTTTCTTACTCGATAGTGGAGCTCAATATGTCGATGGAACAACAGATATCACCAGAACAGCACATTTTAGTGAACCTTCTGCCCGAGAAAAAGAATGTTTCACCCGAGTTTTGCAGGTGTGAGATTAGAGTATCTTGAACAACAACAGAGTTGTGTGGGATGCGTTTGTCTGATTGTTTTTTGGATTGTAGGGTCATATAGCTCTTGATCAAGCCGTGTTCCCAGAAGGTACTCCCGGTTTTGTATTGGATGGGTTTGCACGCTCTTCTCTATGGAAAATCGGACTTGATTACCGCCATGGTAAACTCTATTCTGCTTTTTGAACTTTCTTCACATAACAGTTTTTTGTTGAAGGAACCCATGTTGATCTAATATTTTGTCTGCCTAACAGGGACGGGACACGGTGTAGGTGCTGCACTCAATGTGCATGAAGGTCCTCAGAGTATTAGCTTTCGGTATGGAAACATGACCCCTATTCAGAGTGGCATGATAGTAAGCAATGAACCCGGATATTATGAAGACCATGCTTTTGGTATCAGAATTGAGGTGCGACTTGGTCACTAGTCCATGATTGTCGTTAATAAGATGTATCAGAATAGTTAGCTAACAATTATATCGGCTTGCATTTGCAGAACCTCCTTCATGTGAAAGATGCTGAAACACCAAACCGCTTTGGTGGTGCTACGTACCTTGGATTTGAGAAGCTTACATTCTTCCCCATTCAGGTACAGAGTGACTTATAAATCATTCTTGCTTGTCTCTTTTCTTTTCATCTTTATCTCACACGATTCTCGCTCACCAAACCATGCAGACAAAAATGGTTGATGTTTCTTTACTATCTCATGCTGAGATTGACTGGCTTAATAGCTACCACACTGAAGTCTGGGAAAAGGTTAGTCCACAAAAGTAATGTTTTTCTTCTTTCTCCAAAACTCACAGATGCCTGCATGTGCCTAGCAAGCCATTCACACATGGCTTTACTCTTCGTAGTGTACTAACTACTAATACATCAAAGCTCTTTACATACCGATGCAGTTGTTTGAACGGATTGATGTTTTCCTTGGCAGGTTTCACCTTTGTTAGAAGGTCCTACACAACAATGGCTTTGGAACAACACTCGTCCGTTAGCCAAACCGTGATCGAACCAAACCAAGTGTTATTCCCACTTTCAAAGCTTATTAGACTTAAAGAAAAAGAAAAAAAAAAAGCTTAGTAGACTTGATCGTTCGTGTCAAATTATAAAACGTAATATTTTCCTGTAATTTTACAAAAAAGCCCCCGATCTTATTGGTGTTCTCGAATTTAACACAATAACTCTTCCAGAAGCTAAATTTAAATTCAAAAAACCTCTCTTGAGCTGTGCTTCAGCTACATATCTAGTTGACATTCGTTGAGAGTACTCTGCTCACAGTCAATCTCTGTTTCTTCATGGAGGCACAGAGAAAAACGTAATCTTTTAATCGAAAACAGAGCAAGGCTAGTGTTCTGCATTCGAAGTTTTGGTGAATGAATTCGAGATGGGTGATTCAGAAACTGACCTCTCACCTTCCTTCCTGCTTGTCTACCATCTTATGCACTTCGAAAATCCTAATCCAGCAGAGCCCAAGTCACAAAGTCTCGACCTTTCTCCTCAACCATGTCGATATCAGCCTCCTCTTATCAATCTGCGGCAGAGACGGCTGGTTTCCTCATCTGGGTCCTTCTCTCCACGCCTCCATTGTCAAGAACCCTGAGTTTTTCGAGCCCGTAGATGCCGACATCCATCGAAACGCTCTCGTTGTTTGGAACTCTCTGCTCGCTCTGTACGTTGGGCGCGGGGAGTTAACTGATGCACGCAAGTTGTTCGACGAAATGCCCATGAGAGATAATGTTTCTCGGAATACGGTGTTTAATGGGTTTATGAAGAACAGAGAGATCGAGTCTGGTTTCGTGTTGCTTAAGAGAATGCTTAGACCCGGTGGGTTTGATCAAGCAACCTTGACGATCGCTTTATCGGTTTGTGATACTCCAGAGCTCTGTTTCGTGACCAAGATGGTTCACGGTTTAGCAGTTTTAAGCGGTTATGACAGTGTGATCCCCGTGGGGAACGCTTTGATCACGTCCTATTACAAATGCGGGTGTTCGGTTTCTGGGAGACAGGTTTTTGATGAGATGGTGCAAAGAAATGTCATCACTTGGACGGCTGTGATTACTGGTTTGGTACAAAGCGAGTTATATTTAGATGGTCTGAGATTGTTTAGTTTGATGCGTAGAGGATTGGTGCATCCGAACTCAGTAACTTATCTGAGTGCTTTATCTGCTTGTTCAGGCTCACAGAGGGTTATAGAAGGGAAACAGATTCATGCTCTTCTGTGGAAAGTTGGGATTGAATCAGAGTTACGTATCGAGAGTGTGCTAATGGATATGTACGCTAAATGTGGAAGCATTGAAGACGCTTGGAATGTTTTTGAGGCCAGTGAAGAAACTGATGAAGTTTCGATGACTGTGATGTTAGCTGGTTTAGCACAAAATGGGTCAGAGGAAGAGGCTATACATTTCTTCATTAGAATGCTTCGATCCGGTGTAGAGATCGATGCAAATGTAGTTTCAGCTGTTCTTGGAGTTTCGTTTGTGGATAACTCTTTGGGTCTTGGCAAGCAACTTCATTCTTTGGTTATCAAACGGAGATTCTCCGGTAACACCTTTGTTAGCAACGGACTCATCAACATGTACTCGAAATGCGGAGATTTGGATGATTCACTCAGCGTCTTTAGACGAATGCCAGAAAGGAACTACGTCTCATGGAACTCGATGATCGCATCGTTTGCTCGCCATGGACACGGACTAGCTGCCTTGAAACTTTACGAAGAGATGATAAGGCAAAGCGTGAAGCCCACGGACGTTACCTTTTTGTCACTGCTCCACGCTTGTAGCCACGTAAAGTTGATCAACAAAGGCCAAGAACTCTTGAAAACGATGCAAGACGTCCATGGAATCGAGCCTAGGACAGCGCATTACGCATGCATCGTTGACATGTTGGGCCGAGCTGGTCGTATAGAAGAAGCAAAGAGCTTTATTGACTCGATGCCTACGGAACCTGACTGCCTGGTCTGGCAGGCACTGCTCGGTGCTTGTAGTTTCTACGGTGACACGGAAACAGGGAGATATGCAGCTGAGCAGTTGTTTCAGTCTGCACCTGATAGCTCAGCCCCTCATATTCTGATGGCCAACATATACTCATCGAGAGGACAGTGGAAGGAGAGAGAGAAGACGATCAAGAGAATGAAAGCGATGGGAGTGAGTAAAGAAACAGGGGTAAGCTGGATTGAAGTCGAGAATCAAACACACAGATTTGCTGTTGACGACAAGTTGCATCCACAAGCAGAGGCTATACGTGATGTTCTCTCAGAACTGTTTGCTGTTATGTTAGATGAAGGTTACAGATCTGATGGGAGGTGTATTCTCTTTCATACAGAGGAAGCTAGCTATTGTAGCTCCTTAATGCCTTCTCTCTCTGCATGAATACATAAACGAAGAATCCACTTCCATGGGGTATTTAAAATCTTGATTTTTGGTTGTTGAAGACCCTCTAGATGAAACAGAGGCGGGCTTTTAGTTTGCAAATGATGATGAATGAATCCATAGATTAAAACAAAATAGAAAAAAAGAATATAATGATACTGAGATTTTTTATGGTTTGATAATTTGGTAGATACATATATTTTTGATCTAAATTAAAAATAAAATGAAAATTAAACACTTTTGTAGCCTAATTAAAGACTATGTAAACGGCTGGTAGTGTATTTGTAACCCCACATGCCACTAAATTCCTCTCGAGTTTTGAAGATTAAAAAGTAGAATTGGCACACAAATGAATGGTAGCCGTTATGTAAAAAAATAGACCGTTGGGGACCATAGAATACAAATTAAATAAAATAATAATAAAACGAAAGATCCGTTACAAGAAGAAGAACCTTTATCCGCTCTCTAACTCTCTCACTAGACTTTTCATTCAGACAACCACAAATTAGACAGAAGCTCTGTCCTGTCCGAAGCTGGGAAAGATTCAACTCGTCTCGCGTTCATTTTCCTGTCTGTAAGTTAAAAAAAAAGTCGAGAGAGAGAGAGAGAGAGATCTGGATTTCTAAAAGCGGTTCAATGGTTGCAAGAACCCCACAAAAGCAGAGGAAAGTGGCGATGGTGGTGGCGCCTCCTCTCAACTCAGATCTTCTCAGGGAAACAATCAACAAGGTATGTATGCTGCTCCAATTAAATTACATCATTAGCATAAAGTTAGCAACTTTATTTCTTTAATCTACTTCTTACCAGAATTTGCAAACGCTCCAGCTCTTAGGCTCCTTCCCACTTTGAGACTTTTACTCAATTAGTACACTAACTGAACCCACTGCAAATGAAATTGTCTGTTTTATGGCCCCAAGTTGTTAAAAAGATCTTTCTTTTAATGGATTATAAGTAATCTCATGTTAGTTTCCACCATTGATGGGATCTTCTTGTTTACCTGAGGAACATATAGTCTATGAATTAGACTTTTAGGAACCTAACATTGGCGTGTTAGCTGATCTCTTGTCAATGTTTGGTTTGTGATCTGGTCAAAGGTTGATAAGTGTATGGAAAGACTGCAAGAGCTGCAATACACAATAGCAGGAGGAACCAAAGTTGTATCTGGTGTGAACCTTAGCCCTCGAAGCACCAGAACTTACTTGAAGACTAGTCTTAGATGCAAGCAAGAAACTTTAAGGTAAAATCCAGAAGTAAACAAAACTCAAACCTTTTTACTTACATAGAAAACATAGGTGTTGTCAGAAGCTTCATTTTCTGGTTTTAATTTCTCCCTTGTTATTTTTACTCAAATGTTGTAGGATCAAGAATGCTACTAACAAGAAATCTCCAATAGGAAAGTTTCCAGCTTCTTCACCAGGTTAATTTCTATTTCTGTTTCACAGCAAGTTGGTCCTAGTTTCTCCAGATTGTGCCAATGTATATAATCTTTTCTTCCAATGCAGGAGACTGGAGGAAGATGTCACTACCAGCAATGCTACTAGGAGAGACTGTAAACGAAATTTTACAAGCCTCACAGGTGACCAGAGACATTGTAGACGCCCTTGCACCAAACAAGAGTAGAAAGTCCAGGAGATCAACAATGCCAGAAGAAGAAGAAGATGGTCCAAAACACCTGAGACCCATCAGAAATCCAGGAGCAGAACCCTGAAACTGTCAGCAGCAACATCAAAGCGAGAAGGAAGAAAGAGAAGCAGAACAAACGGTCAGAACCAACTTCCCTAGGGCTCGTTCAAGAATTGTGTTCAAGGTCGTCTCTCCACACAAAACAGCAGAGAAGGTTCAGCATTTGGCGAACAGGGTTTCGCCAAAGCACAAGCCTTGGGTTAAGAAAGCGGTTCTTTTTCCCAACCCTTTGTTTATTTCTGGTTCCTCAACGCAGCAAGCTAAGTTCAGTAGAACAATGTCTCCGGTCATAGCCAGCAGCAAGAACACTAAGAAAGAGACGCCACACAAGTTCTTGATCAAGTCTCCTTCCAAATCACCATCGAAGTTTCAGGTCAGGATCAAGAGCCCGCCTAAAGTCTCTGTTTCTCCTAACAGAAACGGAAGTAACTTGGCTCGGAAGTCTCCTACAAGAAGTGTTTCCTTAGGAAGGAAGTCTCCACCAAAGCTATCAGCTGCTGGGAAGCTCAGAAGATCATTTACCCCAACGAGAAACGGAAGTAACGTGGCCCGCAAGTCGTCCATTTCCCAAAAGAGTCACCCTTCAAGCTTTCATATCTCCGTCAAGAAACGGTGACTTGGGAAAGAAGTCACCTACAGCTTCTATTTCTCCTACTAGAGTTGGAAAGAAGACTCAGAAGCTATCAACTGCAGCAAAGCTTAGGAGGTCATTCTCGCCATCAAGGCTAGCGATGAGGCTTGTGTCTCCATTGAAGAGCAGGAAAAATGATGATGAGATGGGGATGGGGATGATGGTGAGTGGCTTGAGACAGCGTCCGGTTATAGTTCCTAAGAGATTCTCGATGGGGAGAATCTCATAAGAGAGAGTTTGAAATGAAACAATAGTGTGAAAAGCTCATAAGATAATGTATTTACTCCTATTGAGTATGGTCTTTGATTGTGTTATCTTATATACATATTGCAAAACGAATTGAATGTGTTATCTTTGATTGTGTAGTGTTGTTAACATATCTTTTATTGTTTAAAAGAGAAAAAAAAATAATGAAATGCTAAATGATTTAAAATGGCAATTATTGCCTCAGGTTCTTACTTCTTTGTATGTCTCTTGCCTTTTCATGACATATAAAAGCATTTTTAAAGATGAAACTTGACTGATACTTTTTTCCTTATTATTTTCACTCAAAGCAAAGAATCTAAAGTTGCAAAAGCTTTAACAGAAAGCTTCTACTTTGCTTCACCACTTCCATTTACACTCAATGTGCTAACTCAAGCTAAAGAACATAACAACCAGAGAGATTATTAAAGTCCTCTCAGTTTGGCTTCAAGGCAGAGATGGAAACTTATATAAACTCCATTGACTCTTCACTCTTCCAATGGTTAGGTCTTATAGAAGATTATGATCAGCCATCTGATTCTACCCTTCCTAGAGTCATCACTCTTCTCTCTTCAGTTCTTGGGAAGATGATTCATAAGAATGAAAAGACATTCCACACAAGACACAGCAAGTTATGTTTTGAGATTTATCTAAGATATGTTTTTCTATCCTCTGGTCTCACGTTTGAATCTCTTGGAGATTGGCAGGGATGGAGAGATCACTGTGTTCCATGGCTCAAGAGCACCATCGATGACCGTTCATCGCTACACAGAGAGAGTCTACAGGTACGCTCGTTGTAGCCCTGCGTGCTTCGTTGCAGCCTTTGCTTATATCCTGAGGTATCTAGAAAGACCAGTGGGTACAAGCATGACTCATCGTCTCACATCACTCAACGTTCATCGCCTTCTCATCACTAGTCTATTGGTCGCATCCAAATTCTTGGACCGCAAGTTAGTTTCTTCTTAGTTAAACCTAAAACCTCTCCTGTTATATTTGATTGTAATCACTTCTTTTTTGGAATTTAGGTGTTATAACAATGCGTATTATGCAAAAATCGGAGGAGTGAGTACTGAAGAGATGAATAGGCTGGAGAGAACTTTCTTGTTCGATCTTGATTTCAGACTAAATATTACAACAGAGGTGTTTGAGAGACACTGTCTCATGTTGCGGAGAGAAACGGTACCTTGTGGCTCAAGAAAACTTAGAACAGTTCTTGGAGAGGTAACTTGTAGCTGCCAAGCGATCTAATGAAACAAAGTCCATAATATTTGCTTTGATCTTCTTTTCGTTACTAACTAAATGTGTGTTTCTCGTGATTATTTGAAGAAACAGATTAAATGTCACGAGACGATCAAGAAGTAAACCTCGTTAAGTTTGGAATCAAAACTTTTGATTTTTTTTTCTTCTTCTAATTGAACAAGGCACTTGAGACATCTATTCGTTTGAAAAAAGTCAAAAAGTTTATTTTCTTAATTAGAAATGGTCCACTCAAAGCTAAATTTGGGCTACTAAACATCGACCTAAAAGCATCATTAACCCTAAATTACTTAAGTTGGGGTGCTTAAAAAAAAACACAAGGTGATGCTTCTTCTTTTTCTTCTACAGTGAAAGCAACATCAGTTTGGAGTGCTTAATTAAGCACTTATGCTTCTTCTTCCTCTTCTCTTTCCTCTTTTTTATAAATAAAAAATGGCTAAACACCTCCTAAGCATCTTGGGTTAATGATGCCCTAACGCTCTTAATTAGAGATGCTTTCCAACGAATGGATACTTTTTTTTTTTTTGAACATTACGAATGGATACTTCTCTATCCCAAATAATAATACTACATGAATTTGATGGAATGTAAATAGTGTGAAACCACGAGTATGAATGTATGATGGACCACATGGATGTATTTAATCCTAAAGTAGATTCCACGGTAACGTAAGGCTACGGCTTATTGGTGGGACTTCGGAGGCTATGTACGCGGCACGGTACGCGCATGAAAATGGTGGACAACTATTATTATGAACGTATTAGAAATGTTATGTGTATAAAATTCTATCTTTTGAGTTATACTAACATTAAAAACTCTTTTTAGCTATTGTTTTAAATCGACTTCCTTTAGGATAGTGTGCCCGATCTCACACCGATTTTCTCAGGATTGGCGTATATATATGCACGTTACATAACCTGTTAAACTATAATATATGTGTGGTTTGTAGAAGTTGACTTCTGAAGTTTAGAGTTTCCTCGTTGGTGCCCATGCATGTTGCAAGCAATTAATGGAAAGAAAGATACAATACAGATACTCATTGTCCACGGTATTTAAAAAATTGTAGATACTTGAAATGTACACCGTATTCAAATCTCTTTTGTTTAACTGCTGCACATGGTATTTCATTTTCAGCTTCATTAGTGGCGCTCAATATGAATCTACAGACTAATAACTGAAATCGACATTAATGCAGAAAAAAATAGCATCCTTATTGACCTTCGTCGATGTATTATTTTAGGGAAATTTACTAAAATGACACAAATTAGTTGTGTTATTACTAGAATGACTCATATTTTTTGAAAATTATTAGAATATTTTTTTGATCGAAATTGCCCTTGTCCATAGTTATAACAAAAAAAAAAATATTACTAAAATACCCTTAACATTTGATCGACGGCAGACTTATTTTTAAAAAAATAAATCTATCAAATAATAAGTCTATTAATAAAATCTGTATAGAAAAACAAATCTATCGTTACAATGGTGGCCGACTTTCTTAGAAACGTCAGATTTGTTTCTACGGCAGAGTTAACTGTTCGATTTAAATAGAAAATAGATTTATAAGAATATGTCTGTCGATTGAAGTAGCAGATTTGTTATAAACGGTAGATTTTTGTGGTCAACTTATTTTCTTATGTACCGATTTATTTTCTTATGTTCGATTTATTTTCTTACGGCAGAGTTATATATCCGTTTTAAAATTGTTGGTAGATTTTTTATTTATGTGGTGACAGACTTTTTAATTAATGTTGTGGCAGATTTATTATGTAAACCAAACATAATTTAATGTTCAATTTCAATCCAGTTTACATTAATTTCGAATCTGGTTTATTTTTTGGTTAATTAAGATCAGAATTAGGTAAACTTTTGGTAATTGTCATCATATCTTTCATCCCTCTTTTCTTCTTTATCAAGGTGTTTCTTTTCATGGTGGTTTACACACTTGTTGCAATCTTATTTGATTGGAGAATACTGTTCACTTCATTCTCGTGTGGGGAAAGTGAAAATTTGACTCTTTTTAATGATCTTACGGTGTAGTCCGAGTGATAGTGAAAAAGAAAGTTCCAAACTTTTTTTTGTTTTATCAACAGTTTCATCTGTTGCAAAAAAAAAAAAAATCAACCGCTTTTTAGCTGTTTTTTCTGGTAAGTTTAAGCTGTGGTTACCATGAAGAAAAATGTTTGTAACATTATCAAATCAAAGCAGTATACAACGTTCAAGCGTGTAGGTAACATTAGCAATACAAAAATAGACAAAGAACGGTCTCTTAGACATAAGATACAACCCCAAATGTGAAATCTGTACAAGAGTAAAAGTAAAATGCTGTGATTCACATCTCAGTGGAGTAGATACACTCATCCACAAGCTGACGGAGATTAGGATTCTCCGATGCAGCTACCACTCTTTCTTTATCATTCAGCTGTTTATTCACTGCAACAAAAATATGTCCCCAAATGCATTGAAGTTCAGAACAAACAATATCAACTTTCACCGAATACAAATGTAAGAGATATCAACTTTCGCCTAATACAAAGCTGAAATATATTCTTCACTAAGGACACAAGAGCATAGTTTATCACTTGTCATATCATCCATACTCTTGCAAGATATACAGTTGTTAAGGAATTAAAACAGAGAACAAATGAATTAAGTGACATAAGCCGTCTCCTAACTTCCTTACCTGAATGTTCATCGGCATGAGAACCAGGAGACACTCTGATATCAACCTGAACATGAGTAAAAGGAAACAGTAACAATCAGACATATATAGCAAATAACCTTTGAAAAACATCTATATTTTTAATTAAAAGCATAGTTGACATTATAATGGAGGTGAAAGCATTCTTTAAGCTTAGCTCTCAAACACAGACCAATTATAGTTGCCATACTACAATGCTTAAACGTTATCCTGAATTGATCACATAACCAAACTCACATTCACAAATCATTCAAGATCATGTACACAGAAGAAGAAAAAAAAAGCCTCAAACTTTTGTATCCAAAATAAATAAAAAAAAGTTTGGAACTTTCTTTCTCACTAAAGGAATTAAAAGTTAAGGTTATGAAAAAAACAGAACCAAAATTAAACTTTAACTCAGAGTTCAATGTGAGCCGGTGGTAAGAGAACTGGGAATTAGAGTCTAAAAACTTTCACAGTCAATGAAACAATAATCAAACAATCTGTCATAACTAAACTTCATTACGGAAAAAAAAAACAGTCTCAGTTCAAAGTGGAAGGAATGTTAAAATTGGGATTTAGGGTTTTCAAAATTAAACACTCAATCAAACAATATATGTTAAAATGTGTAATAAAAACTCTGGAATTGGACAGATTTAGCACTTATAGTTCAATTTCGTCGATCTAAAACGGAAGACAGATCAGACCTAGGGTTCACACAACAGGGACGATGGCGACTTGACGAGGAGGTGTCGAAATCGACGGCGACTGTGACGGATGAGATGTTGTCGGAGTGGGATAGGAACGACGGCGACTCTTAATCGGAGAAGGCTCCACCTTTTGTTTCTTCGATGTCTTGTGAGAGAGACACGACAAACTCTTTTCTTCTTTTCTATTTTTTTTGTCGTCTATTCATTTTAAATGTTTTTAACATATATTTTTTTATTTATTAGAATGGGTTTTTAGTAAATTTGCTCATATCCTATTTTAGTCTAGTAATTAAAATTTAATATGAGTTATTCTATTAATTTTTAGATCAATTAGAGTCATTCCAAGTAATTTCTCATTATTTTATTATATTAACTTATGATATATATCTATTTTTTCCAAAGAATAATATTGTAACGGCCCGACCGCCCACGGCTAATGGGCCACCCACGCCCGCTCACTCGGTCCGTGGGTCCCATCCCATCCGACGGTCGGTCGTTAAATTTCCGAAGGCTCGAAATCATTATTTACTGACCTTGCAATCACCACCGACCTTTTCCGTGTTTTGGCCTCACTCGCGACGCTTATCGCGAATCACTTTTCCGATAGTCACCCATCCTTCCACTACTCCACCAAGACGCTTAACTCGAGTTTTTCCGGATGTGTTCTAAAAGGTAAGTCAACTTTGATGATATAGGTAGCCAAATCAATTCTCTTAAGCCTTTCCACATATCACAATTCGGGATGTTACAATTCACCCCCTCTCAAAGAACGCAACGCCCGTTGCGTGCCCCACGACAAGTTCAAGACGCCTCTGGGTCGAACCGAGACGGCTAACCAGCTCGATATCACTTATAAAGCCCGACCGCCCGGTAATAGGCCACCCACGCCACTCGCCCGTGGGTCCCATCCCATCCGACGGTCGGTCGTTAAATTTTCGAAGGCTCGAAATCATTATTTACTGACCTTGCAATCACCACCGACCTTTTCCGTGCTTTGGCCTCACTCGCGACGCTTATCGCGAATCACTTTCAGATAGGTCACCCATCCTTCCACTACTCCACCAAGACGCTTAACTCAAGTTCTTTTCGGATGTGTTCTAAAAGTAAGTCAATTTTAATAACAAATGTAGCCAAATCAATTTCTAGTTTTCTATATATCACAACTCTAATGTTACAAATATATATGAAATAAACTACAATAAAAGATTGGTTTATGTGCACCAAAAGAAAAGATTGGTTCATTTGTGTGGCTATGAAGTAAGAACACACACAAGAGGTTGGTTAAATTACAAAAAAGAAACAACAATACAAAAATCAATAGAGAAACGTATATAGCGACTTGTTCGAGGCCATTGTCAAATAAGAAATAAACTATTGATATTTTATTCTTTTACCAAAAAAAAAAACTATTGACATTTTATTTCCTAGAATATTCATACGTTCAGTACGAAAAAAAAATCATACGTTCAGAACTCATAATTAGATAATTAGACTGAACGCGTGAAGTTAAAAAAAAAGATTCCACCAAACTCTTACCAAGAATTCTTAAATATTAAATTCAATCTTTACCTATATTTAATTTTTTATTATATAATTCACAAGAAGCTTCATCATCACCGTTCAAACCTTTCCCCCTTCTGCACTTTTCTCCGTGATTATGTTCTGTTTATGTTCAAGAAGCTTCATTATCCTCCGTTTATCTCAAATATATATATTTTTTTTTCTTGTCACCTATCTCAAATATTTTATTCCTTAAAAAAACAACAATATATCATCCATGGAAACCTCATTTTGTATATTCTTGTGGGTTATTAGTTGTCAGTGAGTCAGGTGACTACGATTGGCTCGATTATATTAATCTGAAAAAAAATTCTTAATATTATTAGTCTTTTCGATTCCAGCTTCTTTTAATTTTTCGATTCCAGCTTTGCTTTGCTTTAAAGCTTTGTTCAACAAAAAAAAAAAGCTTTGTTCAACAAAAAAAAAAAGCTTTCACTACAAGAAAACAGGCTTATTCTGAGGGCCAAAATCGTCGGTATGTCGTCGGAATAACCGTATTCCGACGACATACCGAGAAAAATTTTCCTCGGAAAAAACTCCTCGGAATTTCAGTATCCGTCGGAATTTCCTCGGAATTTTCTGACGGAATTCCGAGGAAACAAAATTCCGAGGAAAATTTGAGGACCACTGTTCCTCGGAAAAGTCGTCGGAAAATACCGAGGAACGAAGCCCTCGGAGAATTCCGACGACGGCGGTCGTCGGAATTTTCCGAGGACAACTGTCGTCGGAATTCTCCGAGGGACAATGTCCTCGAAAATTCGAGGACATTTGTCCGTCGGAAAATTCGAGGACATTTGTCCGTCGGAAAATTCGACGATCGCGTCGTCGGAATTTTCCGAGGACAACTGTCGTCGAATTTTCCGAGGACAACTGTCGTCGAATTTTCCGAGGACAACTGTCGTCGGAATTCTCCGAGGGACAATGTCCTCGGAATATCCCAAATTTTTTTTTTTTTTTAAATTAATTTTTTTTTTAAAAAAATTAATTTTTTGAAATTAAAATTCGAAAATATAAAATAAAAATTAAAATATAAAAACATATTATATAAAATTCAAAGTAGTACAAATAAAAATAAAACATTGTGAGTTTTGAAAAAACTACGGGTTTTGGGTGTTCGGTCCGGCATGCTCGGGAACACCTCGCTCGGTGCAACCTCCTCATCATCTCCATCATTTGCTCGTTCAGCTTCCTCTGTGCCTCAAAGCTCGCTGTTGAGTCGCCATCCGGTCTCCAATGCAGATATGCGATCATCCTTGTCCCGCAACCGACCCATAAGTGCTTACGGATCAACAAAGGGCGGTGGTGCAGCGAAGACGGAATCGACCGGACCCACGACCGGACCGAACAAACGTCCCTTCTTCTTTGGAACCGACTGAAATAGAAAATTGTCAAATTTAAATATTAAATAATAGAAAAGATGAAAAAACGTTAAATAATAGAAAATCTGAATTGAACTTTAAAAAAAAACTTACCTCTTCAACGATTTCGTTGATCCGAACCCGAGGCAAGTAGGTCGAACCCGTCGAATCGTCATCCTCGGTTTGAATCTGAGACACCTCGTCTTCCACTGAGTGTCGATGAGGGTGACCACATCCCTCACAACACCATCATCAATCGGCGGTCTTCTTGTTGGTATCGCCCTCTTCATTGTGGCGAGATCATCAACCGCTCGCCCTCATTTTCTTCCGCCTTGAAAAAACATAAATTAACAAACATTAGTAAGAAGAAATGCACATAAAATAAAATTTAAAAACTTAAATAATAGAATAAAAAGCGACTAGCTTACCATGCGATCCCCGTGAGTGGCAATAGATTGAGCACCCAAGTTATGCTTGAAGACGCTTCTTCCTTACTTGGCCGCTCTCGGTTGGTGGAGTTGGTGGAAGAAGTTGATTTCGTCTCATCCTTACTCCAATGCACACCCAACTCCAACCGGACCGTGGGGTTCATCGACTTTGGGACCTTTAAATTAAAAATTGTTAAATAGATTAAAAAATTTAATAAATTAAAAATTGTTTATTAAATAAAACAAACCTTGTTTATTTCCCACTTCTTCTTCCACTCGTGGATCTGCTTCCCATAGTTGTCCATAACTTTATGGACGAAGTTGTGATAGATATACAATGTATCATCGGCATTCCGGTTGAATTCTTGCTGAAAATAAAACACAATTAGTATAAAATTTATATTAGAGATTAAAAATATAAGTAAAAATTAGAATACTTACCGCGAACCGCTTGAAACCACGATGCTGCTTGTCGGTAGGGAAGTCGGTGAAAGTCGGATGTCCTTGTCGAGGGCGAGTACATCATACGGTTGATCCATGCGCTGATCCCGCTCGAGGATCGGTTGAACCTAATAAAAGAACAAATTATTAAAAGGAATCAAATTTTAATGAAAAAAAGTTTTAATTACCATGTTTGACCCCGTCCATGTGGATACGGAGTGAGATAGGGAAGATGCTCACGACCGGGCTGTCGAACAAACTCCATGACTCTCATCACTCGGGAGGACCCTCGGAGCAGGAGCAGGAGCGGAGCCGAGCCGGAGCGGTGCAGCAACGGTAGCGGGAGGAGAAGGATAGGAAATGGAGAGGGAGATGTATGGTAGAGCTGTGGGGCTGACGATGCGAACCCCGAATGGAGTGGCTTCCGAACCACCACGACCACGTATTTGTCGAGACCGGCTCGATCATCACCATAAGACCTATAAATAGTTTAATATATAAGAAATTGTTTTAAGTCATAAAAAAGTTTAAATATAAAAAAATAGTTTAATAATAAAAAAAAAGTTTTAATATATAAAAAATAGTTTAATAATTTAAAAAAAGTTTTAATATATAAAAAATAGTTTAATAATTAAAAAAAAAAGTTTTAATATATAAAAAATAGTTTAATAATTAAAAAATAGTTTAATAATTTTAAAAATAGTTTTAATAATTAAAAAAATAGTTTAATATATAAGAAATTGTTTTAAGTCATAAAAATAGTTTAATAATAAAAAAAAAAGTTTAAATATAAAAAATAGTTTAATAAAAAAAACGTTTTAAAAATTATTAATCATTTATAAACATAAAAAGGTTTATAAATATTTTAAAAAATTTTAAAACGTTTTATTATATATAATTTATTACTGGAAACATGAAAAATGTTTTAAAAATCGAAAAACATTTTTAAAAATCAAAAACGTTTTAAAATACAAAACATTTTGATTTCTAACCAAAACAAAAAAAAAATTCCAAAAAAAAATTCCAAACTATCCATTCAATCCATTCAATCCTAAACTATCTAACAAACAACCTAAAATCCGAAATTATAATCTAACAAACCCTAATCCATTGAAAAAAACATAATCCATTCAATCCATTCATATACTTACATGATTCAGAGAGGGAGAGAGGGAGAGAGCCGACCGAGAGAGGGAGAGAGCCGACCGAGAGAGGGAGAGAGAGAGAGGGAGAGCAGAGCAGTTCCTCGAATTTCCTCGAAAATTCGAGGAAATTCGAGGAACATCATTATTTTCAGTGTTCTCGAATTTCCTCGAAAATTCGAGGAAATTCGAGAACATCATTATTTTCAGTGTTCTCGAATTTCCTCGAAAATTCGAGGAAATTCGAGAACATCATTATTTTCAGTGTTCTCGAATTTCCTCGAAAATTCGAGGAAATTCGAGGAACATCATTATTTTCAGTGTTCCTCGAATTTCCTCGAAAATTCGAGGAAATTCGAGAACATCATTATTTTCAGTGTTCCTCGAATTTCCTCGAAAATTCGAGGAAATTCGAGGAACATCATTATTTTCAGTGTTCCTCGAATTTCCTCGAAAATTCGAGGAAATTCGAGAACATCATTATTTTCAGTGTTCTCGAATTTCCTCGAAAATTCGAGGAAATTCGAGAACATCATTATTTTCAGTGTTCCTCGAATTTCCTCGAATTTTCTGAGGAAATTCGAGGAAATTCGAGAACACTGAAAAATAATGATGTTCTCGAATTTCCTCGAATTTTCTGAGGAAATTCGAGAACACTGAAAAATAATGATGTTCTCGAATTTCCTCGAAAATTCGAGGAAATTCGAGAACACCGAAAATAATGATGTTCTCGAATTTCCTAAAATTCGAGGAAATTCGAGGAACCAGGGTTTGGGGTTTCAAAACCTCGATTTTTTGCCGTATTTCATTTCTTATACAAATGTAATGCATACTATTGAATATTCTTTGTATAAATGATCATAATTTATGTAATAAAAATATTTCAACAATAATTGCACGGATTCTCTTTAACGTTTGTTAAAGTGTATAAGTGTTTCTCTTATGTTGTGTGGTTTTCTTTCATGCAATTGTAAAAGTGTTTGTTATCATCTGAAACACCAAAGTTTGACTTCATAATCTGGTTAAGACACTTAATGAAGGTTATATATGTGTTATTCAATCCCAAAACGTAGTTTTGGTTCAAAACCCTAGTTCTCGAATTTCCTCGAATTTTCTGAGGAAATTCGAGAACATCATTATTTTCAGTGTTCTCGAATTTCCTCGAATTTCTCGAGGAAATTCGAGAACACCGAAAATAATGATGTTCTCGAATTTCCTAAAATTCGAGGAAATTCGAGGAAATTCGAGGAACCAGGGTTTGGGGTTTCAAAACCTCGATTTTTTGCCGATTTCATTTCTTATACAAATGTAATGCATACTATTGAATATTCTTTGTATAAATGATCATAATTTATGTAATAAAAATATTTCAACAATAATTGACGGATTCTCTTTAACGTTTGTTAAAGTGTATAAGTGTTTCTCTTATGTTGTGTGGTTTTCTTTCATGCAATCGTAAAAGTGTTTGTTATCATCTGAAAAACCAAAGTTTGACTTCATAATCTGGTTAAGACACTTAATGAAGGTTATATATGTGTTATTCAATCCCAAAACGTAGTTTTCGGTTCAAAACCCTAGTTCTCGAATTTCCTCGAATTTTCTGAGGAAATTCGAGAACACTGAAAAATAATGATGTTCCTCGGAATTTCCTCAGAAAATTCCGAGGAAATTCCGAGGAAAACCTAATGTCCCTCGGAATTTCCTCGGTATTTCTATTAAAAAAAACTACTCTGTTTCCGAGTCATCATCACCAGATAAATCTGAATCTGGGTCTTGGTGAAACTCTCCAATAACTGGTTCATCCTCTGCGTGAACGACGGCTTCCTCTCAAGTCGGTAAAATCGACTACAAGGCCACCTTCAGCTACATCTTCGCTGCACTTAAGTTGCCGGATGTGATTGGTTGTAGTGGGTCTTCCAGCTCAGAACTTCCCTGAACTCGGCCTCTCGGGTTGAGTCTTGTAACAGTAACCCATGGATCATCTTTGTTCCTTACCCGGGGGTACTTGATATAACAAACCTGTAACATTTAAAAAATTATTAGTAAAAGTATAAATTATGATCAACCATTCCGAATAATTAACATTTACTTACCTGATCGGCCTGAGAAGCAAGAATGAAAGGATCATAATATTGCAGCTTTACCGAATGTACTGATGTAACACCAAATGCATCTGTTTTCACACCTCGATCACGGAGTGTTGTCGTGCCAATCACAATAGAAAACAAGACAAGAATCAAGCAGTTGTGAATGCATATCCTCGAGTACAAAATCTTGGATATGACTTCACAACATAGTTTGGTCCAACCACCATTTCGGCGTATCCAATCGTCAAATGTTTCACCTCCGCTAAACCAGCAGACACCTATTAATAGCACATATATAATGAATTAGTATAAATATGTGATAAAATTGTATAAATATGTGATAAATGATATTTTAATTTGTTTAAGGCACTCACATAAGTAAACATCCATCCAGCAAATTCTCTTTGCTTCATTTCTTCTAGTTCCTCCTCTGTGGCGTATCTATATCCGAACCGCCGCCATGAAAATCACGTACATGTGATGACAATAATGTAATTAATTAAGATATAAATGTTAATTTGTTAAAATAAAAATTTGTAAGATAATAAACTTACCTCTCATATTGAAGAACATCTTAGCGGTTGGTGAGCAAATATGTTTGCAAATGACTTCGCCCGCCATGAAGTCGACGGTCCTTTGGTTTTCCGCTAAGTCGTCCAACATCTGTGAAAATATCTGGAACCTTAACATGATATGTTGCTCGTTAGCCTCTATCATCATGCCGAGCAGGTCTTCGTTTTGGTCGGACTTCGCTGGAAAGTAGTACTCGCAAAGTTTGAAATTTCTTCATTGATCATCGCGGCGACTATAGAACCTTCAACCCTACTTAAATTTTTCACCATCTTCTTCAAATGGAACATATACCGCTCATACGGATACATCCATCTATACCGCAGGACCACCAAGTTCCAATTCTCTTACCGGTGAATAACAAGATGCTCCATAACATCAAAAATGAGGGAGGAAATATCTTCTCAAGGTTGCAATGAATCACGGCTATGTTAGTCTTCGATTTTCAATACCTTCAAGAGTCACCGATCCGGTGCATAAATCGCGGAAGAAAGCACTTATCCCTGCAATTGCTTCATGAACATTTCGTGGTAATAGTTCCTTGAAGGCAAACGGAAGGAGGCTCCATCAACACATGGCAATCGTGACTTTTCAAGCCAATAAACTTTCCTTCCTTTTCGCCGAACGCTACGCAAATTAGATGCGAACCGTCTGAAACTCCACATCGTTTGAAATCCAATCAAAGAACGATTTTTCCCTCTCCATCAAGTCGGTATATGGGAAAAGGAGCCCTACCATTCCCATCAACATGAAGTTCGAACGAGCACATATATCGACTAAATCCAGTCTTGACTTCAAATTATCCTTTGTTTTACCTTGAACGTTAAGGATAGTGTTCATTAGATTGTCAAAAGTTCTTCTCAATATGCATGACATCTAAATTATGTCTTAGCAGATGATCCTCCCAGTATGGCGATCCCGAAAATACTTTTTGTGCCGGTTATGTAGTTCTCCAACAAAGATCTACCGAAATTGCTCATGTCCCCCGACGCCCGCCGTCCTTGCTGCACCAAAATCTCTTAGTTGTGTCTTCAAACCTTTCCCACTAACTTCCTCGGGTGGACCATCAAACACCTGCTTGTTCTTCCTAAACAAAGTCTTACTCCGACGGTATGGATGATCGTGGTAGGAATCGTCTGGTGACGTCAAACCAACACGCTTTTCTTCCGTTCTTTAGTTGGAAAGCATCTGTGTCATCTTGACAATATGGACATGATAGCCTCCCATGCTGTCCATCCGGATAACATACCATATGCTGGAAAATCACTTATTGTCCACATTAGTATCGCCGCGATTTGAAAGTTCTCTTTACACGAAATATCAGATGTTTCAGCACCTTCAGCCCATAGTTGTTGCAACTCATATATTAGTGGCTGAAGAAACACATCAGCGATCTCTTAGGATGCTCGTCCGGGAACGAATGGAGAGAAACGAAACTCGCCGCAAGCACAAGTTTGGGGGTAAGTTGTATGGTGTAACAATGACTGGCCATAGAGAATATTGTCTTCCACTCTTCCCATACGGGCTGAAACCATGAGTAAAAGGAAACAGTAACAATCAGACATATATAGCAAATAACCTTTGAAAAACATCTATATTTTTAATTAAAAGCATAGTTGACATTATAATGGAGGTGAAAGCATTCTTTAAGCTTAGCTCTCAAACACAGACCAATTATAGTTGCCATACTACAATGCTTAAACGTTATCCTGAATTGATCACATAACCAAACTCACATTCACAAATCATTCAAGATCATGTACACAGAAGAAGAAAAAAGCCTCAAACTTTTGTATCCAAAATAAATAAAAAAAGTTTGGAACTTTCTTCTCACTAAAGGAATTAAAAGTTAAGGTTATGAAAAAACAGAACCAAAATTAAACTTTAACTCAGAGTTCAATGTGAGCCGGTGGTAAGAGAACTGGGAATTAGAGTCTAAAAACTTTCACAGTCAATGAAACAATAATCAAACAATCTGTCATAACTAAACTTCATTACGGAAAAAAAAAACAGTCTCAGTTCAAAGTGGAAGGAATGTTAAAATTGGGATTTAGGGTTTTCAAAATTAAACACTCAATCAAACAATATATGTTAAAATGTGTAATAAAAACTCTGGAATTGGACAGATTTAGCACTTATAGTTCAATTTCGTCGATCTAAAACGGAAGACAGATCAGACCTAGGGTTCACACAACAGGGACGATGGCGACTTGACGAGGAGGTGTCGAAATCGACGGCGACTGTGACGGATGAGATGTTGTCGGAGTGGGATAGGAACGACGGCGACTCTTAATCGGAGAAGGCTCCACCTTTTGTTTCTTCGATGTCTTGTGAGAGAGACACGACAAACTCTTTTCTTCTTTTCTATTTTTTTTGTCGTCTATTCATTTTAAATGTTTTTAACATATATTTTTTTATTTATTAGAATGGGTTTTTAGTAAATTTGCTCATATCCTATTTTAGTCTAGTAATTAAAATTTAATATGAGTTATTCTATTAATTTTTAGATCAATTAGAGTCATTCCAAGTAATTTCTCATTATTTTATTATATTAACTTATGATATATATCTATTTTTCCAAAGAATAATATTGTAGCGGTAGGCAATTTAATGGGCCACCCATGCCGCTCACTTTCGGTCCGTGGGTCCCATCCCATCCGACGGTCGGTCGTTAAATTCGAAGGCTCGAAATCATTATTTACTGACCTTGCAATCACCACCGACCTTTTCCGTGTTTTGGCCTCACTCGCGACGCTTATCGCGAATCACTTTCAGATGGGTCACCCATCCTTCCACTACTCCACCAAGACGCTTAACTCGGAGTTCTTTCCGGATGTGTTCGGAAAAGGTAAGTCAACTTTGATGATATAGGTAGCCAAATCAATTCTCTTAAGCGCTTTCCACATATCACAATTCGGGATGTTACAATTCACCCTCCGAAAACCAGGCGTCCTCGTTCGTCCCCACTGAATGCGAAGGCGCCTCTCGGTCGAACCGAGGCGGCTAACCAGCTCGATATCACTTATAAAGCCCGACCGCCCACGGTAATAGGCCACCGCGCCCGCTCACTTTCGGTCCGTGGGTCCCATCCCATCCGACGATTCGGTCGTTAAATTTTCAAGGCTCGAAATCATTATCATCGACCGCAATCACCACCGACCTTTTCCGTGCTTTGGCCTCACTCGCACGCTTATCGCGAATCACTTTCAGATAGTCACCCATCCTTCCACTACTCCACCAAGACGCTTAACTCGAAGTTAACTTCGGATGTGTTCGGGAAAAAGTAAGTCAATTTTAATAACAAATGTAGCCAAATCAATTCTCTTAAGAACTACATATATCACAACTCGGAATGTTACAAATATATATGAAATAGAAACTACAATAAAAAGATTGGTTTATGTGCACCAAAAGAAAAGATTGGTTCATTTGTGTGGCTATGAAGTAAGAACACACACAAGAGGTTGGTTAAATTACAAAAAAGAAACAACAATACAAAAATCAATAGAGAAACGTATATAGCGACTTGTTCGAGGCCATTGTCAAATAAGAAATAAACTATTGATATTTTATTCTTTTACCAAAAAAAAAAACTATTGACATTTTATTTCCTAGAATATTCATACGTTCAGTACGAAAAAAAAATCATACGTTCAGAACTCATAATTAGATAATTAGACTGAACGCGTGAAGTTAAAAAAAAAGATTCCACCAAACTCTTACCAAGAATTCTTAAATATTAAATTCAATCTTTACCTATATTTAATTTTTATTATATAATTCACAAGAAGCTTCATCATCACCGTTCAAACCTTTCCCACTAACTTCCTCGTGGACCATCAAACACCTGCTTGTTCTTCCTAAACAAAGTCTTACTCCGACGGTATGGATGATCGTGGTAGAATCGTCGTGACGTCAAACCAACACGCTTTTTCTTCCGTTCTTTAGTTGGAAAGCATCTGTGTCATCTTGACAATATGGACATGATAGCCTCCCATGTTGTCCATCCGGATAACATACCATATGCTGGAAAATCACTTATTGTCCACATTAGTACGCCCGCATTTGAAAGTTCTCTTTACACGAAATATCAGATGTTTCAGCACCTTCAGCCCATAGTTGTTGCAACTCATATATTAGTGGCTGAAGAAACACATCAGCGATCTCTTAGGATGCTCGTCCGGGAACGAGAATGGAGAGAAACGAAACTCTCGCCGCAGCACAAGTTTGGGGTAAGTTGTATGGTGTAACAATGACCGCCATAGAGAATATTGTCTTCCACTCTTCCCATACGGGCTGAAACCATCGTACATAACCCAAGGTAGACATTTCTTCTCTCATACGCAAAGTCGGGATACTTTGATTGGAAATGCTTCCACGCTTTTGCATCCGAAGGATGTCTAATCTCACCATCGTTGAGTGCTCCGCATGCCATCTCATTCGTTGCCAGGCGCTTCGAAAGATACAACCTCTCGCAATCTTTCCGCCAAAGGCAAATACCACATCCTTTTATATGGCACTGGAACTCTTCCACTCGTATCTTTATAACGAGGCTTCCCACAAAACTTGCATGAAATCCGCTGGTCATCCGCCCTCCAATAAATCATGCGTTATCGCTGCATACATCTATTACCCGATAAGATAAACCAACACGCTTTTTCTTCCGTTCTTTAGTTGGAAAGCATCTGTGTCATCTTGACAATATGGACATGATAGCCTCCCATGTTGTCCATCCGGATAACATACCATATGCTGGAAAATCACTTATTGTCCACATTAGTACGCCCGCATTTGAAAGTTCTCTTTACACGAAATATCAGATGTTTCAGCACCTTCAGCCCATAGTTGTTGCAACTCATATATTAGTGGCTGAAGAAACACATCAGCGATCTCTTAGGATGCTCGTCCGGGAACGAGAATGGAGAGAAACGAAACTCTCGCCGCAGCACAAGTTTGGGGTAAGTTGTATGGTGTAACAATGACTGGCCATAGAGAATATTGTCTTCCACTCTTCCCATACGGGCTGAAACCATCGTACATAACCCAAGGTAGACATTTCTTCTCTCATACGCAAAGTCGGGATACTTTGATTGGAAATGCTTCCACGCTTTTGCATCCGAAGGATGTCTAATCTCACCATCTGTTGAGTGCTCCGCATGCCATCTCATTCGTTCGCGGCGTGCGTTCAGAAGATACAACCTCTCGCAATCTTTCCGCCAAAGGCAAATACCACATCCTTTTATATGGCACTGGAACTCTTCCACTCGTATCTTTATAACGAGGCTTCCCACAAAACTTGCATGAAATCCGCTGGTCATCCGCCCTCCAATAAATCATGCGTTATCGCTGCATACATCTATTACCCGATAAGATAAACCAACACCGCTACGAAGTTTCGAACCTCGTAGTATGAACCTGAGCTACATTTTCCTCGTAGAATACCTTTAACAAAATCAGCTATCGCATCCATACGTTTTCAGCCAAGTTATAATCTGTTTTAATGCCCATCGGTCTTGTAGCGGATGATAAAGCTGAATGACCATCTCTACAACCTTCAGACAATGGTTGCTTTCCAGCATCCAACATATCATAAAATCTCCTAGCTTCTGCATTGGGTAAATCTTCCCTCTAAAATGATCATTAACCATCCGCCAGCATCTACACCATAATCTACATCCGCTCTAATTGGTTCTTCTAATCTAACCACGCTGAGGTTCGCTAGTACTACCAAGTTCATAATTAGTTTCCCATGATGATACCAAATTTTGTAACTTCGTAAACCCACTCAAATATAGATGAGTCCAAACATCCCACTCTTTAATAACCTTTCTATTTTACAATTAGAGCAAGGACATCTTAACTTACATTTTACGCTTCGGTTGTGTGAACTAACCCCATGAATTCTGGTTATACCTCGTTGGTATTCTTCGTAGCAATCTCGTGTCCGGATCCAAATGAGGTCGATCGATCCAAGAACGAAAATAATTTGAAGAAGACATGTTTTTGAAATAAAATTCGTGATAGTAGGAGGAAGGAGAACAAATGGAGTGAATGAAGGTGAAGAGGGGTGGCTGTATTTATAGATGAAATCTGCCGAGATACCGAGGAAATTCGAGGAAATTCGAGGAAAACAAACACTTCCTCGAATTTCCTCGAATCCCCAACGGCTCTCTAACGGCTACAAAAGTCGCCGGAATTTTCAAAATCTCCGCCGGTTTTTTCCGACGGACACCTTTTCTCGGTAATCCTCGAATTTACCGAGAAATCATATTTCAGTATTTCCTCGGGAATTTCCGATGCAGAAACTACATTCTTGGTTTCCTCGGTATTTCTCGGTATTTCCTCGAAATTCGAGGAACTCATTTTCCCTCGGTATGTCCCTCAGAATTGTGATGTTTTCTTGTAGTGTTTGTTCAACAAAAAAAGGGAAATAAAAACTCATAATCAGTGATTCGAGCGATTTCTCGTCGATTTTTTTCCTTCTTCTGTTCTTGTTTTTATTTGTCTCTCCAGCATCACCATATTTGATAGAAAATATCAGAAATAAAAATAAAGGGTAAGGGCATAACTTCCTCTTTTAGGTTTTATTCCTTGTAATGTTCGCCTGCAACTTCTAAACCTAAAAAAAGTAGATAAGATTTTGATTACATAATCTCTCTGGGTTTCTTATTCATCTCTTCTATAATCGATCTGCATGTCATGGTCTAAGACCGATTCATCTTACCCCCAGATTTTGCATAAAGTCTCTATTTTCAAGGTTTATTATCTCTGTAATTGCATGCATGTCACTCTTTGGGGTCTGATTACCTGTCAAAGCTCTGTTTTTTTCGATTCAAGAGCTCAGATTTTGAATAAAGTTTCAATTTTTAGGATTCTTATCACTGCAATTGCATGCATGTTACTTTTGGTATCTGAACACTGTTAAAAGCTCTGTTTTTTTTTTCGATTCATGCAGGTTTCTGAACCAGATTTTGATTGGATAAGGTGAAACTGTATCGGATGAATTCTCCACCATCGAGTTACAAGAATCTGAGACTCTTTTCAAAATCCATCTCTTTCAAATGTCTTGTTCTCGTTGGTATTGCTCTGTTCTACAAAGCTCTGTTTCTCTCTTCCTCTCCCAGAAACGCTCTGAACAGTGGATCACTGATTCGAGCTCGTTACACGTCAGATTCCTCTTCAGCTGATGGAGTCAGAACAGATAAGTTTCTGGAGGTTCCTCAGATCGTGTGGGGACTGAACAATCAGAAGATAGCTTTCGCAAGAGCTTGCTTGACGGCCAGAACGATGAACAGAACGCTTCTCATGCCTAGCTTAAGCGCTTCCTTGTTCTACAAGGAAGTGGACAAGCTTCTTCCGATTCCCTTCGAGAGAGTGTTCCAGTTCGAAAGATTCAACTCTCTGTGCAGTGGGTTTGTGCGTCTAGCTCGGTTCTCTGACGTTAGAAACAGAACACAAGTGTTTGATCTAGAGAAAGGCAGTGGGAGAAGATGGACAGCGGAGAGAGACTTGGAGCAACTGAAACAATCTGTTTCCATGGATGAGTTTGAAGTGATCCGTGTCAAAGGGAAGAACCCCTTCTTGTGGCATGATCATTGGCCTGTTAAGGACTATGCTAAGGTCTTTGAGTGTATGGTTGTGGTTGATGAGATCTCGAGAGAAGCAGATAAAGTTGTGATGAAAATCAGAGAAGCAGGGGAGAATGCAGCAGCAAGAGGGGGGAGATTAGAACAGGGTCCTGTTCCTTTTGTTGCGGTTCACATGAGGATAGAGATTGATTGGATGATACACTGTAAGAAGCTGGAGCAGAGGCAGAAAGTATCAGAGATTTGTAGTAGTAAAAGAGAGATTATGGAGAGAGTAGGGAACATTTCAAGTTTAAAGACTCCCACAGTTCTTTACCTAGCGGTAGCTGATAGTCTCTTGGAAGAGAAAGATGAAGAATCATCGGTTTTAAAGGGTTGGAGAGACGGGTTGATTCCTTTTGAGAAGAAGAAGCTTGGAGTTAAAGAGGAGGTTTACAGCAAGTACTCGTATCTGATTCAGTCTGCTATAGATTACGAGGTGTGTTTAAGAGCGGATGTTTTCGTTGGTAATAGCTTTTCGACTTTCTCTAGTCTCATTGTTCTTGAGAGGACGCAGAAGGCGAGGAGAGTAGGGTTTATGAGTTCTTGTGAAGATGGTGGAAACGTGTGGAGTTCGTATGCGTATAATCTGGCTGGAGAATCAGAGGGAGTTCCAAGGAGATGGATGACGAATATGACTCATTCTAGCTTGCAAGCTATTAGTTACGGCTCAAACTCTGTTTCTTGTTCAAGTGAGTGAGATTTTAGAATTAGCTTTTGTTTGTTTTTTTATACAATTCGTTGATTTGTTGGGGGTATAAAGCTGTGTAGATCTTCTTTTCTTTTTTAAATTGGTCTTCTAATGGTAATTATTGTGAGAGAGAAAAAGAGTAAGAAGTTGAAAAATCTATAGAAACCTATTCTTTACTTGTTAGACAAGACATTCATGAGACAAACAATCTCTTAATTCAATTTTCAAGAATTACAAATGAAATCTACAGGTTTAGATATTTCTTCAGATAAAGGTTTTAGCTATCTTTTTATTGTTGCAGTTATTATGAAAAAAAACATTTTTGTGAATCCACAGATATCATAATGAGATACATAAGCATTTGACATAACATTTTGGAATCTAAGAATTGAATACACTTAGATACATCAATTACAGATTCCTTGCTTAGTTTCCACCTCTCTTTTCTTCTTTGATTCAATCTATTGAGTACACAAATGAGAATGCTCGGCTGCAATTAAGATCTTTTGAAACAAGTTTTTGAAAATTTCTAGTTTTGAATTGATTGATATTTGAGTTTCAATCTATATATCTTGTGTAGTTTACAAAAAACAATACAATAAATTTAATTTTAGTTTATGATTTACAAAATATTTTGATGATTACTAATGAAGAATACAAATCTATAAATGACATGAAAAATAGTTTTGAAACTTGAAACATGCAGAGTAATCATAGCTTTGAGTTCACCAAGAGACACTATTCAATGGACAATCACAAATATTTTTACAAATTTTCAAAAATAATCTGAACACAAATATTTTCAACTGCACAAGTCTTGGACAATATTATTGTGAATTTTGTTGTGTCAACACACATTAAAATAAATAAGGAACATGATGGATACACTCATGATGAAGGATTTACAAAAACCAGCTTATACGAAATCAAATGCTTACTTGTCCATCTTCAGGTGTGAAGAGTTGTCCATCTGCAGGTGTGAAGACATGCTCAAACTTTGCAAATCTTGATACTTTCTTGGAGCATTTTCTTGCTGTCAAAGCAATCTTGAGGCCAAGATCTTTTTCTAGATCTGTAGAAGGTCTGACCCTGCAGAAGAGTTTCACATCCATTGTTTCTGTGACAGAAACCACAAGAAAAATCACAATCTTTAACTAAATTCTACTTATTCAACAAGTCAAAAACTATAAGTGAAATACAAATAATTCGTAAACAAACTTTAATCAAAAGCACACATAATAGAACCTAGAATGACTTACAAGTTACAATCAAATTTAAACTGTTCCTAAGCAATCAATTTTGGCTTAGATTCAAGTACTAAACCAAACCATAATCAGAAGCAAATAAGAAACGAGCTCATCTAATGAATGAACGTGAACTAAACAGATTACAAGCCTTTAACATTACCAAACTGGTAAATAAAGATAACATAAACAAGAGAAATTCTAACTAAATTCTACTTATTCAACAAGTAAAAAATTATAGGTGAAATATAAACAATCTCAAAGCAAACCTTTATCAGAAGCACACTTATCAGAAGCTGAAATGACTTACAAGTTACAATCAAACCTAATCAGTCCCTAAGCAATCAGTTTTGGCTTATTTTCAAGTACTAAACCAAAATATAATCAGAAGTAAATAAGAAACTAGCTCATCTAAGGAATGAACCGTGAACCAAACAGATTACAAGCCTTTAACATTACCAAACTCGTAAATGAAGATAAATTAAATCAAGAGAAATCCTAACTAAATTCTACTTATTCAACAAGTTAAAAACGTGAAACATAAATCATGAATTATTTATTTCTTATACATTGTTTTTGAATCTATTAGTATTTTTCTTTTCTTTTATAAATCATCTAATTTTATAGCTATATCTCTTTCAAGAGGGTGTGTAGTGAAACAACTGGCTTAACAATAAATCGGAACAAGCTACAAGTAGGTTCACAATGTTTTAGTTGAATTTGTATGTTGATGACAAAAAAATTAAAAATTAAACAAATCTGAACAAATGCAAACTTGCTGATTGCTCCTGCTATTGATGCTTGCAGTTCCCTCTTAACCCTGGCTTGTTTTAATTCTGATGATCCCGAGTTCAGTTGTGTGTTATATCTTTGTTTGCATGTTATTTACGTTCAAGTTGGAGAGAATTTGAATCTTGGTTGTTGGAATAAATCTCAAGTTATTGTTTCCCACACTAAATCTTTTCTTTTGTGTAGCAGCTTCATCAAGGATGCAAACGAGTGAGTTCAAAAGGTTTGTGGAAGACCTTAATAGGTGGTAGATGCTTTTGATGGTCGATGGATCTCTCTTTTATTGACTCCAAATCCCATAATTCAGGTAGATTTCATTGGTGTATATATGCAATTTATTACCTAGACAGCATGACTAGAATAAAGAATTGAATTAGCTTCTCTGTGCAGTTTACAGTGTTCGAAAGCGTCTGCTTAAACAAAAAACTGCAGAATGTTATGATTGAAGCTGCTGATGACTCCAAGGACAAGGAGACCGATCCCTGGGGTTGTTTATGCGGGATGTTAAAGGGCTTGCAGGCTCAGATTTTGAAAACAGTTCTGAGCTCAGCATTAATACTGATCAAGGAGAAAATCAGTGCAACAACATGTATTCATATTATTATGAAGCTAAAGATGACGATAGGAGCATATTTGATTACCCCTTTTTTGGTCTCTCAGAACAGAAGAGCAGACCTGAGGTCACTGCCATAATAGCTGGAAGAGCAGCCTGAGGTCATTGTCTCATGCAACTTTGAAGGATTCGAAAACACAAAACGCTAATCACTAATTAACCGAACATTCACAAACTGCATCTCTTCATTCAGAAAACAGAATCCTGAGAATCAAACAACTGCATGCAACTGTGGCTCTCTTTTCCCAAACTGCTGGAGTTTCTAGATTTCTCCATCGCTTCTCCTCTGTTCCGATCTCTTCTGTCGAATACATCAACTGGGCCTCTTCTGTTGGGTCGCGTTTTCAATCACTTAATGGGCTATCAACAATTCCCTACTCTGGACCTCTTCTGTTCTCTATAGACTCCGTAATGTGCTCCTTCGTTTCATTAATTTTCTCAACTAGTGTTATGCATATGTAAAATGTTACCTCTTGCCACATTTAAATATTAATGCACAAAAGAGTAAGCAAAAAAAAACTTTCAGAGATTTGGAGTAGTAAAAGAGAGAATGTGGAGAGAGTACGAAACATTTCAGGTTTAAAAAACTCCCACAGTTCTTTACCTACTAGTAGCTGATAGTCTCTTAGAAGAGGCAGAAGAAGAATCATCGGCTTTAACAGGTTGGAGAGGAGGGTTAATACCTCTTGAGAAGAAGAAGCTTGGTGTTAAAGAGGAGGTTTACAGGAAGGATTTATATTTGATTCAGTCTACTATAGATTACGAGGTGTGTTTCAGAGCGGATGTTTTTGTTGGTAATAGCTTTTCGACTTTCTCTAGTCTCATTGTTCTTGAGAGGACGCAGAAGGCGAGAAGGTTAGGGTTTGCATATAATCTGGCTGGAGAATCAGAAGGAGTTCCAAGGAGATGGACGACGAATATGACTCATAGCTTGCAAGCTATTACTTACGGCACAAACTCTGTTTCTTGTTCAAGTGAGTGAGATTTTAGAATTAGCTTTTGTTTGTTTTTATACAATTCGTTGATTTGTTGGGGTATAAAGCTGTGTAGATCTTCTTTTCTTTTTAAAATTGGTCTTCTAATGGTAATTATTGTGAGAGAGAAAACGAGTAAGAAGTGAAATCTATAGAAACTTATTCTTTACTTGTTAGACAATACATTCATGAAAAAACGATCTCTTAATTCAATTTTCAAGAATCACAAATGGAATCTACAGGTTTGGATGATATTTCTTCAGATAAAGGTTTATCTATCTTTTTGTTGTTGCCGTTATTGTGAAAAAAACATTTTTGTGAATCCACAGATATCATAATGACATACATAAGCATTTGACATAATATTTTGGAATTGAAGAATTGAATACAGTTGATACATCAGTTACAGATTCCTTGATTAGCTTCCACCTCTCTTTTCTTCTTTGACTCGATTTATGGAATACACAAATGAGAATGCTCGGCTGCAATTAAGATCTTTTGAAACAAGTTTTTGAAAATTTCTAGTTTTGAATTGATTGATATTCGAAGTTCCAATCCATATATCTTGTGAGTTAAGCAAAAACAATACAATAAATTTCATTTTAGTTTATGATTTACAAAATATTTAGATGATTACTTATCAGGAATGCAAATCTATAAATGACATGAAACATAGTTTTGAAACTTTAAATATGTAGAGTAATCATAGCTTCGAGCTCACCAAGAGGTACTATTCAGTGGATAATTACAAATGTTTTTACGAAGTTTTCAAAAGTAATTTGAATACAAATATTTTTAACTCCACAAATTTGGCAATATTATTGTGAATTTTGTTGTGTCAATACACATTAAAATAAATATAGATAGTATTTAAGGAATAGCGATGGAAGCTTTTGTTACCTGAATAGTAAACCTACTACATCTAAGATGAGAGATTGTGAGTAACATCAATTGAACAGTAAACCTATACTCATGGTGAATGATTTAGAATTTCTAAGCATGTCTTCAACAACGTTGTACTTGAAACATTGTACATGAGTCCTTTCTGTTGCAAATCTTCACTCATGGTGAAAGATTGACCAGAACCATCAAAACGTAAACAACAAAGGGGAAAAAGTTGAAACCCTTACCGATGAGAAGAGGAGTGGCTCGGAGATGATTCCAGAAGGCTCCATAGCTGATCCACCCCTTGAATAGGGAAAGAGCCAAGATCAGTGTTTCCTTCTTTGGTCTGGAGTCTTCTGGAATTTGATACCAGAAAATCCTTGATCAAGTCTTGGCGGACTTCAAGCATGCTGACAGAGAGAGACTTGGGGGAAGCGACATTCTTCGACCTTCTGAGCAGGTCTTCAACCACCTTGTACAGCAGTCCTTTGAGCTTCAGTTCTTCACTAAAGGTGAAACTTGAAAATGTAGAGTAATCATGGCTTCGATTTCGCCAAGAAACATATTCAATGGACCATCACAAATGTTTTTAGAGATATCATAAAATTTTCTTAAGTAACTGAATACAAATTTTATAATCTTACAAGTTTTGGGCAATATTATGTGAATTTTGTTGTGTCAACACACAATAAAATAAATGTAGATTGTATTTGTGCTGAATTTTTGTTATACTGTTACCGTATGATTCCTAATTTTTTTTTTGAACTTTATCTTTATATATGAAATTTCATGTACTATTTTCACTGTTACCATTTGATTCATAAACGAACAACTCAATATATTGGTTTCACTGTTACTATTTCGCAGTCATTGTTGTGCATCATGAATCCAAGTGTAACCAAAAACATGAATCATAAACCTTGAAATGACTTAAATTCCTCTAACCCCTTCATACACGTTGATTGAGATGCGGGAGAAACTTCACATATGACGTGTTACTGAAGTACTCAATTCATCTAAAGAGTGTTTGAGTTGCAGCTGTTAAGATACCGTTCTAAGTGTATCATAATGGATCTTGAGGCTCATTGGGATCTGGGGCAGATCTATATTGATCGGTATAGGGTCACGTGTCCCCTACTGATTTTTTATTTTTCTTAAACAATTTAACATAATTTGTCTAAATATTTATAGTTTACTGAAGAAAATTTTAAAAAATCCCCCATCTAAATTTTTTTATGTCATTTTCTAATACTATGTCCCCAACTAAAAATTAGTCTAGATCCACCCCTGATTGAATTTGAACTTCTTGTCATATGAGAATCTCGCTCGGTGATCCTTCTAGCAAAACTGAATGTGCATATGGTGTCACTGAAGTTATGATAAGTGGGAGAGACATTGAAGAATCTCAATCTTTTAACAATCTTCAAGCAAGTGGGTAAACTAAGAGTTTCTAAAGAGCAAGATATAGAGATTTTAAAAGACAAACACAAAAATCAAATGCATGATGAATAAGTTGCATTCCTTGATTTTGCAGTTCATTATTCGAAGAAGGTGTATAGTGAAAGAAGTGATTCAAAATAAATTGAAACAAAGGTAAACTTGCGTCTTTCTCATGATGTTCTTGCTTGAACTTTTTTTAGAACATCTCAAAAAGATACTCTATAACTTTAAATACGAGGGTTTTTGGCTTTCCAAAAAAAATTTCAAAACGTTAAATTTTAAATTTTATATTTTGGTCCTTTCCATTACAGATCACATTTATGATTCTTAGAAATTTATCATTTATCGTTTAATTCTTAAAAAATTTATCTCATAAATTCAGAATTAAAAATAATGAATTTTGGTAGTTGATCATTTATGAGATTCATTTTTATTTTGAAATGCACTAATTGATCATATATGGGAGCATTACGGAAATAATTTTATGGAATCGTATGGTATTTTGTTTGTAATTTAATATTTACTTATGTATTTCTATGTATAGTTTTATATTTTAGGGTAACATTTTATTAATTAATATTGATGTAATATTTTTATATATGTGCTAGTTATTTATAAATTTATATGGATTTAAATTAATTATGATAAATATAAGGAATTAGTATAAAAACATACTTTTGAAGTTAATTTTGAAGTTTTGATTTTGGAGAAGAACATCTTTAAACGTCAAATTTAAAGGTTTAGCAAATTTCAAAATAAACTTCAAAGCATGTTTATTTTTGATCATTCCAAGTTCAGCTTATCTTTGTTTGCTTGTTAGCTACGTTCAAGTTGAGAAATTTTGAATCTTGGTGTTGAATGAAACTCAGGTTACGCTCTGGTTCCCGTCAAAACCCATTGGGCTGGGAATTGTTAATTTCAAAGGCCCAATTTTCGATTTGAGAGAGAGAGAGGGGAAGATCGGGAAGAAGGAGAGGAAGATGATGACCGGCGGGAACTACACGACTATCGACGACGACAGCCAAAAAGTCTCTGGATCTGTACCTGTAAGCTCCTATCTCGATTGTGTTATACATGAGGTGATTCTTCCGATCTGATCTAGTTTCCATGTGTGTTAATCGTAGTCTGTTCCAGATCCAGGTCACACTACCGTCAAATTCGCAGGTAACATTGTCGTATTCGTTGATGATATTTAAGAAAGAGAGAATTGATTTGGAACTAGTCATTAGATGGATGCCCCTTTGGATTGTGACTTAGAAGAACAGTGCAGTTTTGTAAGCAAGTGTTATGGATTTTGAATGAATCTCTCTCTCTAGTTTAAACCAGAGTTAAGGGTTTAGTGAATAGATGATGAATGAATCTTTTTTTTTTCTAAACGGAGAAAGAGGAATCTTATAGTTTGCAAATGTATTTCTTTTGAATGTTGAGATTTGAAGGATGCATTGTTGTCTTGCAGAATCAAATCTTCAAACCTTTCCTCCATCTGCTGCTCAGGGAAAGATCTCTGGTGGTAGTAATCCCCCTCGAGATGCTGACGGTATCATGATTCTCTCTGAGTTTTTTTTTTTTTTTAATTCTATGTATTAGTTGAGATGTGGAAAGGTTGTTCGTTTCATTTCATCCTCTGCTTCATGTTGATAAGTATGATAGAGCTTAAGTTGTACATTGGTGCAGATACATTTTCTGGGCCTGGTAACGGTAGTAGTACAGATGAACCTCAGTCTGGTGGCTGGCTCCATAAGTTCACTGTTGGTGCTTACAAGCCCTTCTTTGATGTCGACACTTCGGATGTTGTGGACAGACTCAAAGAATCTCTCTTCCCATTCCGTGGAACTTTTACAGAGAAGACTGCCGACAAGCCTGACTTGTAAGAGTTATAGTCTTTTTCTTTTCTCGTTTTCTGGTTTCTCAGACTTCTCCAAAAGTAAACTCAGATGCGATAAATTGATTTTGTGTTTTTTTTTTGCAGGTATGGTCCATTCTGGATATGCACGACCTTGATATTCGTGGCGGCATCAATCGGAACATTTGTCACATACGTAGCACACAAATGGAGGAAACAAGAATGGAACTACGATATCAATCTGGTGACTTGGTCCGCAGGAGTGTTCTATGGCTATGTCACGATTATTCCTCTGGCATTATATGTCGTTCTCAAATATTTCTCTGCACCTTCAGGCCTAGTCCAACTCTTCTGTCTCTACGGCTATTCCCTATTCATCTTCATCCCTGCATTGGTACCAAAATTTCTCCTTCGAAGCATCTGAATATGATATGATTGAGATTTTGACATTTTTGTATCTGTTTGTCTCTCTGGCAGTGCCTCTCGGTCGTGCCAGTGGAGATCTTCAGATGGGTTATCGCGGGTGTAGCAGGGTTCATGTCTGCAACATTTGTGGCTCTGAACCTCAAAGCGCATATAAATTCCGCTGGAGAGAGATCGATCCTGATCATCGCAAGCATCTTTCTATTGCAGCTGGGGCTTGCGGTTGTGTTGAAGCTCTATCTGTTCACTGTCACCGTATGATTTCATAAAAGGTTTAAGACCATTGTTCTTAATATAAAATGTTTTCTGATAATCTGTAGATCCATATCCATAAACGTTTTCACCTCCTCAGAGATTTTTCCAAATTTTGGTGGTACTGATTCCATTCCATTTATTTACTTTGTAGAAAACAGTGTAAGAATAATAAAAAATCGATTTGTTTGCTTGTTCTCTGTGTATGTGAGTCAGATCAATGTGAACAGAAGAATAAAAGACGTGCCTACAAATCCCTGACACGAGCAAAACATGTTTTGTTTACTGTAACCAACCAATCGTAAGATTTGTACGGATACGGCGATCTTCACTGGAAAACACTGACAAATTCTTCTTCTACATTTACGTCAATAATAACATATTCGATTTTCTGTCTATGTTTTTTTTGTTAATGAAATAAAACTCATCGCCAATAGCATTATTTCTTTGTTGTTTTTAAGTGTTTGGCTGTAATAGTAATGGCGAATTTTCTTTACGGATAATTCTTTTTTTTTTATTTAAATATATACAAGTAATTTGCTACTTGGCGTTTATTCAGATTTCCTCCTCGCCACATTATTACCATCATGTGGTGGGTCTCAATCATCGAGACTTCCACTTTTAAAAAAAATTTCTTTATTTTTTTTTTAAAAAAAATTTTTAATTAACCTGTTTTTTCTTTTGTGAACATGGACGTTGAATATGATAGCCAGATTCACACACTAATCTCCTTCCTTCAATTATTATTTTCTTCTTCTTATTCTCTTTGGCGTGAGATTTGAGGTATGTTCTGGTGGTGTTAGGTGTCTTGTTACGTTTCTCAGTTTGTTCATCTTTTACATCTCAAGCAATCAATATCACCTCCTCCTACGCTTTCTCCAAACCAAATAGATTTAGACATTTGGTGATATTTTCTAGTTGGGGGAAAATTGATTTTTTTTTTTTTGTGTGTCAGAGAGTGAATTGTAAGTGAGCTCAACAGATTTTTCCTCATTTATTTATTGCAAGTTATAAAGCTTTGGTTTTTTAATCTGGCAGATGAATTGTGTTTGAATGTTTGGTGGTGGAGATGGACCGGAGGAGCTGGTTATGGCGGAGAAAGTCTTCTGAGAAAAGTCCCGGCGAGACAGAGAGCACAGGCTCACTCTCTTCTCATTCTGAAAGATTCTCAGACGATCAGGTTAACACCTTTCTCTTTTCTTTTCTTGGCTTCTTGAATCGAAAGTTTTCAGCTTTATGTAGTAGCAATGCATCTTTTTTCTTCTCTCATCTTGATCAATGGATTTACTGTGAGAACAGAGACTATTGCTGAAGAGCTTGATAGATTTTGTTATGGTAGAATGTGGTTGAAACTACAAGAAGACTAGTTGTTGTTTATGTTCAGGTTTGCTGAAACCTTGGTACTGTGTTGTCATCTTGATCTGTTTGTAGCAGTGCCTTTGTTTGATCGTTGACTCCATCTATCATTGGAGTTACTGTCAGAACATGATAAATTTTGTTATGGTTTATTCTTTGTTATCTTTATGTTAAATTATGAGAAGATTAATTGTTTTGTACATGACATGTTAATATGGTTTTGATGTGTTTGGTATGTGAAAACTCAGAGATCTCACTCACCGGAATTAATATCTAAACCTGTCACAAGAGAAGAAGAAGTTGAAGAAGAAGAGGCAACGGCGGATATAAAGATTCTAACGGAGAGGCTCTCTGCAGCTCTTTTAAACGTCAGTTTAAAAGACGACCTTGCCAAGCAGCATGCTAAAGTTGCAGAGGAAGCTGTCGCAGGTTGGGAGAAGGCGGAGAACGAAGCTGCGGTTCTGAAGCAACAGCTCGATTCTTCTGTAAGCAAGGTCTCTGCTCTCGAGGATCGAAACACTCATCTCGATAGTGCACTCAAGGAATGTGTGAGGCAACTCTGGCAAGGAAGAGAAGAGCAAAACCAGAAGATCGAAGAAGCTGTAAGCAAGAAATGTTCAGAGTGGGAAGGTACAAAATCTGAACTTGAATCCCAAATCCAGGAGCTTCAAGCAAGACTTCAAACTGGAAAACAAGAGGTTGCTACTAATGCTTCAGCTTCAGCTAACCCGAAACTCGAGGCTTTAGAGAAGGAGAACTCAGCTTTGAGGCTACAACTACTCTCACAAGCAGAAGAGGTCAAGATAAGAACTATTGAGAGGGACTTGAGCACTCAAGCTGCTGAATCTGCTAGTAAACAGCAGTTGGAAGGGATTAAAAAGTTGACTAAACTCGAAGCAGAGTGCAGGAAACTGAGAGTCATGGTTCAGAGATCTGCCAAGTCAAATGAGATCAAGTCCTCTGTAGATAACCAATCAGACTACTCAGGGAGGTTCTCTTTTAGTGACAATGAAGTGCAGAGTCCTACACAGAGGTCTATTGGGAAGACTACAACGGCTCCTTCTGTAGATATCGGTTTAATGGATGATTTTCTTGAGATGGAGAAGCTCGCTTCTATGCCGCATTCTGAACCTGGAAGAAAACATTCAGAGAGTAGCAAGGGATTAGGGAAACCTGATGCACAAGCAAGCCAACTAAAACATGAACTTGAAACCTCACTTCACAGGATTTCTGAACTAGAGGAAAAGGTAGAGATGGTAGAGGTGGAGAAACTGCAGTTGGAGATGGCTTTGAATGAATCCAGAGAGCAAACTGAGGCATTACAGAATCAATTGGTGGAGACAGAGGAGAAGTTATCCAGGTTGAAGAAACTGGAACCAAGAACTCAAGATCTAGAGTCGTCATTGAATGAATCTAAAAAGCAGATTCAGGATCTTCAAAGACAGCTAAACAGAACACAAGTGAATCTGTCAGAACTAGAGACTACAAGAGCAGAAAACAATGATCTAGAGTTGTTGTTGAGTGAATCTGGAAGTCAAATTCAGGATCTTCAAAAGCAGCTAAACAAAGCACAAGTGAATCTATCAGAGCTAGAGACTATTAGAGCAGAAAAGCTGGAATTGACCATATGTTTAAACGGGACAAAGAAGCAGCTGGAGACATCGCAAAGTCGGTTGAAGGAAACAGAGAGAAAGTTAACAGAGCTTCAAAGTCTGCTGCGTCTAACAAAGGATGCAAAAGAAGCTGCTGAGGATGGTGTAAAAGCTGCAAACGCGAAAGCAGAAGCTGTTGAGTCAAGACTCAGAGATGTGGAAGCAGAATCAGAATCTTTGATCTTGAAAATCAAATCGTTGGAAAAGAGTATGGAAAAGGAACATGCGTTATCAGCAAAACAGATTTCAAAGTGCGAAGAACTACAAGATGAGATCTCAAAACTAAAACACGAACTTGAGCATCATGGAGAAGCAGAGCATGAGCCTAATCATGTGAGAGCTTTTGATGATGATTATAAGCTGAACCAGGTAAGACTCTCTTGGCATCTCTATGCAATGTTACATAACACCTTCTATGTACACATATGTTATGAAATTCTTTTGTGACAATGTGGCAATTACAGGAGAAGGAACTAGCAGTGGCTGCCTCAAAATTTGCAGAGTGCCAGAGAACTATTGCTTCACTGGGTCAGAGATTACAGTCACTTGCTACACTTGAAGATTTCTTGATTGAATCTTGAGGAGAATCTCTCTGATCAGATTATTGATCATTCCCAAGAATGGAAATAAGAGTCAATAGACATTGAAATCAGAATGATGAGCAGTTGAAACTCTCTGCTAAAGAAACTTGGAATCATATCCATGAATACAAGTGTAGAGGATTACATGGACAACGGGGAAGACTAAGCCAAAACAGAGTTGAGACATATGTCAATAGAACACTAAGGGAGACAAACTGGATAGAGTTTTTTTTTTCATTTTCATTTTTATAAATTATCCATTCAATCTCTATTGTTTAAGATCATATCAAATAACAACTGAACTATGTGAAAAATAAAAGCTAATACGTAAAAGTAAATATATAATGAGATGTGAAAAGTATCTCTTTCTTTTGAATCCATTCTTTTTTCCTATGTTATCAAAATATAAAAATTGATTCCTGAATATGTATTGTTATTTTAAACAAGAAAATAATATAATAATGGAGCATTTTTTTAAAAAAAATAAGCTGTATTCATATGCTTTAAATAAATTCGACCAATATTTTTTCCAACTAATAAGTTCCAAATAAGCATTTTGTGTTTTTTTCTTGTGACAGGCTAGGTTTCATGCAAGTTTGTATATATCTTAAAATGGGACTAATGGTTATCCAAATAAGCTCATCTTCACCACGTGGACTCCTCCGTGGCTACAGCGCTGAAGTAGCTTCCTCATGTCAACCATTCTAAGATGCAACGTGGAAAATCATTCAAAATGCTTCATGGCCTTTAACTCGTTCCTTCGCTTATTTGTTTGGATCAATTTTCTCGGTCACCAAACGCACAAACAACACTTTCTCTGTAAAAAATTTTAGTGCAAAAGAAAAGAACAACGAGAGATGGCTAGTGGGTTTCCGTCGCAGAAGCAAGAGAAACAACCAGGGGTAGAACATGCTATGGATCCAACTCCACAGTTCTCTAGCCCCAACTACAAACCCTCCAACAAACTCCATGTAGGCTTCCACTGTTTCAAAATTATAGCCTTTGCTTCTATGTAAAAACATATAATACATATACAAAAAAAAATGCATATTGTTTGGTGCTAAAACATATATCTTAAAATGGGACTAATGGTTATCCAAATAAGCTCATCTTCACCACGTGGACTCCTCCGTGGCTACAGCGCTGAAGTAGCTTCCTCATGTCAACCATTCTAAGATGCAACGTGGAAAATCATTCAAAATGCTTCATGGCCTTTAACTCGTTCCTTCGCTTATTTGTTTGGATCAATTTTCTCGGTCACCAAACGCACAAACAACACTTTCTCTGTAAAAAATTTTAGTGCAAAAGAAAAGAACAACGAGAGATGGCTAGTGGGTTTCCGTCGCAGAAGCAAGAGAAACAACCAGGGGTAGAACATGCTATGGATCCAACTCCACAGTTCTCTAGCCCCAACTACAAACCCTCCAACAAACTCCATGTAGGCTTCCACTGTTTCAAAATTATAGCCTTTGCTTCTATGTAAAAACATATAATACATATACAAAAAAAAAAATGCATATTGTTTGGTGCTAAAAACATATATCTTATAAAAAAAAAATCAGAAACGTTAGTGTTGTTAACTATTGTATACTTGTATGACAAGGTATCTTTGAAATTTCTGGCAGGGAAAAGTGGCGCTAGTGACTGGAGGAGACTCAGGGATAGGTCGAGCGGTGTGTCACTGCTACGCGCTCGAAGGAGCGTGCGTGGCTTTCACCTACGTGAAAGGCCGAGAGGACAAAGACGCGGACGAGACGCTTCGTCTGCTTCACGAGGCTAAGACGAGGGAAGCTAAAGAGCCGATCATGATCGCCGTGGATCTAGGGTTCGAAGAGAACTGCAAGAGGACCGTCGAGGAAGTTGTCAACGCCTTTGGACGCATCGATGTGCTTGTAAACTGTGCAGCTGAGCAGCACGAGGTTTCCATCGATGAGATCGATGAGGCCAGGCTTGAGAGAGTGTTCCGCACCAACATCTTCTCTCAGTTTTTCTTGGCCAAGTAAGTAACTACATGAAACAATGAAAGTGGTTCTTTAATGATCCGATTTCATTCAAAAAAATAATGATCCGATCAACTTAAAATTTATATAAATAAATTTATATAAATATGAATTTAAAAATGTAATATATCATATAGTTTTTAAAAATCTTAAAGTTTGCCCTTAATATTATTTTATCATTTTACCGTAAAAGCAAGTATACTCTTTATTTTTTACATAAAACATATTTTGAAATATATAATTTTAAGAATATTTTTGTAAGTAAGTATACTCTTGGCCAAGTAAGTAACTACATGAAACAATGAAAGTGGTTCTTTAATGATCCGATTAACTAATAAATATATACAGTAGAAATTCCACAAATTAATAAATACAATAAATTAATTAATTTACATAAAATTTATATAAATATGAATAATATTTATATAAATATGAATTAAAAATGTAATATATTACATAGTTTTTTTTTGGAACAATCATATAGTTTTTTTAAATCTTGAGGTTTGCCCTTAATATTATTTTATCATTTTGCCGTAAAAGCAAGTATACTCTTTATTTTTACATAAAACATATCTTGAAATATATAAATTTAAGAATATTTTTGTAAATTATTAAGTCTATAATGTTAATAATTATTTTACCAAAAAAAAAATAATAATAATAATTTTTTACTGCATATAGGTATGCGTTGAAGCACATGAAGGAAGGGAGCAGTATCATCAACACGACGTCGGTTGTTGCATACGCGGGAAGCTCGAGTTTGCTAGAGTACGCCTCTACCAAAGGAGCCATCGTTTCCTTCACACGTGCGTTAGCTCTTCAGCTTGCACCAAAGGGAATACGTGTCAACGGAGTAGCCCCAGGTCCGGTGTGGACACCACTGATAACAGCTTCCTTCTCTGAAGAAGCGATCAAACAGTTCGGGTCAGAGACACCGATGAAAAGAGCGGCTCAGCCTGTTGAAGTGGCTCCTTCTTACGTCTTCTTGGCTTGTGAACATTGCTCTTCTTACTACACCGGCCAGATCCTCCATCCAAACGGTAAGTTTCTAATTGTAGGTGTGTTGGAGCCTCGGCTAGTTTCTCAAATTGGATCTCTTAACATTAAATATATATATATATATTTTTTTGGTTAATGAAAATTTAGTGGTGGAAAAAAAATACTATTAGTGGCATAAGAATCTTTCACCATTTTTAGCTATCAAATGAGACTAACTTTTTCTTTTCTTTTTCCTACTTTTTCTTTTCTTTTCTTTATTAATTATTATTAATTTTAGTGAGAAACTTTTGAGAAACTACCAGTGTCTTTGTTGTGGCTACTGTTAACGCAAACATGAACTTGAGTATCATGGAGAAGGAGAGCATGAGCCTAATCATGTGAGAGCTTTTGATGATGATTATAAGCTGAAGCAGGTAAGACTCTCTTGTCATCTATATGCAATATTACATAACACCTTCTATGTAAACATATGTTATGAAACTCTTTTGTGACATTGTGGCTATTACAGGAGAAGGAACTAGCAGTGGCTGCCTCAAAATTTGCAGAGTGCCAGAGAACTATTGCTTCACTGGGTCAGAGATTACAGTCACTTGCTACACTTGAAGATTTCTTGATTGAACCTTGAGGAGAAGCCCTATGATCAGAATCCTGATCATTCCCATGAATAGACAGTGAAGTCTGAATGAAGAGAAGTTGAATCTCTCTGCTAAGGAAACTTGGAACCATATCCATGAATACAAGTGTAGAGGACACATGAACAACTGGGAAGGCTAAGCCAAAAGAGGGTTGAGATACATATGTCAATAGAACACTAAGGGAAAGAAAATGGATATAGTTTTTTTTCTTTCATTTTATTTTTATAAATTATCCATTCAATATCTATTGTTTAAGATCATATCAAATAACAACAGAACTATGTGCAAATTACAAGCTAATACGTATAGTAAAATATAGTAGAAAAATATCTCTTCCTTTTGCATGTATACTTGAATCCATTCCATTTTTTTTACTAGGTTAATCAAAATATAAAAATTGATTCCTGAATCTGTTGTGTTATTCTAAACAAGAAAATAATATAATAATGGAGCAGTCTTTATAAATAAGCTGTATTCATTTGCTTTAAATAAATTCTATGAATATTTTTTTCCCAACTAATAAGTTCCAAATAAGCATTTTGTGTTTTTCTTGTGACAGGCTAGCTTTCATGCAACTTTGTATATATCTTTAAATGGGACTAATAGACTAGTTATCCAAATAAGCTCATCTTAACCACGTGGACTCCTCTGTGGCTGCACCGTTGAAGTAGCTTCCTCATGTCAACCATTGTAAGATGCAACGTGGCACATCATTCAAAATGCTTCATGGCTTTAACTCGTTCTTTTGCTTATTTGTTTGGATCAATTTTCTCGGTCCCCAAAACACAAAAACACTTTCCCTCAAAATTTTCAGTGAAAAAGAAAAAGAACAACTAGAGATGGCTAGTGGGTTTCCACCGCAGAAGCAAGAGACACAACCAGGGGTACAACATGTTATGGATCCAACTCCTCAGTTCTCCAGCCCTAACTACAAACCCTCCAACAAACTCCATGTAATCAGCCTTGTGTCTATATTTACATATTTAAAATAAAACCTTGTTTTGTGTTTCAGTCATGTTTTAAAAATTATAAAAAAACAAAATATATAAAAAAACTTACGTTTACATTTTCTTGTGCTAGAAATATATATCTTATCAAAAAAAGTTTATAAGCATTTAGAATACTTGTATGACAAGCTACCTTTGAAATTTCTGGCAGGAAAAGTGGCGCTAGTGACAGGAGGAGACTCGGGAATAGGTCGAGCAGTGTGTCACTGCTACGCGCTTGAAGGAGCGAGTGTGGCTTTCACCTACGTGAAAGGCCGAGAGGACAAAGACGCAGACGAGACGCTGCGTTTGCTTCACGAGGCTAAGACAAAGGAAGCTAAAGAGCCGATCATGATCGCTACCGATCTAGGGTTCGAAGAGAACTGCAAGAGGACCGTTGATGAAGTTGTAAACGCCTTTGGACGCATCGATGTGCTTGTGAACTGTGCAGCTGAGCAGCACGAGGTTTCCATTGATGAGATCGAGGAGGCTAGGCTTGAGAGAGTGTTCCGTACCAACGTCTTCTCACAGTTTTTCTTGGCCAAGTAAGTAATTACATGAAACAATGAAAGTGGTTCGGTACGGTAATGATGATCCGACCAAAGTGACTAATGAATACTCCCTCTGCACAAAGATAATATTTTTGAATTGTTCACACCTATTAAAAACAAATTAATTTTGTATCGTAAATGCATTATTTTTTTGCCATTATCAATTTTCAATAAAGTTACACTTATAATAACCTAATAAATTCAATTATTTTTTACAAAATTACAATTTAGTATTTTTTAAACAATTTACTATAATTAAATAGTAGAGTTTATAAAACACCTAAAAATAAAATTTATTTTTCTAAAACTTTTATACAAAATTAAAAATAAATAATTTATTTTTCTAAAACTTTATCTAAAAACTGAGGGAGCATATTTCATGTCTATATAGGTATGCGTTGAAGCACATGAAGGAAGGAAGTAGTATCATCAACACGACGTCGGTTGTTGCATACGCAGGAAGCTCGAGTTTACTAGAGTACGCCTCTACAAAAGGAGCTATCGTTTCCTTCACACGTGCATTAGCTCTTCAGCTTGCATCAAAGGGGATACGTGTCAACGGAGTAGCTCCAGGTCCGGTCTGGACTCCACTGATAACAGCTTCCTTCTCTGAAGAAGCGATCAAACAGTTCGGGTCAGAGACACCGATGAAAAGAGCAGCTCAGCCTGTGGAAGTGGCTCCTTCTTACGTCTTCTTGGCTTGTGAACATTGCTCTTCTTACTACACCGGCCAGATCCTCCATCCAAACGGTAAGTTTCTAATTGTAGGTGTGTTGGAGCCTCGGCTAGTTTCTCAAATTGGATCTCTTAACATTAAATATATATATATATATTTTTTTTTTTGGTTAATGAAAATTTAGTGGTGGAAAAAAAATACTATTAGTGGCATAAGAATCTTTCACCATTTTTAGCTATCAAATGAGACTAACTTTTTCTTTTCTTTTTCCTACTTTTCTTTTCTTTTCTTTATTAATTATTATTAATTTTAGTGAGAAACTTTGTGAGAAACTACCAGTGTCTTTGTTGTGGCTACTGTTAACGCAAACGTGATTTTGTGCAGGTGGTTCTATCGTGAACGCTTGAGCTTGTCTAACGTGTCTCTCTGTTGGTATGGATGGTATATGCATCTAGGAAGTTGGTACAAAGAAACAGTACGGTTTATATAAAGTAATGTAGCATGTGTGTTGTTGTATGATGAATAATGTAAAAAAATATCTGAATAAATGGTTTGTTGTGTGTTTGGTTTTGTGAGGGCAAAAACGTTAACTTTACACGCAAGTAATCAGTATAGCACACTTGAAGCCTATGAGTTGTGTGTTTCTTTACGCACAAGTAATCAGTATAGCAGAAGTAACAAGTGATGAGTATTTTTTTGCCTTTAGTCTGAGTCTTCCTCAAAAGGAACAAGTTAGAGTCGCTCTTGTTCTTGTGCTCTCTTCTCCTTCTCTTGCTTCATTAACTACACCGATCTCTCTTGAGTTGTTCGAATTTAACCGCTGCTTGTAAACTGCGTCGTAAGCCTCCATGTTTAGCCCTGATGCTAGGAAGAGTTCTAACTCGTCCACAAACCGGTCTGTTCTCGCCATTAAGAAGGGACGAGCCGCTTCTGCCATGACTGATTTGAATTGTTCTTGAAAGGCCTCTGCGCTTCTTGTCTCCTGCTTGTGTCTCTGTTCGGTTCTGAAAGAAAGAAGTTTTAACGGTGGTTACATTTACATCTCTAAACGCGCATAACGTTGTTGGCAACAGATAACACTTCTGCTTTGATCAATTAAGACTTAAGACCAATCAAAAGAAACTTGATCCAAGAGTTTTACCTTTTGCAGAAAGAATCCATTACACCTACCAAATGATGTAGAACAATATCAACATCCTCCTCCTACGAGAAATGAAAGAAAAAATGATATTTTTGAACAACTATGCAAGAAGATAAACCTTGTTTTGTGTTTCAGTCATGTTTTAAAAATTATAAAAACAAAATATATAAAAAACTTACGTTTACATTTTCTTGTGCTAGAAATATATATCTTATCAAAAAAAGTTTATAAGCATTTAGAATACTTGTATGACAAGCTACCTTTGAAATTTCTGGCAGGGAAAAGTGGCGCTAGTGACAGGAGGAGACTCGGGAATAGGTCGAGCAGTGTGTCACTGCTACGCGCTTGAAGGAGCGAGTGTGGCTTTCACCTACGTGAAAGGCCGAGAGGACAAAGACGCAGACGAGACGCTGCGTTTGCTTCACGAGGCTAAGACAAAGGAAGCTAAAGAGCCGATCATGATCGCTACCGATCTAGGGTTCGAAGAGAACTGCAAGAGGACCGTTGATGAAGTTGTAAACGCCTTTGGACGCATCGATGTGCTTGTGAACTGTGCAGCTGAGCAGCACGAGGTTTCCATTGATGAGATCGAGGAGGCTAGGCTTGAGAGAGTGTTCCGTACCAACGTCTTCTCACAGTTTTTCTTGGCCAAGTAAGTAATTACATGAAACAATGAAAGTGGTTCGGTACGGTAATGATGATCCGACCAAAGTGACTAATGAATACTCCTCTGCACAAAGATAATATTTTGAATTGTTCACACCTATTAAAACAAATTAATTTTGTATCGTAAATGCATTATTTTTTTGCCATTATCAATTTTCAATAAAGTTACACTTATAATAACCTAATAAATTCAATTATTTTTTACAAAATTACAATTTAGTATTTTTTAAACAATTTACTATAATTAAATAGTAGAGTTTATAAAACACCTAAAAATAAAAATTTATTTTTCTAAAACTTTTATACAAAATTAAAAATAAATAATTTATTTTTCTAAAACTTTATCTAAAAACTGAGGGAGCATATTTCATGTCTATATAGGTATGCGTTGAAGCACATGAAGGAAGGAAGTAGTATCATCAACACGACGTCGGTTGTTGCATACGCAGGAAGCTCGAGTTTACTAGAGTACGCCTCTACAAAAGGAGCTATCGTTTCCTTCACACGTGCATTAGCTCTTCAGCTTGCATCAAAGGGGATACGTGTCAACGGAGTAGCTCCAGGTCCGGTCTGGACTCCACTGATAACAGCTTCCTTCTCTGAAGAAGCGATCAAACAGTTCGGGTCAGAGACACCGATGAAAAGAGCAGCTCAGCCTGTGGAAGTGGCTCCTTCTTACGTCTTCTTGGCTTGTGAACATTGCTCTTCTTACTACACCGGCCAGATCCTTCATCCGAACGGTAAGTTTCTAATTGTAGGTGTGTTGGAGCCTCGGCTAGTTTCTCAAATTGGATCTCTTAACATTAAATATATATATATATATTTTTTTTTTTGGTTAATGAAAATTTAGTGGTGGAAAAAAAATACTATTAGTGGCATAAGAATCTTTCACCATTTTTAGCTATCAAATGAGACTAACTTTTTCTTTTCTTTTTTCCTACTTTTTCTTTTCTTTTCTTTATTAATTATTATTAATTTTAGTGAGAAACTTTGTGAGAAACTACCAGTGTCTTTGTTGTGGCTACTGTTAACGCAAACGTGATTTTGTGCAGGTGGTTCTATCGTGAACGCTTGAGCTTGTCTAACGTGTCTCTCTCTGTTGGTATGGATGGTATATGCATCTAGGAAGTTGGTACAAAGAAACAGTACGGTTTATATAAAGTAATGTAGCATGTGTGTTGTTGTATGATGAATAATGTAAAAAAAAAATATCTGAATAAATGTTATGTTGTGTGTTTGGTTTGGTGAGGGCAAAAACGTTAACTTTACACACAAGTAATCAGTAGAGTACACTTGAAGCCATATGAGTTGTGTGTTTCTTTACGCACAAGTAATCAGTATAGCAGAAGTAACAAGTGATGAGTATTTTTTTGCCTTTAGTCTGAGTCTTCCTCAAAAGGAACAAGTTAGGAGTCGCTCTTGTTCTTGTGCTCTCTTCTCCTTCTCTTGCTTCATTAGCTACACCGTTCTCTCTTGAGTTGTTCTTATCTAACCGTTTCTTATAAACTGCGTCGTAAGCCTCCATGTTTAGCCCTGATGCTAGGAAGAGTTCTAACTCGTCCACAAACCGGTCGGTTCTCGCCATTAAGAAAGGACGAGCCGCCTCTGCTACGACTGACTTGAACTGTTCTTGGAAGACCTCTCCGCTTCTTGTTTCCTGCTTGCGTCTCTGTTCCGTTCTGAAAGAGACAAGATTAATGGTGGTTTCATTTACATCTCTAAACGCGCATAACGTTGTTGGCAAGTGACTAATGAATACTCCCTCTGCACAAAGATAATATTTTGAATTGTTCACACCTATTAAAACAAATTAATTTTGTATCGTAAATGCATTATTTTTTGCCATTATCAATTTTCAATAAAGTTACACTTATAATAACCTAATAAATTCAATTATTTTTTACAAAATTACAATTTAGTATTTTTAAACAATTTACTATAATTAAATAGTAGAGTTTATAAAACACCTAAAAATAAAATTTATTTTTCTAAAACTTTTATACAAAATTAAAAATAAATAATTTATTTTTCTAAAACTTTATCTAAAAACTGAGGGAGCATATTTCATGTCTATATAGGTATGCGTTGAAGCACATGAAGGAAGGAAGTAGTATCATCAACACGACGTCGGTTGTTGCATACGCAGGAAGCTCGAGTTTACTAGAGTACGCCTCTACAAAAGGAGCTATCGTTTCCTTCACACGTGCATTAGCTCTTCAGCTTGCATCAAAGGGGATACGTGTCAACGGAGTAGCTCCAGGTCCGGTCTGGACTCCACTGATAACAGCTTCCTTCTCTGAAGAAGCGATCAAACAGTTCGGGTCAGAGACACCGATGAAAAGAGCAGCTCAGCCTGTGGAAGTGGCTCCTTCTTACGTCTTCTTGGCTTGTGAACATTGCTCTTCTTACTACACCGGCCAGATCCTTCATCCGAACGGTAAGTTTCTAATTGTAGGTGTGTTGGAGCCTCGGCTAGTTTCTCAAATTGGATCTCTTAACATTAAATATATATATATATATTTTTTTTTTGGTTAATGAAAATTTAGTGGTGGAAAAAAAATACTATTAGTGGCATAAGAATCTTTCACCATTTTTAGCTATCAAATGAGACTAACTTTTTCTTTTCTTTTTCCTACTTTTTCTTTTCTTTTCTTTATTAATTATTATTAATTTTAGTGAGAAACTTTGTGAGAAACTACCAGTGTCTTTGTTGTGGCTACTGTTAACGCAAACGTGATTTTGTGCAGGTGGTTCTATCGTGAACGCTTGAGCTTGTCTAAGGTGTCTCTCTCTGTTGGTATGGATGGTATATGCATCTAGGAAGTTGGTACAAAGAAACAGTACGGTTTATATAAAGTAATGTAGCATGTGTGTTGTTGTATGATGAATAATGTAAAAAAATATCTGAATAAATGTTATGTTGTGTGTTTGGTTTGGTGAGGGCAAAACGTTAACTTTACACACAAGTAATCAGTAGAGTACACTTGAAGCCATATGAGTTGTGTGTTTCTTTACGCACAAGTAATCAGTATAGCAGAAGTAACAAGTGATGAGTATTTTTTTTTGCCTTTAGTCTGAGTCTTCCTCAAAAAGGAACAAGTTAGGAGTCGCTCTTGTTCTTGTGCTCTCTTCTCCTTCTCTTGCTTCATTAGCTACACCGATCTCTCTTGAGTTGTTCTTATCTAACCGTTTCTTATAAACTGCGTCGTAAGCCTCCATGTTTAGCCCTGATGCTAGGAAGAGTTCTAACTCGTCCACAAACCGGTCGGTTCTCGCCATTAAGAAAGGACGAGCCGCCTCTGCTACGACTGACTTGAACTGTTCTTGGAAGACCTCTCCGCTTCTTGTTTCCTGCTTGCGTCTCTGTTCCGTTCTGAAAGAGACAAGATTAATGGTGGTTTCATTTACATCTCTAAACGCGCATAACGTTGTTGGCAAGAGATAAAACTTCTACTTTGATCAATTAAGCCTTAAGCAAATCAAAAGAAACTTAATCCAAGAGAAGAGTTTTACCTTTTGCAGAAGGAATCCATTACACCGACCAGATGATGCAGAATGATATCAACATCTTCCTCCTACGAAAAATGAAAGAAAAAATGATATTTTTGAACAACTATGCAAGAAGATAAACATCATTAATTGGGTAATATCCATTAAAAGGAACTGCAAGCGTACCTGCATCAGAGCTTGAAGCTCCCTTCTTAACCAGGATTCAAGCCACCGATTTGGCTGGAGGAACTTCTTCAGTTTCCAAAACCGAGGAACGTCAAACACATCCGCCAACAAACCTGGTTAATAGTATCAAAAAGAAACATATAACTTTAGCAATTAGCATTCTCTATGGATCAACTGAACACATTGTCAGTGTGTTATATCAGCCATATTCCAAACTAAAACTAGGTCACAGATTCGAAAACATAACATGAACAAAGCTTAATCAGTTACATTGTTAGAGGGATGAAGCTACAAACCTGACTCGTGTAGTAACATTGCAATCTATACCTCTGTTCCTTTGTTAGGACAAAGCTGCACAAAGAAAGATGTATATAAGCTCTTTGCTTTACTGTCAATGAGATCAAGCTTGATATCAAAACATTCACACAAGAACAGGAACTTACCCATTTGTAACGTTAGGGTCAACATAATGCCGGTCAAAAGAGTGTCCATCGAAGTTGTAGATGATTGAGATGTTATCCGTCTGCACATTGTCATAGTCATTCCTCTAAACAAGTGTTTGAACCTGTACTACTCAGACAAAAAGAGCGTTTTCAAGGAAGCAAACCTTACAGAGAGGACACTTAACAGAAGACAAAGGCTTAGAGACCTTGCTGGAAACTACTTTGATCCATTGTTTGATACATCCGAAACAAAACTTGTCTGCCAAAGACAAAAGGAACAGACTTTTCAATTTCATTGTCAAACTTGCAAGAAGCTATCAGCTATTCCCTAAACCATAAACCTATGTCTTAATCTCAGATACACACAGGAGCTTAATCAGATTAAGAGAAAGAGAGAGAGGGAAGCGTACGGAAACATGTATCGAGATAGGATTCTTGGAGTATGGGTCCGAGGCAAATTGGACATGGATCTCCGCCGGAGAAGGAACTGCTCCCCACGTCGATCTCCTTCGCCGCCATACCTCAGGCCAGTGTTCGCCGACTTCGTGTAACCGAACACCTTTTATTAATATATTTTTTGGTTAAATTGCAAATGTAGCCTTAAATCTTTTTAAAATTGAAAATTAAACCTATAACTATTTAGTTTACAGTTGAATCCAATTTATAAAGGAAAAATAAGCCTTTTATTAATAGATTTTGTAGTAAATTGCAAATGCAACTTTAAACTCATTTAAAACCGGAAAATAAACCTGTAACTATTATTTTACAATTTTACCCCAGTTTATAAAGGAAATAAGCCTTCTAATTAATAGATTTTGGGGTAAATTGCAAATGTAACCTTAAACTCTTTTAAAATAGAAAAATAACGTATAACTATTATTTTTTAACACCCACCTATAACTATTTATGTTTACAATTGTACCCAATTTATAAAGGAAATCTTTTATTGGTCAATTGCAAATGTAGCCTTAAACTCTTTTAAAATCAGAAACTAAACCTGTAACTATTAAAACTTTATAATTTTACATTTTACCCAATTCATAAAGGTGTAAGCTTTGAAGAGTTTGTACATTAACACTGATGAAGAAGCACTACAAAACACTTCTCTCCCACCTGGAGAACTGCAGAACAATGGTGGAGCTGAACCAACTCCACGGCCTCATGATCAAATCCTCAGTTATCAAAAACATCATTCCTCTAAGCCGTCTCATAGACTTCTGCACCACCTCCCCGGAGACTACGAATCTCACCTACGCGTCGTCAATTTTCCAAACCATCGATTCCCCGAGCGTGTACATATGGAACTCTATGATCAGAGGCTACTCAAACAGTCCCAAACAAGACAAAGCATTGACCTTTTACCAAGAAATGCTTCGTAAAGGGCACTCTCCGGATCACTTCACGTTTCCTTACGTCCTCAAAGCTTGCTCTGTGTTGAGAGATGTTAAGTTCGGAGGTTGTGTTCATGGGTTTGTTGTGAAAACAGGGTTTGATGTGAACATGTATGTTTCCACTTGCTTGCTTCATATGTACATGTGTTGTGGTGAAGTGGAGTGTGGTCTGAAGGTTTTGAGGGTGTGCCGAAGTGGAACGTTGTGGGTTGGGGAGTTTGGTGTCTGGGTTTGTGAGTAATAATCGGTTTAGGGATGCTATTGAGGTGTTTAGTGAGATGGAGAGGCATGGTGTGGAGGTGAATCAGTATAGCAGAAGTAACAAGTGATGAGTATTTTTTTGCCTTTAGTCTGAGTCTTCCTCAAAAGGAACAAGTTAGGAGTCGCTCTTGTTCTTGTGCTCTCTTCTCCTTCTCTTGCTTCATTAGCTACACCGTTCTCTCTTGAGTTGTTCTTATCTAACCGTTTCTTATAAACTGCGTCGTAAGCCTCCATGTTTAGCCCTGATGCTAGGAAGAGTTCTAACTCGTCCACAAACCGGTCGGTTCTCGCCATTAAGAAAGGACGAGCCGCCTCTGCTACGACTGACTTGAACTGTTCTTGGAAGACCTCTCCGCTTCTTGTTTCCTGCTTGCGTCTCTGTTCCGTTCTGAAAGAGACAAGATTAATGGTGGTTTCATTTACATCTCTAAACGCGCATAACGTTGTTGGCAAGAGATAAAACTTCTACTTTGATCAATTAAGCCTTAAGCAAATCAAAAGAAACTTAATCCAAGAGAAGAGTTTTACCTTTTGCAGAAGGAATCCATTACACCGACCAGATGATGCAGAATGATATCAACATCTTCCTCCTACGAAAAATGAAAGAAAAAAATGATATTTTTGAACAACTATGCAAGAAGATAAACATCATTAATTGGGTAATATCCATTAAAAGGAACTGCAAGCGTACCTGCATCAGAGCTTGAAGCTCCCTTCTTAACCAGGATTCAAGCCACCGATTTGGCTGGAGGAACTTCTTCAGTTTCCAAAACCGAGGAACGTCAAACACATCCGCCAACAAACCTGGTTAATAGTATCAAAAAGAAACATATAACTTTAGCAATTAGCATTCTCTATGGATCAACTGAACACATTGTCAGTGTGTTATATCAGCCATATTCCAAACTAAAACTAGGTCACAGATTCGAAAACATAACATGAACAAAGCTTAATCAGTTACATTGTTAGAGGGATGAAGCTACAAACCTGACTCGTGTAGTAACATTGCAATCTATACCTCTGTTCCTTTGTTAGGACAAAGCTGCACAAAGAAAGATGTATATAAGCTCTTTGCTTTACTGTCAATGAGATCAAGCTTGATATCAAAACATTCACACAAGAACAGGAACTTACCCATTTGTAACGTTAGGGTCAACATAATGCCGGTCAAAAGAGTGTCCATCGAAGTTGTAGATGATTGAGATGTTATCCGTCTGCACATTGTTATACTCATTCCTCTAAACAAGTGTTTGAACCTGTACTACTCAGACAAAAGAGCGTTTTCAAGGAAGCAAACCTTACAGAGAGGACACTTAACAGAAGACAAAGGCTTAGAGACCTTGCTGGAAACTACTTTGATCCATTGTTTGATACATCCGAAACAAAACTTGTCTGCCAAAGACAAAAGGAACAGACTTTTCAATTTCATTGTCAAACTTGCAAGAAGCTATCAGCTATTCCCTAAACCATAAACCTATGTCTTAATCTCAGATACACACAGGAGCTTAATCAGATTAAGAGAAAGAGAGAGAGGGAAGCGTACGGAAACATGTATCGAGATAGGATTCTTGGAGTATGGGTCCGAGGCAAATTGGACATGGATCTCCGCCGGAGAAGGAACTGCTCCCCACGTCGATCTCCTTCGCCGCCATACCTCAGGCCAGTGTTCGCCGACTTCGTGTAACCGAACACCTTTTATTAATATATTTTTTGGTTAAATTGCAAATGTAGCCTTAAATCTTTTTAAAATTGAAAATTAAACCTATAACTATTTAGTTTACAGTTGAATCCAATTTATAAAGGAAAAATAAGCCTTTTATTAATAGATTTTGTAGTAAATTGCAAATGCAACTTTAAACTCATTTAAAACCGGAAAATAAACCTGTAACTATTTATTTTTACAATTTTACCCCAGTTTATAAAGGAAATAAGCCTTCTAATTAATAGATTTTGGGGTAAATTGCAAATGTAACCTTAAACTCTTTTAAAATAGAAAAATAACGTATAACTATTATTTTTTAACACCCACCTATAACTATTTATGTTTACAATTGTACCCAATTTATAAAGGAAATCTTTTATTGGTCAATTGCAAATGTAGCCTTAAACTCTTTTAAAATCAGAAACTAAACCTGTAACTATTAAAACTTTATAATTTTACATTTTACCCAATTCATAAAGGTGTAAGCTTTGAAGAGTTTGTACATTAACACTGATGAAGAAGCACTACAAAACACTTCTCTCCCACCTGGAGAACTGCAGAACAATGACGGAACTAAACCAACTCCACGCCCTCATGATCAAATCCTCTGTCATCAAAAACATCATTCCCTTAAGCCGTCTCATAGACTTCTGCACCACCTCCCCGGAGACCACGAACCTCACCTACGCGTCCTCAATTTTCGAAACCATCGATTCCCCGAGCGTGTACATATGGAACTCCATGATCAGAGGCTACTCAAACAGTCCCAAACAAGACAAAGCATTGACCTTTTACCAAGAAATGCTTCGTAAAGGGTATTGTCCAGATTACTTCACGTTTCCTTATGTCCTCAAAGCTTGCTCTGTGTTGAGGGATGTTAAGTTCGGGAGGTGTGTTCATGGGTTTGTTTTGAAGACAGGGTTTGTTGTGAACATGTATGTTTCCACTTGCTTGCTTCATATGTACATGTGTTGTGGAGAAGTGGAGTGTGGTCTGAAGGTTTTTGAGGGTGTGCCGAAGTGGAACGTTGTGGGTTGGGGGAGTTTGGTGTCTGGGTTTGTGAGTAATAATCGGTTTAGGGATGCTATTGAGGTGTTTAGTGAGATGGAGAGGCATGGTGTGGAGGTGAATGAGATGATCATGGTGGATCTTCTGGTTGCTTGTGGGAGATGCAAAGACATTGAGACAGGGAAATGGTTTCATGGGCTTCTTAAAGAGTTAGGCTTTGATCCGTATTTTCAGTCGGGAGATGATTTTAATGTGATTTTGGCGACGAGTTTGGTTGATATGTATGGGAAATGCGGAGAGATGAGAACCGCGAGGTATCTGTTCGACGAAATGCCTGAGAGAAGCTTGGTTTCTTGGAATTCTATTATTACAGGGTATAGTCAGAGCGGTGATGGAGAGGAGGCAATGCGTTTGTTTTTGGATATGATTGGTTTGGGTGTGTCTCCTGATAAGGTTACGTTTTTGAGTGTCATAAGAGCTTCCATGATACAAGGATCGGGACGAATGCTTCACGGTTATGTATTGAAAACCGGGTTTGTGAAGGATGCTGCTGTAGTCTGTGCGCTTGTGAATATGTATGCTAAAACTGGCGATGCAGAGAGCGCGAAGAGAGCGTTTGAAGATCTGGAGAAGAAAGATACGATAGCTTGGACGGTGGTGATCATTGGGTTAGCGAGTCACGGGCACGGGAATGAAGCGTTGAGCGTGTTCCAGAGAATGCGAGAGGAAGGTAGTGCTAAACCTGATGGAATCACATTTGTTGGGGTGTTGTATGCGTGCAGCCACGTGGGTTTGGTGGAGGAAGGGCGAAGATACTTTATGAAATGAGAGATGTTTACGGCATAGAACCGACGGTTGAGCATTATGGATGTATGGTTGATATCTTGAGCCGTGCTGGTTGTTTTGAAGAGGCGGAGAGATTGGTAAAGACTATGCGGTACAAGCAAATGCTAATGTATGGGGTGCGTTGTTGAATGGCTGTGAGATTCATGAGAACTTCGATCTGGCTGATCGAATAAGATCTGTGGTAAGTGAATCTGAAGAACTCGGTAGCGGAATCTATGTTCTTTTATCTAATATCTACGCTAGAGCTGGACGGTGGAGTGATGTGAAGGTGGTTAGAGAATCAATGAACAGCAGAAGAATAGCTAAAGTTTTAGGTCATAGTTCTGTTGAAACAACGTTCTAAACTCTCATGGTCAATGCTTTTATTCTTTCTATTTAGAAAAGTTCTAATAGATCAATAGTACTTTTACAGAATCTTTTCCATGAAAAAACGAAATTCAAAAACGCTTAGATGCTTTCTTCACAGCCTTCATCATTTGTAACGTTAGGGTCAACATAATGCCGGTCAAAAGAGTGCCCATCGAAGTTGTAGATGATTGAGATGTTATCCGTCTGCACATTGTTATACTCATTCCTCTAAGTAAACAAGTGTTTGAACCTGTACTACTCAGAAAAAAAGAGCGTTTTCAAGGAAGCAAACCTTACAGAGAGGACACTTAACAGAAGACAAAGGCTTAGAGACCTTGCTGGAAACTACTTTGATCCATTGTTTGATACAGCTGAAACAAAACTTGTCTGCCAAAGACAAAAGGAACAGACTTTTCAATTTCATTGTCAAACTTGCAAGAAGCTATCAGCTATTCCCTAAACCATAAACCTATGTCTTAATCTCAGATACACACAGGAGCTTAATCAGATTAAAGAAAGAGAGAGAGAAGCGTACGGAAACATGTATCGAGATAGGATTCTTGGAGTATGGGTCCGAGGCAAATTGGACATGGATCTCCTCCGGCGATTGAACTGCTCCCGACGGCAATCTCCTTCGCCGCCATACCTCAGGCCAGTGTTCGCCGACTTCGTGTAACCGAACACCTTTTATTAATATATTTTTGGTTAAATTGCAAATGTAGCCTTAAATCTTTTTAAAATTGAAAATTAAACCTATAACTATTTAGTTTACAGTTGAATCCAATTTATAAAGGAAAAATAAGCCTTTTATTAATAGATTTTGTAGTAAATTGCAAATGCAACTTTAAACTCATTTAAAACCGGAAAATAAACCTGTAACTATTATTTTACAATTTTACCCCAGTTTATAAAGGAAATAAGCCTTCTAATTAATAGATTTTGGGGTAAATTGCAAATGTAACCTTAAACTCTTTTAAAATAGAAAAATAACGTATAACTATTATTTTTAACACCCACCTATAACTATTTATGTTTACAATTGTACCCAATTTATAAAGGAAATCTTTTATTGGTCAATTGCAAATGTAGCCTTAAACTCTTTTAAAATCAGAAACTAAACCTGTAACTATTAAAACTTTATAATTTTACATTTTACCCAATTCATAAAGGTGTAAGCTTTGAAGAGTTTGTACATTAACACTGATGAAGAAGCACTACAAAACACTTCTCTCCCACCTGGAGAACTGCAGAACAATGACGGAACTAAACCAACTCCACGCCCTCATGATCAAATCCTCTGTCATCAAAACATCATTCCCTTAAGCCGTCTCATAGACTTCTGCACCACCTCCCCGGAGACCACGAACCTCACCTACGCGTCCTCAATTTTCGAAACCATCGATTCCCCGAGCGTGTACATATGGAACTCCATGATCAGAGGCTACTCAAACAGTCCCAAACAAGACAAAGCATTGACCTTTTACCAAGAAATGCTTCGTAAAGGGCACTCTCCGGATCACTTCACGTTTCCTTACGTCCTCAAAGCTTGCTGGGATGTTAAGTTCGGGAGGTGTGTTCATGGGTTTGTTTTGAAGACAGGGTTTGTTGTGAACATGTATGTTTCCACTTGCTTGCTTCATATGTACATGTGTTGTGGAGAAGTGGAGTGTGGTCTGAAGGTTTTGAGGGTGTGCCGAAGTGGAACGTTGTGGGTTGGGGGAGTTTGGTGTCTGGGTTTGTGAGTAATAATCGGTTTAGGGATGCTATTGAGGTGTTTAGTGAGATGGAGAGGCATGGTGTGGAGGTGAATGAGACTGTAATGGTGGATCTTTTAGTTGCTTGTGGGAGATGTAAAGATATTGAGAGAGGGAAATGGTTTCATGGGCTTGTTAAAGAGTTAGGCTTTGATCCGTTTCTTCAGTCGGGAGATGATTTTAATGTGATTTTGGCGACGAGTTTGGTTGATATGTATGGGAAATGCGGAGAGATGAGAACCGCGAGGTATCTGTTCGACGAAATGCCTGAGAGAAGCTTGGTTTCTTGGAATTCTATTATTACAGGGTATAGTCAGAACGGTGATGGAGAGGAGGCAATGCGTTTGTTTTTGGATATGATTGGTTTGGGTGTGTCTCCTGATAAGGTTACGTTTTTGAGTGTCATAAGAGCTTCCATGATACAAGGATCGGGACGAATGCTTCACGGTTATGTATTGAAAACCGGGTTTGTGAAGGATGCTGCTGTAGTCTGTGCGCTTGTGAATATGTATGCTAAAACTGGCGATGCAGAGAGCGCGAAGAGAGCGTTTGAAGATCTGGAGAAGAAAGATACGATAGCTTGGACGGTGGTGATCATTGGGTTAGCGAGTCACGGGCACGGGAATGAAGCGTTGAGCGTGTTCCAGAGAATGCGAGAGGAAGGTAGTGCTAAACCTGATGGAATCACATTTGTTGGGGTGTTGTATGCGTGCAGCCACGTGGGTTTGGTGGAGGAAGGGCGAAGATACTTTATGAAATGAGAGATGTTTACGGCATAGAACCGACGGTTGAGCATTATGGATGTATGGTTGATATCTTGAGCCGTGCTGGTTGTTTTGAAGAGGCGGAGAGATTGGTAAAGACTATGCCGGTACAAGCAAATGCTAATGTATGGGGTGCGTTGTTGAATGGCTGTGAGATTCATGAGAACTTCGATCTGGCTGATCGAATAAGATCTGTGGTAAGTGAATCTGAAGAACTCGGTAGCGGAATCTATGTTCTTTTATCTAATATCTACGCTAGAGCTGGACGGTGGAGTGATGTGAAGGTGGTTAGAGAATCAATGAACAGCAGAAGAATAGCTAAAGTTTTAGGTCATAGTTCTGTTGAAACAACGTTCTAAACTCTCATGGTCAATGCTTTTATTCTTTCTATTTAGAAAAGTTCTAATAGATCAATAGTACTTTTACAGAATCTTTTCCATGAAAAAAACGAAATTCAAAAACGCTTAGATGCTTTCTTCACAGCCTTCATCATTTGTATGCATCTGGTAAACTGTAACCAGGCATGATGATCTTGTCAGCAAGCATCTTTCCGGTCTTGGGCATGACATGCCAGTGTAACGTCAAGTTGAACTCTCTTCCGCGAAGATTATGTCCCTGAAAGATCCCAAACGATGATCAATTCAATCTTCTAGTTCTGAATAAGTAAAAGAACGCAGAAGACTTGGTGGGGGTTTGTTTTTAGTGTACCTGATCAATGAAACGGTACTTGTTTGAGGTTTGAATCCTAAACTTGGCATGTTCCTTATCAGGGATAATCACATCCCATAGAGAAACCTGCAAAAGAAACGTCAATATCATTTCAAGTCAATCCCCAACTTGTCCTGTGTGGAGTGTTGACTATAGTATACCTGATTCAGGGAGTTCTTTGAGGTTTCGTATTCCGCTGCCACGAAAGCGAAAACCTGCAAGCATTTTTCATAAAACGAATATCCAGCAAGAGCAATGCAATTTCTACAAGTAATAGTAAAAAAAAGACAAGGACTCTTTTTAAGTGTTTTGAGAAGTTATTAAAACCTGTTTGGTGTTCCAAGTAAACAGTGACTGCAAGTCTGCCGATATGTCCAGTGTCAAGCTGACCTGCGTGACTCAGTATGTATAAGCTGAATGATATTCATAAACCAGATTCGAATAACGCCTGTGAGTTAATCTAAATCAAATTCGAAAGCTTGAAAGATTCATGAACTACTACTACTACTAGTTGGAAGTAACTTGAGCAATTCATAAAGGTGTAAGCTTTGAAGAGTTTGTACATTAACACTGATGAAGAAGCACTACAAAACACTTCTCTCCCACCTGGAGAACTGCAGAACAATGACGGAACTAAACCAACTCCACGCCCTCATGATCAAATCCTCTGTCATCAAAACATCATTCCCTTAAGCCGTCTCATAGACTTCTGCACCACCTCCCCGGAGACCACGAACCTCACCTACGCGTCCTCAATTTTCGAAACCATCGATTCCCCGAGCGTGTACATATGGAACTCTATGATCAGAGGCTACTCAAACAGTCCAAACCAATACAAAGCATTGACCTTTTACCGAGAAATGCTTCGTAAAGGGTATTGTCCAGATTACTTCACGTTTCCTTATGTCCTCAAAGCTTGCTCTGTGTTGAGAGATGTTAAGTTCGGAGGTTCTGTTCATGGGTTTGTTGTGAAAACAGGGTTTGATGTGAACATGTATGTTTCCACTTGCTTGCTTCGTATGTACATGTGTTGTGGTGAAGTGGAGTGTGGTCTGAAGGTTTTTGAAGGTGTGCCGAAGTGGAACGTTGTTGCTTGGGGGAGTTTGGTGTCTGGGTTTGTGAATAACAATCGGTTTAGTGAAGCGGTTGAGGCGTTTGGTGAGATGGAGAGTCATGGTGTGGAGGTGAATGAGATGATCATGGTGGATCTTCTGGTTGCTTGTGGGAGATGCAAAGACATTGAGACAGGGAAATGGTTTCATGGGCTTCTTAAAGAGTTAGGCTTTGATCCGTATTTTCAGTCGGGAGATGGTTTCAATGTGATCTTGGCGACGAGTCTGGTTGATATGTATGGGAAATGCGGAGACTTGGGGACGGCGAGGTATCTGTTCGACGAAATGCCTGAGAGAAGCTTGGTTTCTTGGAATTCGATTATTACAGGGTATAGTCAGAACGGTGATGCAGAGGAAGCGATGCGTGTGTTTTCGGAGATGCTTGCTTTAGGTTTCTCTCCTGATAAAGTAACGTTTTTGAGTATCATAAGAGCTTCCATGATACGAGGATGCTCGCGGGGGGGACAAGCGGTTCACGGTTATGTGTATAAAACGGGATTTGTGAAGGATGCTGCTGTAGTTTGTGCGCTTGTGAATATGTATGCTAAAAATGGGGATGCAGAGAGCGGGAAGAGAGCGTTTGAAGATCTGGAGAAGAAAGATACGATAGCTTGGACGGTGGTGATCATCGGGTTAGCCAGCCACGGGCACGGGGATGAAGCGTTGAGTGTGTTCCAGAGAATGCTAGAGGATGGTAATGCTAAACCTGATGGAGTCACGTTTGTGGGAGTGTTATATGCGTGCAGCCACGTGGGTTTGGTGGAGGAAGGACGACGATACTTTGCGGAAATGAGAGATGTTTACGGCATAGAACCAACGGTTGAACACTATGGATGTATGGTTGATATATTGAGCCGTGCTGGTTGTTTTGAAGAAGCAGAGAGACTGGTAAGGACTATGCCGGTCCAACCCAATGCTAATGTATGGGGTGCATTGTTGAATGGGTGTGAGATTCATGAGAATTTCGATCTGGCTGATCGAATAAGATCTGTGGTAAGTGAATCAGAGGAACTCGGTAGCGGTATCTATGTTCTTCTGTCTAATATCTACGCTAGAGCTGGACGGTGGAGTGATGTGAAGCTGGTTAGAGAATCAATGAATAGCAAAAGAGTAGCTAAAGTGTTAGGTCATAGTAGTGTTGAAACAAGGTTCTAAACTCTCATGGTGTTGCTTTTATTCTTTTTATTTGGAAAAAATATCTAATAGATAAATAGTACTTTTACAGAATCTTTTCCATGAAAAAACGAAATTCAAAAACTCTTTGGATGCTTTCTTCAGTCTTTCATCATTTGTAAGCATCTGGTAAACTGTAACCAGGCATGACGATCTTGTCAGCAAACATCTTGCCGCTCTTGGGCATGACATGCCAGTGTAACGTTAAGTTGAACTCTTTCCCGCGAAGATTATGTCCCTGAAAGTTCCCAAATGATGATCAATTCAATCTTCTAGTTCTGAATAAGTAAAAGAACGCAGAAGACTTGGTGGGGTTTGTTATAGTGTACCTGATCAATGAAACGGTACTTGTTCGAGGTTTGGATCCGGAACTTAGCATGCTCCTTATCAGGGATAATAACATCCCATAGAGAAACCTGCAAGATAATGTCAATATTATCTCAAGTCAATCCACAACTTGTCCTGTGTGGAGTGTTGACTATAGTATACCTGATTCAGGGAGTTCTTTGGGGTTTCGTATTCAGCTGCCACGAAAGCGAAAACCTGCAAAAGCATTTTGTCATAAAACGAATATCAAGCAGTAGCAGTGCAATTTCTACCAGTAATAGTAAAAAAGACAAGGACTCTTTTAAGTGTTTTGAGAAGTTATTAAAACCTGTTTGGTGTTCCAAGTAAACAGTGACTGCAAGTCTGCCGATATGTCCAGTGTCAAGCTGACCTGCGTGACTCAGTATGTATAAGCTGAATGATATTCATAAACCAGATTCGAATAACGCCTGTGAGTTAATCTAAATCAAATTCGAAAGCTTGAAAGATTCATGAACTACTACTACTACTAGTTGGAAGTAACTTGAGCAATTCATAAACAGAGGTGAGAGCCTTATGTAAAGATCGAAACTTTTACCTCATCATTGCCGTAAGATTGCTTCTTTAACCGATTGATGTTAAGTATCTGCAGTCACATCACCAAACCACAATCCATATAAACAACTTCAGACATTTTTCATTTTTAAGTTAACTCACATCAAAGCATTCATTCGCAGATCCATCACATACGGAGACGATCAATACAATTAAAACATACCTGGATCTCAGCAGAGGGATTCTGGTTGCTGAATTTGTCTGAGAAGGACGCGATTGCGCAGATGAAGGCGAGCGCCGTGACGGAGAACGTGAGCAGAGCATTCGCTCTGTATCCGAACGAATGCATCTCGTGAACCTTTTTTTTTTTTTTCTCTTTACGATTTAGTTCTTTTGTGATTATCGATCACCGGAGTGCGGAGGAAGAAGACGACGACGAGCGTTTTTATTTTATTTATTTCATATAAATTTCCATTTAATTCTCTAAATACTGTAATGTGATTGGCCGAGACACGTATGATCTACTTCGCAAACCGAAATTTCGGTCTATGAATACCTTTTATTCCGGTTCAAACTCGGTCTAAGAATATTCATTCAATGAATTTTGACTATTATGAGTCTTATCACACTCAAAATTCTACATTTGGCATAATAATTACTAGTAATAAACATCGGATTATTATGGTTGATATCTTGAGCCGTGCTGGTTGTTTTGAAGAGGCGGAGAGATTGGTAAAGACTATGCGGTACAAGCAAATGCTAATGTATGGGGTGCGTTGTTGAATGGCTGTGAGATTCATGAGAACTTCGATCTGGCTGATCGAATAAGATCTGTGGTAAGTGAATCTGAAGAACTTCGGTAGCGGAATCTATGTTCTTTTATCTAATATCTACGCTAGAGCTGGACGGTGGAGTGATGTGAAGGTGGTTAGAGAATCAATGAACAGCAGAAGAATAGCTAAAGTTTTAGGTCATAGTTCTGTTGAAACAACGTTCTAAACTCTCATGGTCAATGCTTTTATTCTTTCTATTTAGAAAAGTTCTAATAGATCAATAGTACTTTTACAGAATCTTTTCCATGAAAAAAACGAAATTCAAAAACGCTTAGATGCTTTCTTCACAGCCTTCATCATTTGTATGCATCTGGTAAACTGTAACCAGGCATGATGATCTTGTCAGCAAGCATCTTTCCGGTCTTGGGCATGACATGCCAGTGTAACGTCAAGTTGAACTCTTTCCCACGAAGGTTATGTCCCTGAAAGATCCCAAATAATGATCAATTCAATTTTCTAGCTCTGAAGACGCAGAAGACTTGGTGGGGGTTAGTTTTTAGTGTACCTGATCAATGAAACGGTACTTGTTCGAGGTTTGGATCCGGAACTTAGCATGCTCCTTATCAGGGATAATAACATCCCATAGAGAAACCTGCAAGATAATGTCAATATTATCTCAAGTCAATCCACAACTTGTCCTGTGTGGAGTGTTGACTATAGTATACCTGATTCAGGGAGTTCTTTGGGGTTTCGTATTCAGCTGCCACGAAAGCGAAAACCTGCAAAAGCATTTTGTCATAAAACGAATATCAAGCAGTAGCAGTGCAATTTCTACCAGTAATAGTAAAAAAGACAAGGACTCTTTTAAGTGTGTTTTGAGATGTTATTAAAACCTGTTTGGTGTTCCAAGTAAATAGTGACTGCAAGTCTGCACTTATGTCCAACGTCAAGCTGACCTGCGTGACTCAGTATGTATAAGCTGAATGATATTCATAAACCAGATTCGAATAACGCCTGTGAGTTAATCTAAATCAAATTCGAAAGCTTAAAGATTCATGAACTACTACTACACTTGGAAGTAACTTGAGCAAATTCATAAACACAAGGTGAGTCTTTATGTAAAGATCGAAACTTTTACCTCATCATTGCCATAAGATTGCTTCTTGAACCGATTGATGTTAAGTATCTGCAGTCACATCACCAAACCACAATCCATATAAACAACTTCAGACATTTTCATTTTAAGTTAACTCACATCAAAGCATTCATTCGCAGATCCATCACATACGGAGACGATCAATACAATTAAAACATACCTGGATCTCAGCAGAGGGATTCTGGTTGCTGAATTTGTCTGAGAAGGACGCGATTGCGCAGATGAAGGCGAGCGCCGTGACGGAGAACGTGAGCAGAGCATTCGCTCTGTATCCGAACGAATGCATCTCGTGAACCTTTTTTTTTTTTTTCTCTTTACGATTTAGTTCTTTTGTGATTATCGATCACCGGAGTGCGGAGGAAGAAGACGACGACGAGCGTTTTTATTTTATTTATTTCATATAAATTTCCATTTAATTCTCTAAATACTGTAATGTGATTGGCCGAGACACGTATGATCTACTTCGCAAACCGAAATTTCGGTCTATGAATACCTTTTTATTCCGGTTCAAACTCGGTCTAAGAATATTCATTCAATGAATTTTGACTATTATGAGTCTTATCACACTCAAAATTCTACATTTGGCATAATAATTACTAGTAATAAACATCGGATTATTATGGTTGACTGTAGATCAGTTGACTGATTAAACCGGGATTTAGTTTACTAGGCCCAATGGGTAAGCAAAATATTGATGGTTCATTTAAAAGCCCGTCATTGTGAGTCACTCGCACAAGTTGTTTAAGATAAGAGGACCGAACGTTTTCTGCCGCCAAACTATTGATGTGGTTTCTCAGTTCACACACTAGTTTCACTTTTGGAGAACACTATTTGATAGAAACACCAGAGACCTAATTCTGAAATATTTTGTCCAAACTTTCTTATAAAAACATCATAATCAACTCATAAATCTCTCACGGATTTGGCACTCTATGGGTCAAAATCAAATATATGGTGGTGTGTACATAAAGTTAGTGGCACACTATAGAAGTTAGTGCTCTTGTACCCTACTATTGAGGGCGGCTGCACAATCCTTTTCACACAGAGAAAAAATCAAAGCTAAATAAAATATCTTTGTTTGTAACCATCTTCGAGAAATTATAAACATCATTCCACTAACAAAATTAAAGCACATTTTGTTTCCAATCCTCAAGAGAGTTTTAAAAGAAAAAGACATCCCCAAGAAAAAACATAAAGACTTCTAAGGACAACAAACATATTCATATCCGTTTTTTCTTCTAATTAAAACATTACAAAAGATCACATTACACTACAGCTACCTGGATTCTCATCGCTGAACATATGAGTATAAGAATCCGAATGTGGAGGCGGCATCGGCGGTGGATGAGCATAGTTCACTGCCGGATAAGGTCTAGCATACATCATCGGGTGGTACATGTCTCCACCGTGACCACCACCATATCCTCCATGAGCTGCAGCTTGTTGTTGTTGTTGTTGTTGCTGATGCATCATCATTTGCATATACTGTTGTTGGTTCATTTGATGACTTGCCTGAGCTGGTGGTGGGTAATAACCTCCCCCTCCACTCATTGGTAAGCCTTGTACTGCCGGGTAAGAAGAGCCGCCTTGGTGTCCCATTGGACCCATCTGACCACCTTGACCCATCATACGCATCGGACCTCCTTGACCCATCATACCACCTTGACCCATCATGCCCATCGGACCTCCTTGACCCATTGGGCCACCCATTCCCTTAGCACCATGATTGCCTTTGTTACCTCCTCCTCCTCCGCCTGCTTTGTGGTGTTTAATGAGCTCATCAATATCATGGGCCCCATGGCCTCCTCCTTGACCCATCATGCCCATAGGACCTCCTTGACCCATCATACCCATCTGACCACCTTGACCCATCATGCCCATAGGACCTCCTTGACCCATCATGCCCATAGGACCTCCTTGACCCATCATACCCATCTGACCACCTTGACCCATCATACCCATCTGACCACCTTGACCCATCATACCCATCTGACCACCTTGACCCATCATACCCATCTGACCACCTTGACCCATCATGCCCATAGGACCTCCTTGACCCACCACCACCACCCTTTTTAGGCCCACTGTCATAATGATGAACTCCTCCTCCCCCACCACCACCGGAGGATTTGACCTTATCACCCCCACCGCCTTCTTTCTTACCACCTCCTTTCTTCTCATCTCCTTTGCCACTTTTACCATTTTTGAAAAACCCTAGCAGGCCACCACCACCACCACCACCACCACCACCACCACCACCACCACCACCACCACCACCACCACCACCACCACCACCACCACCACCACCACCACCACCACCACCACCACCACCACCACCACCACCACCACCACCACCACCACCACCACCACCACCACCACCACCACCACCACCACCACCACCACCACCACCACCACCACCACCACCACCACCACCACCACCACCACCACCACCACCACCACCACCACCACCACCACCACCACCACCACCACCACCACCACCACCACCACCACCACCACCACCACCACCACCACCACCACCACCACCACCACCACCACCACCACCACCACCACCACCACCACCACCACCACCACCACCACCACCACCACCACCACCACCACCACCACCACCACCACCACCACCACCACCACCACCACCACCACCACCACCACCACCACCACCACCACCACCACCACCACCACCACCACCACCACCACCACCAC